>JARHVA010002025.1:2345000-2522500 GCA_037957365.1 Torreya grandis
ATGGGTGAGATATTTTGAGATATGTACAAAGGCTTGATAACTCACAAAAGGTAATCATGAAAAGCTAGGATATTTCATATTTTTGAATTTCCTTTTTTAGTAATTCATTAATTGGATATGGATAATTTAACTAGGCATTTAATTTTGTTTATATTATTAATTAATTTTGATTATCCATTTAGATCTTTCAATATTTTATTTAAGTCCATGTGCCCCACTTAATAGGTTCATAGGCCAAATTGACTATTGTGATGCCATAAGATGATTAAGGATGAATCCGTGAGAGGTTATGATTGCATACGATAGGATACTCCAATTAGGTATGTCTTGATGATATTTTGAGCCTTGATTAATAATACACAAGAAAATTTGGGATGTTCAGTGATCCCTAGGCTTAATTTGTAATGGTTAGTAGGAATCGGTTTAAAGTCCGGTTGAAGGCCATTGGTGGCCAGTTTTATGTGTCTAAAATTTACCTCTATTTCGGAAGATGTTGCAAGCTATAGGCATAGTAATGTCTTCTCAAATAATGAAATAGGCTGAAAATAAAATGATTAAATAAAAATCTCCAAATAATGTTTGGGAAGCCTATAATGATGCCCCCTTGAGGGAGTGGCCAACACATACGTTTGATAGATGATCCCTCAAAAATAAGTAAGAATAAGAATGAAATTAACCCATGGGTAAGATTAATATAATTGAGAAATGCTTGCATGAATTGATTTAAAAAGTACTGATTTGCCCAAAGGTAGCTATAATTAATAACAAAGGTTGAGATACTGATTTGCCCAAAGGTGGTTATAATCAATAGCACATGCATATGCCCCAGTTAGGGTGGATGAGTTGAAATAATGATTTTCCCATAGGTGGTTATAATTGTTAATATGATGTGGATTGAATAATGATATTTGATTGTGCTCCAGTAGGGAAGATTGGCAAGCATAACTCAAAGATATAATCTATTGTACAAATTAAATATGAGTGGGTGCAAACGTAGTCATGATGGTCTAATGATTGAAGAAGCCATAAATAACTAGGCACATGAAGATGTAAAAAGTGAAAAAAGAGATGAATAGAAGAATAAGAATTGATCAATGGAAATGATTTAGTTATACCTACCAATGTAGAGATGCTCATCCTTATTAGCATTGATACAACTAGAATAGTCAATGGGTTGATTTGATCAAGGAGGGTGGGATAATTTTCCAAGGTTAGCAAGGAGAAACTTCTATGGCTCTGTTTATTGTAAGACTTCTCAAGCTAATTTTTGCTATAACACATGATGGTATGTAACATGATATAAGACACCATGATAACATAGATGAAATATGCATAAGAACTGACTTTCAATCCAATAAATAATTAAAAATAATGCTTCAATGATTAAAACCATGATGACAATGTTGACATATGAATATGGATGGACTCAAGAATAATGCACAAGGAATCACCCAATGAACACATATAGACTAAGTTAAGGCATAATACTAGAAGTAAATAAATAGGCAAGCAAACAAACAAATAACTAAGCAAACAAATACATAGAAAGCTTGAAATCAAAAGTAATATAAAAACATCCTAACAATGGATTTGCCCCAATAGGGTAGATTGAGGATGACTAACTAGGACAAATATTTTTGGATTTTGAAATTTTATGAATGTTTTTGGAATATTTGGGGTATCTTAACTCATTAGATATTGACAAGATACCACTCAAAAAATGGTGAGAGCATTGGATTAGGTTACTCACAAAATGATGAGAGCATATGAAAAAGAGGGATTGAGATGACCTCAATGTGAATCGAGCATGACCTACATAGTCCCATTAGGACCTCAAGTCACAGTAGTTCCATCCACACAAAAGGTAGTGAGAACTGACTAGGTCAAATCAAGTTCTAAAATTGAGGCAAATAGCCAAGCAAATGAGAATAATAATGGTAAGGTGATGCTGTAATGCATGGTAAAGGTGTTATTCTTAATTTTACCATAGGTGGTTATAATTACGAAATAATGACATAAGTCTATAATACTAATTTGCCCATAGGTGGTTATAATTAGGAACACAAGGATACTAAGTTACCCATAGGAAGTTATAATAAATGGCACCAATCAAACATAAAATGGAAGATAACTTGCCAGATCAACTGTCACACTAATTTCATAGATAGTCATTTAAACACAGAATACAAAAATTATTAAAACTTGATTAGAATCCCCTCACAAAAGGTGTGAGAAAAAACCAAAGGAACCAATATCAAAAAGGGGTAGGTAGGATGACTAAAAATAGGATTTGGTCTATTAGGGATGGCATGGTAAAATAGTATATGGTATGGTGTAAAGAAGATGATAATATGATAATTGGATATAATGGTAAGAGGGTTACCCCAAAGTGATAAGGCAAGGTAAATGGATGGGTATGCAAAAATGATAAAAGAAATGGCCAAATAACACACCAAGGTAAATGTTTTTAGCCAGTAGTATGGTTTTTGTCAAAAGGTATGGTTTTTGGCCTAGGTATATGGCAAATGGAAATGGAAAGGGTATGGTTTCTGACCAAGATGAATAATTCTATTATTCCTAATGATGTGGATATGCACATTCTAATCAACACATGATACAACAAAAATAATCAATCATATAAATTGCTAGCCCACATATATTCTAAATAGATGCTTTATCAATCACCTACTATAGATTTGGATTCCAATAATGTTTTTATGATCTTCATTGGTTTTTGATTTTGTTTCCTTCAAACTTTGAGACAAGATGTCTTTGTAGCCTTTGTAAAGGAAAGTGTGGCCAAGGATGGTAAACATGGATAAATGTTGGATGATAGGTTGGATTTGGAAATGCAAAGGTGGATAATAATGGAATGTATAATGATTAGGAAACAAATGAATATCAATATTTTTAGGCACACACAATATTACTGATTCTAGATTTAACATAACTTTAGATGTGGCAGGGATGAATAATTTTGACTATGCTCTCGATAGTGCCACCAAATGTTTCTATTATTTAGGCCTAAGAGTAGCTAAATTTGATTATGTTGTAGATTGGAAGCTATTCTAATTTTGTCTTTGATAATGTCTTCATTAAGTAGTGAAGAAATTTTATGCTTGGTTATTGGTGCCTCAAAGAGGTTTTCACTAATGAAGTTCTCTTGATTGTCCCATAACACCTCTAAGAAGGTTTCACTAAGGAATGTTGACTTTTAACTTTGATTGTCTTCTAGCACCTCTAAAAAGGTTTCAATATAAGATTCTAAGTTTAAACTTTGATTTCCTCCTAGTGCCTCTAAAAAGGTTTCATTAAGAGATTATTCTTATTTTGAATGAATGTGGTCTTGGCCTCCCTAATGTTATTCAATTGATATATAACCATGGATGTAATTCAACAAGGTGTGATTCTATTAGTCCCAATCAACACTTATGGGAGATGGAACATTAATAAAATGGCTAGGTTGGTTGGTGGAAATGGCATGTATAATGGTAATGGAATGGGGAGAGGAAACACAATTCTCATAGAAAATACTAGGAGAAATTGTGTTGAAGCTAAAGTAATCATTCTCAAAAACTATGGAAAGATCACAAATATATTCAAATTGATCTACGAGGCATGTGTAACTAATGTTGTAACAATCATAAACATATTTTGGCTCTGAAGCTAAGTCTAACTCAAAAGAATCTAAATCTGATGTTGATACTGAAAATGATTTTGATTCTAATCAATCTAATGTCAGTTCAAGAATAGAACCTAACTTCAATGTTGAATCTTCATTTAGTGTGGACATTGCTATAATGATGTCTCGTTGAATGTTTGGTTTTGGATAATTAAAAGCTTGTGATGGCATGATGGGATACACAAATACTAGTTTGTCAAATCGAGACTCCTCAGAGACTAGGTTTTCAAGGGGAGGATCTTTAAAAATAAGCATATGGTTGAGGTAATGATTTGCCCAAAGGTAGTTATAATCATTAAGAAGTGATTCAACAAAGATTAAATGTGAGAGTCATTGACAAAAGGTATAGGATCATAAGGTGATTCATCATAGGTTGACTCATCATAAATGGTTGGTTTAACAAAAACATTGTGGCTTGGTTGGTTTGCTTGGCCTTGGTTTATGGTCAATTGTAAAATACTAATTTTGAATACAACTTGGTCCTCAAATGATTAGCTTGGTTGGAGAGGCACTGATTGGCTTGGTTATGGATGGAAAATTGGAAGGGGTTTTCTAAAGTGGGGAATAGTTGGCAATGGATGAAGAATGACTAGTGGTTGGATAATGATAGGCTTAACAAAGGCTATTTTATGGCCTAGGATAGTAACTGTGATCTGTCAAGTTGTGATTATAATTTTTTTTTGGGATAATGAGTTATCGTATATGGAAGGGCTAGGAATGGTAATGGTAAGGTGTTGTAAAAAATTGTTTCTTGTATAAGCCAAAGGATGAGGTCCTAGAATGGTAATGGTAGGGAATTATAGAGCTTAGTTGCTCGCACAAGCCAAAAGATGAGGTCCTAGATTAGATATGGTTAGGCATCATGGATCTTGGTTGTTTACACAAGCCAAAGGATGAGGTCCTATAATAGAGATGGTTAGGTATCATGGAGCTTGGTTGTGCACATAAGCCAAAAGATAAGGTCTTGGTATCGAAATGGTAGGACATTATGGAGCTTAGTTTCTCACACAAACTAAAGGATGAGGTCCTAGAATAGAGATGGTTGGGCATCATAGAGCTTGGTTCATCACACATGCCAAAGGATGAGGTCCTATTATATAAATGGTAGGGCATTATGGAGATTGGTTACTCACATAAGCCAAAGGATGAGGTCCTAATATAGAAATGGTAGGGTGTTGTAAAGCTTGGTTACTTGCATAAGCCAAAGGATGAGGTATTGGTATGGAAATGGTAGGGTATCATGGATCTTAGTTGCTCACACAAGCCAAAGCATGATTTATTGGAATGGAAATGGTAGTCCTCAGATGTTGTGGAGATTGGTGGCTCATGTAGTCTGAAGGAGGGTTAACAGTATAGGTGGGGGATCAGGTGGTCATGAAAGGGTGAGTATAATATGTCAACTAGTATAAATAAGGTACTACCAAACACAACACTTAGATTTGTTCCCCAGATTGAGGATTGTAAGGAGGATATGGATGTGTCTCATAAACCACTTCTTCACCATAGGGGTCTTGAGCAAAGTCAATTTGTGTGGCCATTATAGCATAACTTGGATTGTACATAACTCCACCATAAATGTAGCTAGACATATCCACATCAATAATGAAAGCTCTGCAAAAATGCCTAGAGTTATAGAAACTCTTAAAAACAATTTCCAAAGGACAAATGGTTCAAACATGGTATAACTTCATCTACGGGAGCTGTATCTCCAAAATGATCTATGCTAAAACTTGGTATAAAATAGTCTAACGTCATATGTCTAACGTCAAATGTATTACACATAAAAAGATAAGTGGATGAACTAAAAATAAAATGCCAAACTCTAGGTACAAACTGTTCCAAATAAGTATAATGTAGAAAAAAAATTTGCTAGGTCTTTTGGCCAAACACATTGTCAAAAGCTAGGCTCAAATAGGCATGTGCTAGGAATTTTAGAAAAACAAGCACATAAGCTAGACTTAAATATAAGGTGAGATTTAATCTAACAAATCTGAAACAATTTGGCATAGACTTAGAATATAGAATCAAAGATAAACTTGGTCAATTGGAATAAGTCATAAGGCAAAAGGCATATGGAGGGATATGTTGTTTTCTCTCAAATAAAGGCACAAACAATAGTTTTTAAGTGGGTAGATAATTAACCTAAGTTACACAACCCAAAAGAGAAAGATCTATGTCTAAGCCCAAATTACATAAGGCATAAATAGAAATCAATCAATATTTGGATTTGAACTTATCAAGGTTAATTAGAAACTCAACTTAAGGAAAAACTAGGGTCTTTGACCAAACAAGCTAAACAAAATTGAATGGCATAATGACACTAAACAAATATCACAAAGACATACATGGTTTGGTTTCAAATGTGAAACTTGGACATAAGATAAGACAAGTCTATGAAACTATTTGAATAACATAAAAATGTTATTTCTCTCTAAAGATGTAAAAAATGGTATGTTTGAATATTCCAAGGCACACAACTTGAAATGATTTGGGAAACATAATGTTACCCTTTTTAATCAAGTGACACACACAAAAAGATTTGCCAAAAAGACTAAGGCAAAACTGTGTGACAAAATGGCTAGAATAACGCCTCCTCAAACAAAGGAGTGACACATAAAAAAAACTTGTTTTTGACATAGCATAGACAAACAAATGGTTTTATACTCAAAGACTAAGCAATAAAGCATGAAATGACATAATATATAAATGTAAAGTCATAAATCATATAACTGATAAGGTTGTATTGTATCATTGAAATCCATCTATATACATGCTTTTGGAAGGATTTTAAGTGTTAATCCAAAAATAAAAGTGCATGAAGTAGTAGGGTTTTTAACCCCCTTATCTGAAGATATTGTATATTGACGTGGACCTTTAGGCTACTCACCTTGCATCAACAAAATGTCTGTGGCAAGTGGGGTTGTACTAAAACTTAAGTATTCAACCATCTAAATGGTCTCAAGTGTGATTAACACTAGAGATGCATCACATCAATCAAGTTCATACTGATTAACTTACTATGCAAGGGTCTCTTACTTTTCATAGTAATTCCATTTATGTACTACTTAGTAGAATCCCCTAGTTAACTAGACCTTACTCAAGTTTTCATTACGAAAGGAGAGGTTAGCCTCTCAACCCCTTAGCTCTCATAGTATACATACCCTAATTTGTATGTCCTACCATAGAGAAGGGTTGGTATGATTATAGGGAATTAATTCTTGGGTAAACACACCCCTAAAGAACTCATGAAGAAGATATGAACTCCCCTTCACAAGCCAAAATGCATAAGAAATAAAACTAAGTGAAAAGACTTTAGAGGTTACTTTTAGTCACCCAAACCATACAAGTTTTGGGGAGAGCCTAGACAACATTATTCCCATGCCTTAGACTAGGCACAAGTTACAAAGAAAAGGCACTTTTAGTCACATAATTTCCCTATAGGGGATGGGGGGAGAGCATACACACACTCTTCATTTTCCACAAACAAATAAACAAGTAATAAAATAATTACTCTCAAGAATTTGAAATCTAAATAAGTGTTAATTTTATGCACCAAATGAAATGTTTTGATGAATTTTTTGGCTTGTTGGCTTAATTTGTAAAGCTTGTAAGAATTTTCACAAAACAACTTAACACAAATCACCTAGGTTCCTTTTAAGCACTTAAAACCAATTATTCAAGACTTAACCATTATTTTTAGGCACCAAAATGAAGTGTTCAAGAGTTTAAACTAGAAAATTTATGTTCTAATCCCACCTTGGTCTTGAAAATGTTAGAGAGTTTCCTTCTACTTTGAAGAACATTTATGGATGACCAAATTTTTTTTTGAAAAAATAACTATCAGGTTTCTCTAAATTTTTTACATAGCGACCAATGTCAGTCAACTGTGACTGATGCTAGTTACTAGAGAACTGATTCTAGTTTTAAATGAACTGATGTCAATTAATAAAGACTGATATTAGCTACTTATTAACCCAAAGGCAAAACAAAATAGTTTCCAAAAACATTAGTTAGCTCATAATATTACAAAAACTCAACAAAACTTGCAATAAGATGATTAGATAGGGGAAATACAAATCAATAAAACCAAGAAATAACAATGAGGAATGATAATAAGATTCAAAATCCCAAATTTTAAGCTATTTCTTACCTTTTACCCTGACCTATGATGATTAGCTAGAATTGATGCCAGTTATGTAGAACCAATGATAATTAGGTATAATCGATGCCTGTTATGCCAAATCGAAGTCAGTTTCTATGTAAATTTTAGTTAGCACAAAAACAAAATATGGAAAAAATAAAGCTAAAGCTCAAAATTTTAAGCTATTCAAGCATTCATTTAAAAAGTTTGGAGTTTAATCTTGGTCTCTTTGGTATGTGGTATGATTTTATGATCCCACTGGGTGTGCTATTTATGATCATAATATTTTGATAATAGAGAGGAGGCTAGTTTTGTGTTAGTCCATGAAAAAATGAAATGAACACACTAACATGGTAACATCTCTAGCCTAGAACATAGGGGGAGTATAATGAACAAAATACAATTGAAAACCCAACTAAAATGCAAAGATAAACAATCCTTACCTTCCTTGAGAGCTCTAAATGATTTTTTTATGGATTGCTTGGTTTTTACTCAAAGAGTCTTTGGCAATGGAGTGTTATTTGCTCATTCTCTCCTTGGCACCATTTTTGGCTTGCTTGATATGGATTATGCTTGTGGGTTGATGGCTTGGATCAATATTTTGGCATTATAACACTATTGATATAAATCATGCTATAAAACTTGCATTATAACTTTACAATTTCCAAACTCCCTTTTCAATAGGTAATGACTTGTATTGATAGGCTTAGGAACTAACCCCAACTCAAGGTGAGTTAAAGTGTAGTTTAAACATAGAATGGGCTCAAACCTAACCAAAGTGAGTTAATTAACCCCAATAGAGTTAAAAGGTGTCAAGAATTAATGATTTTCACTGAATAGGCATGGGTGAGATATTTTGAGATATTTGCAAAGGCTTGACAACTCACAACAGATAATCATGAAAAGCTAGGATATTTCATATTTTTGAATTTATCTTTTTAGTAATTTATTAATAACACATGGATAATTCAACTAGGTTTTTAATTTGGTTTAGTTTATTAATTTATTTTGATTAGCCATTTAGTTATTTCAAGATTTGATTTAAGTTCATGTGCCCCACTTAATAGGTCCATAGGCCAAATTGATTGTTATGATGCCGTAGGATGATTAGGGATGAATCCATAAGAGGTTATGATTCCATATGGCAGGATACCCTAATTAGGGATGTTTCAATAAGATTCTGAGCCTTGATGAATGAGGCACAAGAAAATTTGAGATGTTTAATGATTCATAGGCTTAATTTACAATGGTTAATAGGAATCAGTCTAAAGTCTAATAGAAAGCCATTGGTGACTAGTTCTAGGTGTCTACATTTGGTACTTGAAAATTATAATATTGACATGCATTTACCATGCATGACTTGAGAACTCAAATAATGTGATAATATGACATCCTCTCACACTTGCATGCTATCTTATGAGTCAACCCTTCCAATTTGATGATATAAATGTACATGAATCTTACTATCTATTTCAAACTTGCTAAATATCCTATAAAATCATCTCTATATTCTCAGTTTAATTTGCCTATTACTAGGTTGGTTCTGCCAAGTTGGTCAATACTGCTAGTCAATAATGAATGGTGTAGTCAAAACCAATCTTATCCTTGTAAAAACTATTTTATAAAATAAAACTTATCCATAGGGCCAACTCATAATTATAGCATGTTATTGACATGATGAATTATTCAATGGATTAATATATAAAAAAATCAAGATCTCATTTAAAATGGACTTGGCACTTATTTTTTATATATCTATACAATATTTCACATTGAGAAAATATACCCTATTCTTCCTAATATGTAAACCTATCATAGGAGTAGTCATGAGCCAAGTCTAAAGCACTCAAAATCCAATTTAAAGAAAACATTTATAAGTACCAAGATCACTTCATTAGCTACATGTATATAGTGAAGGAGCATAATTACATAATTACACTAGGTAAGAGAGCTACCCGTGGCTTTATTTCCCTCCTCAAAATATTGAAAATGTAAAAAGTGTCCAATCATTAGACAAGGGTGATTGGGGTCAACTTAGCCCATTACACTTCCCCCCATTTTTTTAGGTTTATAGTGTAGACACTTCAATTTATTCACTTCCATGTCTAAACTACAATCAAGAGTGACTTTATACAATCACATGAAAATTTAGCCAAAAATCACCACTAGACCTAATTTACCTACACAACTACCATTTTAACCCAAATCACAACTACACATGATTTATTTGGGTAATGGATTATATTGCATCATTAATCTTATTAATTACATCCCAAACTAAATCAAACCTTTGTAAGTGTCTTCACAGGACAATTAAGTGAATACTTGATTGATAAATAGAAATATTTTAAAAATTCACCATTCTTCTAACTATTGATTAATCCTACTTAATCAAGCCTAATCATTCCTCTCATAAAAAAATCCATGGATTTGGAATTTTCCTATTTTAATAAATTTAAAATTGGATTATAGCCTCACATAGGTGATGCCAGTCAAGGAAGTAAATGGGAAAGAGAAGGAATGCCAACAAGCTCTTACACCTCTCTTACACACTCTTCCTTTTACACCCCTCTTACACACTCCAAGAGGACCAATGATTGTACTTTTCTTCCAACAAGCCTTCCACACTCCAAAAGGCCTTAAATGGAATATATTACATACTCAATATGGGTCATCATGAGTTTGAGGACTCATCCTCCACCATTTATCTTGATCTCAATTCAATGGTTCACAAACATCCAAAAAGTCTATAAATAAAAATGATTTTGGCCATTATAGATAAGCTTATTCATGAAAACTTACTCTATCAAATTATACAAGGAGATTCAACCAATTCTCATGCCAAAGTCAAGATAAACCAAGAATTAAGTTTAGACAAGGAGAGGTGATTCCCATAAGAAGAATCAAGCATTGAAAAATACTTCTATAGGTACAAGCTGAGCTCAACCTCTTTAGACTAGTTCTCAAGTAAATCTTCTAAGGTGATATAAATGTTAGTTTTTGTCTTCTAATATGTATTTATTTCTTGTTTTTCAGATAGATCAACCTAAGGATTAGGCTTGAGATGCTAATTCTTCATATTCATTTTGATTTCATTAACTAACAAATTGGCTAACCTCTCTTAGATTTTTAATCTACATAATGGCATGCTCGGTGGGACCTAAAGGATTCAAAGCACTCCATAAGATATATAGAGCATTTAAATTCCTCTAATTACCATAATTAACCTTTTAAATAAGTTAATTTTACTTTTTTATTGTTTAAATTCTATTTAAAATCTATTCTAGACCAAATAGATAATTTGTTACTGTTTAATTACAAATTCTAAGAAACCTTTAGTGAAATCACAATAGTGAAATCATTGGTTTTAATTTTGTTTTGCTTAGTGTAGGTCCAAACTATGAAATCAGAGCCATGTTCAGTGAAATCATTTGTTGTAGTGGTGAAATCATCTTATCCTATTTGCTATGTTTTTTGACAAATTATGAAATTGAAGGATATTTTTATGAATTCGAATTATTTAAAAAAAAATTTGTTAGCCATTAGTAAAATTTTTATATGCCATTTTTTGTTCTAATTTATATAGATTAGTGAATTTGAGGATAGCATTAGCAAAATAATTACATACAATAGAAAAATAGTTTCCATACCTTCATCTCCTCACTTTTGAGCTTTCTATTACCTTATATATCTTCTTTTCTCTATTACTACTATTTAATTTCAGTTTTAATTTGCTCTAACTTTCTATCTTAATGATTTGATTGTATTTTGTAGAGAATAAAAATTGTAAGAAACTTCAGTGAAATCATTTTTTCTATAAAAAAATTGTAACTAACTTTAGGAAAATTGTTACACTTAGTAACGAAATCATTACACTTAGTAACAAAATCATTCTATGCCTTTTTTTATCTATTTCCTACATAGGTCAACATTTGTGAAATCATCGACCTTAGCAACAAAAATGTGTTCAACTATAGTGAAATCATTTGTTATGTTTTGTATAAAGGTTTCTGTAGCAAGATTAGAGGACTAAATAGTGAAATCAGAGTACAAATTTATGAAATTATTTTATAACAAGGTCGAGACTTAAACAAACTCTCTTTCAAGCTCCTTGTTGGTTCAAAACACATTTATAAAACTTATAATCATTTGTGCTACAAGAAATTATCCAAATAAGTGGTATTTTGAGTCAGACAAATCATTCTTAATTCATGTTTTGATTTGGGCATTAAAATGAATTCAAATTTCATTTGGGTTATAAGAAAAACTTGTTTATTTTCAAAGTAATTTACTTTCTTGTAAGTTTTTCTTATTTTTTGATTATATTATGGGGTTCTTTTGCACGTATACTCTCCCCCTTTTGGGTGACTTATAAATTCAAAGTTCCTATTTGCCTTTAACCCTATTTTTCTTTTGGCCATGTGAGATGGAGTTTATCACATTTTTGTAGGTCCTAGGGGTGTGTTGACTAGGAAGTCATATCTTAGCATCGTACCAAATTCATTATTTGACATGGTATACAATTGAGGCTACATCAGTGGTATTTTAGCTAAAATGTTCATCAAAGCTTGGATCAACTGGTATCACTTCACTAAAACCCCTATGGTTGAAGTCATCACAAAGGGACTAGACCCTTTGGTGAATTTCTTGTTGAACCTCAATGTCTAATTGATGGATATTTTTATACCCATGTACCATAAGGTATATTGGGATCATATATAAATCCAAGTAAAATTTTTAATACCTTATTTTACCATGAAACATCTATTGATGTAGGGGTGCAAATGTAACAGTCCCTAGAGATTACCTTAATCATACAAAGATTTTGAGAGAAGGGTGGGGTTAAAATCCCATCAATAATTACAATAATTTCTTTAGTAATCTTAAATTTTATAATTTTATCTCAAAAAAAGTATATTAAAGGTTCAAATGGATGTGATACAAACACGTGTTAGTTATTTGAATTGCCTTGTAATACCTATGTTGTCACTTTATTGTTGTGTAAAAACCTTGTTCATACTTAAAACCAACTCAAACAAACCAAGTCTAAATCCAAACCATTTTATACACACACAGAAAATGTTACTCTACCAAAATTCTAGGTTAAAAAAAGTAACATGTCAAAATTGCTCCAAATACCTACTTTTCTTGTCATATTTCCAAGGTAATCAATCTAACTTTTAAATAATTTGAAACACTTTAATGCAATCTAGGCATATGGATTCAAAATAAAAACTTGACCTTGGCATAAAACATTTATCCTAGGCACATGCCTTAAACTAATTGGGAAATTCAATCTCAAGTAAAGAAAAATAAGCACGATGAGTAAAGCATTCAAGTCCTAGTTATAATCCAGACTCAAATGTAAACTAACCACACTTAATGTTGTACTTGAAAAGAGAGTTTTGAAATTATTTCAAGGAAATAAATAGACTCGAGGGACATGGAAAATATACTTCTTAAATCTAGGAAAAAGAGTCTTTAAAGCAATCATGAAATTAGTCTAAGCTGCACAATTCAAATGTAAGAGGTAAACACCCAAGCAAAATTAAGCAAGGCATATACATAAGCCATTCAATTTTGAATCTAAAATTTTCAAGATAAATTTTGAACTTGGTTTATAAGTCTTGGTTTCTCAAATAGATAACATTCTAGACCCAAATAGATGGCATAATGTACTAATTATATACCAAAGGCATACATGATTTTGAACTCAGTTTGACACAAGGCAAAGTTTTGAAATAATATGAGCAATGTAACAACACTATCTCACTTCAAAGGTATAAAAATGGTCTTTGTTTCAAAACTCTAAGGCAAAACCTGGGATAAAACATGCAATGTAATGATGACCCATTTAAACAAGTGACACACACATAAAAATGTTTAAGGTAAAGGTGTGGTATCAAACAAACAAAATACCACCTCTTAGGCTAAAGTGGTGTACAAACATGTGACTGGTTTATGACTTGTTTTGGACTTGTGATAAATAAATAAATTTTAATCTTTAAAACACATATAAAAATTAAATAAAAATAAATATCCCAAGTGTATGCATAGCTTCAACCAAAGTTTCCATCGATATACAAATGCTTGTGAGGAATTAAGTGTTAATACAAAAAAGAAAGTATAGGTGTAGGTAGAGTTTTTTACGCCCCCTTTATCTCTAAATAATTGATACGTGACATGAACTTAGAGTTAAGAGAACTCAGAATTTGGCATGAAATTCCATGGCAAGTGGGGATTTATCTAAAATTTATAAGTTTTGTGTGTTCTAGATGGTCCCAAGTGTGGCTAACATAAGGGGTGTAATCATGTCAATTGGGTTCATACCGGCTAACTTACTATGCAAGGGTCTATTCCTTTGCATAGAGACTCCATTCATGTAATTTTTAGTCAATTTTAATGTTTATCCAGACTTGACCTAGGTTTTTAGTAGGAGTGGAGAAGCTAGCCGCTCAACCCCCTGATAATCCCAGTATCATGTGCCTTGATTTATATACCTCATCATGGAGTGGTGTTGAAATGATGCCAAGAGATGAAATCCCAGGTCAAAGCTTCCATAAAGAACTTATGGGAAGGTGATTAAATCTTTCCCACAAGAAAAATGTAATAAAATAAATGAATGAAACTAAAAAGACTTTAAAGGTCATTTTTTGAATCACCCAAGTTACTCAAACTTAGGGAGAGCATAAATGATGTTCCTTCTATGCTTGGAATAAGCAACAAGGAAATGAACAAGGTGATTTTGGTCATCTAAGTTCCCTAACGGGGATGGGGGGAGAGAATAAATACAAAGTAAAATTTTCAAGAAATAATAAACAAGAACAAAGCTCTTAGGAACACTTAGTCTAAGATTTTTGTTCTTTTTAAAAGCACTAAGCAAGGTGTGAAATGAAATTTGGCATTTGTAAAATCTTGAAAGTTGTTTGAAAGGTTTTAAAGTACCAAAATAAATGTGAAATTGGTTTATTATTTCTTAAAAATCTTGAAAAATCTTGTTATAAGTTTGATTGGCTCAAAAAATCAAATGTAACCTATAAAATCAAAGTTAAAAACCAAATCGAACATAAAAAAGGATAAATACCAGTAGTCAATGTTTTGACCATAACTTCTAAAATATTCATCAAGTACTCACGAAATTTTAAGAGGTTGTTCATAGGTAAATGGAGTACATATAGTAAAAATTTCATATTAAAAAAGTGAATAAAAAAAATGTTATTATCTATGTATCAACCATTTTTAAGCAAAAAACTAGAAAACCAGAAAACAAAATTATCTCAGAGGCCTAAGAATTCAAAAATTGCTTGCTCAAATGAGCGAAATAGGTAGATATTGATATATGAAATTTATTAACATGAAAAAAATAACTCTTTTATATGATCCTTGGGATAACATTTCCCTTTATATTTTTCAAATTTGGGCATCTCCAAATGATGCAAAAAAGGTATCTAAAGATAGATGATATCAAAGGGATAAGAACATATGTCATCTAGTTTAAACTTCTTATTCTGATTTCCTACCTGAATAGTTGAAACTACATATTTAACATCCTAAAAATATTAAAAAGTGGGATCAGAGTGAGAGGAAGTGGGAAAATTTTGCTAGGTATTCAAAGGTACATTATTGTGATCGAGATAAAGGGGACATATAGAATGTTGAGTAATCTTTATGCTATTGGTTCTACTAGAAATATTCATTCTTTGATTAGAGTTTTATTATTAATAGAGGAATTTTTATATGTACAACAATTGATACTAAGTGTGGTGTTGATTTGGAGGGAACTAACACTTGAATGACATAATGTTTTGCTGGGTATTAAATAGGACTTATTGGGATTGGAGAGGAATTTTTTCTTGATACCTAGGAATCTGACATGTAGGTGGAACTTGTTGTTTATTAAATGAAGCATCTTATTGGATCAAATAGGTGCCTTATTAAATATAAGTTTTAAGTGTTTGACTAATAAAAGTGCATTGTTGATTAGACAACATTTGTTGTAGATTGGTTGGCACTTGTTGAAGTGGAGGATTTGCTACCACTTGTTGAGGTGGTGGATTGGTCACTTATTGAAGTGGTGGATTATTACTTGTAACCTATTATTATGGAATAGGCATGGTCATAATGTGTTGCTATGAATCACCTATAATATTGGGAGAAATGGTTTATTGGGAGTTTGTAATAACATTTTGTTGTGTTTTAGATAGAACTTAATGTGGATTGGGGTTTACCCTTTGAGATTTATCCACCACATGTTGGAAAGAATCGATTGAGGGATTCAATTCAAGATTATTTACTAGATTGATTTTAGATATAAGTGTAATAAACAAATATAAAACTAATTTTTTATTTGAAAATGGATCAAAATTATACATGGGGTAAGTTAACAAATCCATTAGCTATGTAGTCAAAGGATTTAACTCTATTAATTATGGATTTTGATTATCCAATGCAGTAAGGGAGCTAGTAAGAGTAGCCAAAACCTATTTTGCTTATTGGATTTGAGAGGCAATAAATTTTTTTTGATAATATTGGTCAACTAGTTGACCTTTTTCCCTATTGGACACTACAAGAGCTTGATCTAAAGTTGGTATATAAGGAACTTGGTTAGAAGTGGCCTTATTGTCTAATAATGTAAGTGGTGTTTCTTTTGGTGTCCTAACTAAATTGTGTAAGTATTATATGGGAGATCTCATGGGAAATTTTCCCCCATTTCAAATAATATGATAAGATGTCCATTTTCTTGTCAAAGAGTTGTTGTGAAAACTGATCTTGTTCATACTCAAAACTATATGACACATTCATAAAGTACATTATATTAGGTCTATGATCTCTATAAAATGGTAAATGTGAAAGATACAATTGGTATTGTCCTTGTTCAACATTAGGTGATATGAATATAAGGTATGTGATATGTTTTTCAAGCTCGGTATTAGATGGCATGGTGGTAATGTATTGTTTATCTTATTCATCGTCTACATAGTGGTCATACCCATATGGGTTGTAAACTACCTCTTCATCAAAGGACGGGTTATATATGGACCCACTACATGTGTATTTAGGCATTTTTTGGTTTATAATATTTATCTCTAAATATATTTATATACCTAAGACTATGTCTTGACTTGGTATGTGACTCTTCTTGGAAATAACACTTGGGAATGTTTTGAAGTAAGATGACTTATTTGCATAAAGGTAAATGTAAAATTATAATACACTAATAAAAGAGTGTGTTAGTGTAAATGGTATCAACAAAAAATGATATGTGAACTAAACATGTTTCCTAAAAGGTGTGCACAAGCTTTAGACACAATGGTTTCAAGTGCCAATGTTTGTACTTATAAAATTGGAAGTGTTTGAACTTGGTCTATTTGAAAGGCTTTAGTCTTGGAAAATTGACTTAGGTTTTTATAACTTTATAAATTTATAACTTTGGACTTCTAAGATGTATCTAGCCTTGAAATAAATGTAGTTTTTAAAAATATAAAATCAAGTTTGAACTAGTCTTAGACCTTTGAATTATAAAATGAGTTGACATGTTTGGTGATCTTAGAACAAGTTTGACTTTGGATTTGGTAAAGATTTGTATTTGGTTTGAGAAATTAATTTCTCAAATGAGATAAATAACTCAAAGTAAAGTTCAAGTAGGTTTTCAAGTGATTTTGAGTAGTTACTGGGCTTAGTTCTCACTTAAGTCACAAAAAAAGTTTAATCTTAGAACGCTTATATGAGATATTTTAGGCACATTTTGAGGTCCTATAGGGACTAATTTAAAACACCATTATGTGTCATCTGGTTTCTCACCTATCCCAATCATCAATTAATGTATTTTTAATCTACTTGGTAGTTAATACAATGCTTTGATACCATGCCATATTTTTTTGCTTATCAACTGTCTATTAGAATTAAGCATCATTCAAAACTTAACTATTTATCCTTGATGAACTTCATTGTAGTTCTTAGATACATGTAGTATTTTTGTGTCTTGATCCTATTGTTTTTTTGTATATGCACATAAAATCAATCTTGTTAGCACATCCCTACCTTCTCTTACATGGCACATGCTTAAAAGATGGTTGGGTATAGATGCACCACTCTTATATTATTTAAGATTACTAGTTTCTATCTTTGTCTTCACCTTCCACATTCTTGTACACTTGGTCTTGATTATACATAGCTAAACTATAGGGTTAACATCACCCCATATTAACATGGTTATCTATCTTCAATAAACTTACTCTTTCTTCCTCATGCATGTTCTTGCATCCATATATTTATTTTTCTATCCTTGTCACATATTTTCCATTTTAGACTTATTTTATCTAGGTTTTGCATTATCATATCTCCCCTTGTTGTTCCTTTGTCTCATTGTATGATCAAAGTGGTTTTGGACTTGGGTGTTTCTTACACTTAGTGACATTATGTGTGATAGTTATCTTTATATATATTTATATTCTAGAATCTTCTTTCTATCTCTCCATGTGCCTCTTGCATGCATTATCTTCTTGAGCCTTAGGTACTTCCACATGTACCCATACTTTGCCCAAATATTGACCTATAAATAATAAAAAGAATAAAAAAATGAATGAGTGTAAATAATTAAAAGAATTAAACCCTATGTTTTTAAAACAATTAATTATGGGGTATCCTTCATCAAATATTATTCAAAATTGGTCCATATTTTGAGCACACCTTTGATGGATTTATTAACAACTATTGTTTTTGTATCCAAACCCTTTAAAACTGGGAGTTTTTTTTATGAGGCTTAACTTGTTGATTTGTTTGGGTCAACTTATCTGTAGCTTCCTTAAACATATTTTCAAGGAATATTTATTCATCTATATCTCCAATAAGTGTTGTTATAGCTCACTCTTATTTTCACATATAGTGTAGACCAACTCTTCAATCTCTTATAGCTTGTGTGCTCCTTATTTTTCTTTGTATATAGTTGGGTGATTAGATCTTTTTGATCTTGATAATATTTAAATAGGCACACACTTATTATGGTCATATAATTGGATAAGTTTGAAAAAAATTCTATCATAGCCATCCTCTCATAAATATCCTTCAATATGTCTTCACAATTTTTGCAATTGCTTGACAAACTTGATCTAAGCTTTCTTTATTTCCTCTTGCACATCTCTATCACTAGTTACTCTCTTTAAGAATTAGTCAATGATTATTTAAATTATCTTTAGGGCACAAAATTATTAATGTATATCCCATATAGGAGGGTTTATTTTTGCCTCATGACTCATTCACATAGCTTTAGAGCCTTAAACTCCATCTTAGCTTCCTTGTGCTCTACTTTATGGTGTTTTTCCTTCTCTTCCACTAGTATGATTTATGATTTAGAGTGATTATTATCCTCTTAATTAAGATATTTATAAATTTACATCATGGTGTTCATTTTATGCCTAAAGGTTTTGATATTTAACATTTTTTGACCTTTACAACTATCTTCATCAGCACGTTCCCTACTTTCACATCACTCAAATTCATTTGGTTGATGAGAAATAATTATAGACCTTCATGAGATTATTTGGAAAGGAAGATTCCTATATACATGGAGAATTAAAAAATGGTCTCCTCTGTATAGTATTACATATGAAAAGACAACTAATTACATGTTATTATTGATGCGTGCTTGGGATTCTTTGTTTCCCACAAATATGGCTTTTATTATTCCATGCCCCTTTGGATATTTACATGGATGGAGTCCTATGATACTTATTTATCTTCCCCTTCATGAGGGGGGCCATAATATAACAATATGGTCTCTTCCTTATCCCCTATTTGTGTTTCTTCTTCATCTTTTCGCTACCATTTTTTTAACCCTTCGTCTATGGGTTTCTCATTTTGGGGATTTGTCATGGAGTCCATGTTATTAACATGATACATGAATGCATCCAATATTAAATTAATCATGACATACACATATTATATGCTCCCAATTTTTTATTTAGATCTACCTTTTTTAAGAAGATCTATGTCTGCATGCCCTTCTTTTTATACTTCTTACTCTTTTTCACTAGCATTGGGGGAGTCTTCCACTACATATTCTAAAATCATCCCCTATTCTTGTTATTGTTCATTTTATTTTATGGGAGATGGCGCTGCTTGCCTAACTTCAAGTTTCACCCATGACTTTATAATTTGCACTTCTTACCTTATTTATTGTTGTGGTTATTGCTTTGGCCTTGGAGAGGGTGACCTTGTATGCTTCTTGTACCTTTTCATTTTATTCCCTAGGGGTGCATCATCTGAATAATTATCTTCCAAGCCTTCTAGCATAGGATTTAATGAACTTGAATCCTTATGTAGTCTTCTATTCTTCATATTTATAGGTTATTATTCTAACTACATTCCCTCTAAGCTTTATTACATAAAAAGATAGTGGCATATGCTTATTCTTCTTTTTATTTTTATTTTTGGAGGATGCATGTGAACTTACTGACTCTTTATTTAGTGGCACACCATTAAAATTTATCTCCTCATAATTTTCACATGAGGGAGAGAATTTATCTAACTATGTTTTCTTTGTTTTTTTTCTTCTTAGAGGGGGAGGCTAGTGAACTTCTTGGCCTCTTATAAGTTAGAAACTCAAAATCATATTTCCTCTACTATCTCATATCAATTATTTTTTTCTTTGGCTAGAGCATATAGAAGAGGGTTTTCCTTTGGACTTTAATGGTGGTAATTTGAGTTGAGTTGATGATTCTCTTAATTTTAGCCACCTAATTCTCTTATTTATATGTGGCATCAATTGAGCGTATGCATTTCAAATGAAGGATATGGCCATCCATATCTATTCCTTGCACACATATTTTATACATTCTTAATGTCAATTAATTCATCAAATAAATATTGAATCATGCATCCATAAGGTACATTTAACCACCTTATCATCCTCCCATAATCCAATATGATCTTTTTGAAAAATTAGTGTTACATTATAACAAATTTAGCTAGGTACTTCAATATTTTAGGGATAAGCCTTGGTACATGTCATTTATACACTATGGCCTCTTTTACTTGCATAAACCACCAGTATACTCTGGCCTTGTATTTTGGGAAGACAACCCTGTGAAAAGTATACATATGGTATTCTAGTGTAATGGAATTGTCATGCATGAGGCACATCCTTTGGCCCTTCTTTTCACCATCAAGTATGCTGATCTCAAAAAACATAAACAATATCATAATCAAACCATAATTGAAATTATCCTCAGTTATGTGTACCTTATTTATGCCTTCAATATTTGAATTTTCCAAGAAATTATAGATATTGAAGAGTGTCCCTTTGGACATCTCATGTATGATGTACATGAAGTTCTTGTTGATCTCTCACAAATGCTCCAACCCATTTAACTTGGTACTTACCAAGTGCATTATTACACTCATGGATATATAATTTATATTATGATAGGGAAATTAAATGATATATTATTTTATTTTAGCTCTTTAGCCACATAATTAATCTCACTAGTGTCAACCAATGCCTTCTTAATATCCTTTCCTATTTGGACCAACCCAGTTTCTTTGTGAATCTAGGTTAGTGTGATCCTCATTTTTCAATTGGAAAATTATAATTTATCTTTGTACATGAACTAAATCAATAAATTCATCAATTATTTAGACTTTACAAAATAAATGAGCTCATTAAATTATATACCCCAAACTCTATCTAGTTGTCATCTAATGGAGTCATCAAATATCATATTTCCATTGATGGTCTTCCTGCTTGTATTGACCATGTAGTCATTCTTGAGTTTATCCTCATCCATTAATTATCTATGGTTGTACTCCTCCACCTTATACTTTTATACCTTGGATTTCCATTATTCACCATGAACTATATCGTCAGGGTATTGCATCTCTACAAGAATCATCCTTACTAGCCTTAAACTACCTCTTTTCTATGGTGTGACTAGCGTATATTTCCTTTTCGTCTTCCTTGGATATGCCTTCTTAAATTTTTTAAAGTTATTATATGCTTATTAATTTTATTCACTTGATATTCCTATCACTAATTTTGATAATTATTCTTTGATATTAGTTGATGGCCCCTCAAACTATGTGTTATTTGGTGATTGTTATACTTCATTAATGTTGGGAATTCCAAAATGGGGACTTGGGTCAGGAATTAATCTTCTCCTATTTTATGCCTTATCCTTTGGTCTCAGAAATATATTTAACCCCCTCTATTTTACCCTCATATTTCCTACTTTGCCAAAACCTCAAATTTTGACTAGTGTGGGTTTAATTTGGATTATACTATGTGGGGATCAACCTTGAAATTTATAAAGCTTCATTGGAAACCTTTAGATATTATAACATGAAACTTATCATATTTAACCTTCACACACTAAAGTTCCTTAAAACCTTGTGGACTCAAGTCACAATATCAGTGTGATCTTGATTCTATCTTTTGAAGGGAGAAAAAATGTCATTTTAAGCTCAAATTTATGGGTTTTTTGGTTCTCTAGTTTTCTTGGGCTCTTGAGGTTACTTAATTATCTTGAATAGAAGTGATGAAAATGATATGATTTTATAATTTTATCCCCATTTATGGATTTATCAACACTCAAATTTTATGTTATGGTTACACTTGCAATGGGTTTGTGGATTCACATTCTAGTAGCTTTTAATGTTACCATCTTTGCATTAACTCCTAGTGCTTGCTTACTGATACCCAAAAGCATTTCAATTTTTAAATTTTTGAGGGTGCTGTAATTTTTAATGATTCCCCATTTTTGGAAATATATTTTCCACATGAATTATTCCCTTATGTGTCCTCAAGAATGATGCTTCCCTTATTCTTATATGCATCCTTACCCCACATGTTTTTTTTAGGAGTTTGGATAATTGTGCTCCTAGGTGTAGCTCCCCAATCAACTTAATTTATTGCATCACAATTAAATTTTATTGGTAAATCTCAATTTCATGCCTCTTCATGTCAACATTCACATCCATGTCATGCTAATCTATACTTTTACTTTCTTCTTTACCATTTCACATCACTTTTCACTACCCCCACCCAACACTAAATTCTATGCCTACTCTAACACAACAATTATATTCATCAATTTACAAAAGTATTTATAAAGGGGTAAGCATTTGTATGATAAAAAGTATGTGATAAAAAAAAACCTACAAATATCTTTATATGTATCATGTAAATGGTCATCAAAGTACAAATAAACCTTTAAACTTCCTAATATTGTGCACTCTTAAAGCTGTATATATTATCAAAAACCACCTATAAATTAGATAAATATTAAAAAAATGCATGGTATCAATCAATAATATACTTATATGTTTAACATAAGGATTAAAAATGAAATCCCTTGCTCAACTCATTTGACTAGTATTATAAGGCACACATGTATTATTAATCCAATGGTGTAAAACTATTACATGTAAAAGCTAACCTACACTAATATAACCTACCAAACACACTATAGGAAGGAAATGAAATAATACTTATTATAACATGTCTAAATAATGGTAATCATAATATGAATTGAGATATCTACATTTGAAATTCCTAGTAATAATTTCACCATTTAACATGCACAACTTGAATGCACAAGTATTTAAAATGTTGTGAATGATGTAGGGCTATGGCCATCAAATTTGAAGATTTATAGGATGCTTCATATACTTTGAGTCATAGAGAAGAACATGGGACCCTTTAATTAAGATCTTTCACTTTATATGTTGGTCAAATAAGCCTTTTATTAGGCTTTCTTTGTAGTCTAGCTCTATTAAGAGATGGTACATCATTCATATAGCCTCATGAAGTATTCTAGTTACACATCAAATGAATAATTTTCATCAAGGAAAACCATGTAAACAATGCATAGAGAATGTACCATGAACTCCATCAGTAATATAGCCTTGGTACCAAATACTAGTTAAAATGGTGTGGAATTAGTAAAATGTTTGTAAGTGGTCTAATAGGGCTACATGACTATGGAGACACGAGCATCCCCATATTTATGCCATACATTATAAATATTGGTCAGGAAATTTATCAATATATTAATGAAGGCCTTTAGAGTACCATTTTTTTTAGATGGTATGGGTTGTCTTATGTTGTGTGGTCATGAATTAAAATAATAAAATGTGCACTATCTCAATTATGAAATGTGTACCAGAGCCACTTGTTAAGTTTAGAGGGCATGCATATTAACTAATTATGGTATACCATAGGAAGCATGCCACTATAAATGTAGTATAATTTTTTTTTGGCACTACTTTGATCCACCTAGTGAAATAGTCAATTGCAAGGATGATGTAGTGTATGTTGGTCCTATGAGTAACTAGCAAGATAGAGTCTATAATATCTCTGGCCCACTTTTTAAATAATTCTTACATGATAATTTAAATTAGGGGAGTATTTTATCTATGGTTTATCTTCTTTATCCTTGGCACACATCACATTTATATGCATACTCATTTGAATCCTTAAATAGGGTAGGCCACCAAAAACTAAATAGCAACATCTTGTGGGCAATGACCTAACCCAAAAAAATGGACACCAGATATGCCTCATTTACTGTCATGCAACACACCATAATGATCATGATATAAAACACATTAGCATAAGGTATCATCACATCTTAGTTTATATAGTTCTTCACTAAATTTTTTTTAGGGAAAAACATAAATATTTAGTTGTTTCTTGTCTTTAGTGAAGTAGTTTTTAGGTGTGAATTCAAATAAGAGGAATACAATAATCTTATCTAGGTCCTCTTAGATATGCTACACTTTTTACAACTGAGCATCTAACATATCATATTCAATAATAAATTCATCCTCTCTAGTTTGGAGGTGTGACAAGTGGTTGGGGCACAAATTTTACTTGTGCAGCTTAATAGCCACAAAAAGTTAGAATTCTTGAAACAGGATGATCCATTGACAAATACACTCATGGAGGATTGTATTGTTCACAAAGTACTTCAAAAATTTATGATTAATGAGTAACACAAATGGAATGGATAACAAGTAATATCATAAATTTTTGAGTGCATAGACCCTTATCAGTGCCTTGTGCTTGGTAGTGGTGTCATTTTGCTTGGCAGAGGTGAGATTCCTACTTACAAAGTAGATAAGATGGTCAATTTTGTTTTCACTTGAATGAGCTAGAATGAAATTGTTGATGTAGATTTTATGAACACCATATAAAACCTTATGAAGTAGCCTCTAATGTTTATATATCTATTAATTAAATTCACTCTAAGGCATGACTTGTTAGGTATTAAGTTTTGTATATAACCTATTAGTGGAATAGTAATGAGAAAAATAGTTTGTTTACCATATATGGGTTGGATATGGATGAATATGAATATACTTGAGATGGGTGTATTTATTATGGATCTAACCTAAGGTGGGTAATACCAAAATAAGCTCAAAAAAGAGGAAAAGGTAGGGCAAAAAAGGATACTTGTGGACCACACTGGATGAAAATTTTGTAGACCAACACTTAAATTGAAGTTTGGACAAGGAATCAATGACCAATGTCTTCTATAGGATAATTTATCACAAAAATAATAAAACATAGTTAGGAGTCAAAGGAACCATAATACAACATACCTAAACACATAAAATTAATGGTTGCCATGTTTGTAAGATTGTAATAACACATCTATAAGGGGGAACTATGATTCATATACAAAAGGCATTTAGATCAAAAATAACTCAATATGAATAAATGTATATTAAAATATAACTCATGCACAACCAAAATAATAAGAAACTTAAATAACAAAACTTATTACACAATCTACAAGTTTGGAGAAGAATCAGATTTTGTACATAAAGACTAAATTGCCTAATTTCTCAAAATTTCCTATTAATATTAATAGCCAAAATTTTCCTCTAATTGGAATAGGATAATAAAAGTATAAATAATATTGGGAAGGGGAAGGAATCATATCTCAAGTTAAGTCTAAAAATACATATCTAAAAAAAACACTATATGTTAACTTCATGAAAAATCTACATATAAAATAATGATTACATAAAATATAATTCTTCATTTAAAATACAATATATACAAGGTAAATGAATTATGAACTAACATTTCCATCTCAATTAGGACATGAAAATACAAATGTATATTTTGAAAGTGCTAATGTATCACTTCTAAAAGAAGAAAACTATTACATATCCGAAGTAGATGAAACCAAAGTTATAACTTGTGTTGCAACTGGACTAGGAACCAGAATTGCAACTATACCAAAAGTGGCCACTAATATAACTATGGATGTAGTAATTTGAAGTGGTAGATATGCATGCCCAATTTGAGTTTGCACTAGTGTGTACTTTGTAATCTAAGCATTTTGAGGTGGAATAGGCATGGTCCATGTGGCTAAAGATGCTTACTTGGCAATTTCCATCTATAGGTAAATTGCATGACTTACCTACAAGTCAATATCTATGGCTTCAAAATAAAGTAGATATATTTTGAACAACCTATGAAGCTTGTCCATAAATTTATTGCGTATGCCTAATGCAATTTTAACCTCAACATGTAGTGCCTTAGTCCCTATAATTCTATCCCTTGCAAAATGTTAGGAATGGTGAATAAGCATTCCAACCCAAGATTCAAAAGTGATAACTCTAATAACATCACACATGAATATGTAGATAATTTATTTCAAAGTAAAGTGAATCAAGTGTTGTTTAAAAATATGATATGATAGTACAAAGAAAATCTCTTGCATAAATAGGCAAGACAACACAAAACTAGCCTAACTAACTAATCTGGGATAAATCTTCACATAGGAAAAACTCATAAAAAGATGAAATAGCTAGATATTACACTAAAAAATGTGATAAAAATATGAGATAAATACTATAACTCCCCCCCTCAAGTGAAACTAGGGGATAACAAAAGCCAAAAAAAAAATAGTGTCATATCCACATTATAAGTCCCAAAAAATAGGCCTGATAAGGTAATCATGTACAATATGTATCCATGAAATGAATAAGGAAGATGTCCTTATGAACACCCTCCAAGGAAAAATTATGAGACCCCAAGCATGCCACATAACTCAAGGAAATGAGGTGATGCAAAAGGATTCATAGAGATGTCATAACTTAATATTGAGTAAGATTGTACTCCAAGCTAAGAATTCCATTCTAAATGTGCTAACCAATGAAATGAATATGTACCTCAATGAGCTTGGTTTGATACTACTTAATTGGGTTATGAGATATGTAAATTGTACTTTGGTTATCACACCAAAATATAGTTGGTGAATCCTGTATGAAGCCAAACTTTATCAATAACTAAAGAAGCTAAAGAACCTACCCTATACTCATCCTCTATAGATGATAGTGTAATAGCCTATTAATTTTTGCACAACTAAGTAATAGTTGAACAACCAAGATAAAATATGTAGCCAAAATTGGAATGCCTATCGTCAAGAGAACCTACCCAATCTGAATCACTGTACACAACCAAGTATAACCTTTGGTGTAGTGTAATCCAAAATAATTATTGCCTCACAAATATTGTATAATCCTCTTGGTAGCCTACCAAAAACTATCATGAGGGTCATGTACAAACCTATATATAATCCCAGCTACAAATTAAATGTCAGGGTGAGTATGGGTCAAATATATAAGACTCCCAATCATCTACCTATATAATGTAAGATCACAAAGTGGAGTATAATAGGTAGTAAGAGTCACTCTAGATTGAAAAGGATAAGAAATTGGCTTACAATTAACCATGCCAAAACATTGAATAAGATCAATGGTATACTTGTGTTAACTCAAATAAATCTATGTATTTGATTGTAAAATATATAAACCATGGAAGAAATAAAAAAGGCTAAGATCTATCATGTCAAATTATGTTGAAAGTGCCTGCTAATTAGTCTAAATTCGAGATGAGGAGATGCATGTGAGAAGCAAATAATAAACATACAAGACCAGTATAATAATTTCCTCCCTAATATTCTGAATATACATTATGAGATCAAAGTGGCAATGAACAAAGTTAGTGGAGAGAAGAAATGAATCTATCTTCTCATACCAAGCTTGAGGAGCCTATTTGAGACCATAAAGAGACCTCTTAAGTCAAAAAACAAGAGAAGAATCATGAATAAACCCAACAAGATGATCCCTATAGATTTCCTCATGAAAGTATCTATGTAATAAAACACTCTTATTATCCATCTAATATACTGGCCAACCCTATGATGTAGTAAGAAAAAGTATAAGGCAAACATAATCCATCTTGGCAATGAGTGCAAAAGTCTTAGAGTCGTCAATACCTTCAACCTGTAAGAACCTATTTGTAATAAGACATGCCTTATAATTATCAATGAACCCATAAGCTACATACTTGTTGTGATAAATACACTTGAACGTAACCAACTTTCTTCCCTTAGGAAGAGTAACCAAATTCCAAGTGTGATTCTTCATCAATGAAGAATACTCATCTATCATGACATCATCCCTCTCTTGTATCCCATGAGCCTATGAAAAAGATTGTATATCCCTAGAAAATGCCTGGCACAAAAGTCTAGTACCCATAGAATGCACATAATGATGTTGAGTAGGTGAAAGATTGTGTATGAAAGCTACTACCTTATAAATTGTAGTACAAACCCACCTAGGCATAGTGGTGACATCAGTGTGAATAGGATCCTCATCCTGTATAACCTCCTCAAGAATCTATTGAATTGACTCCTTAAATAATGAATCCTATAGAGGAGGTGAATCATTCAAAGAAGAAGAAGACATGGAATAATATGAAGAGGCATGAGATATTAAGTTCTCATTAAACTATACATGTGTTCGAAAATGAACATAATGAGTATCAGGATCTAAAATATGATAAGTTCTCATGTCTTTGTAATACTCTAAAATAATCAAAGGTTTAATCTTCTTATCAAATGTTTTCCTTTTCTTCTATGGTATAAACACCCAAGCAAGGTTCCTAAAGACTCAAAAAATGAGACATCAATCTTGGTTCTAGACCAATCTTCCTTCAGAGTCATATGCTCAAGTGATTAATGTGGTGTGTGATTCTAAATGCAATTTGTACAATTAAATACCTCTATGTAATAGATAGGAGGCAAATCCCATGAATACATCATGCAGTTAGCCATTTCCTTTAGAGTGGTTAAGCTATTCTATTGTGGAGTATGTGTAATAGAATGCTGGTGAACAATACCTTGGGTAGCTAAAAAATTAGAGAACTCTCAACTGTAGTACTCCCCCCAATATCTATATGAATCTTCTTGATGCAATTCTAAGACTAATTTTCAACCAAAGCCTTAAAGACTTTAAAGTGAGAAAAAGCATCACTCTTATACTTGAAAAAATAAACCCAATTACACCTTAATAAATTATCAATGAAAGTAAGTGCATACTTAGTTCCATTGAAAGGAGTAGGAAAGACCATCAAATGACCGTATACAAGCTCAAGTGGTGAAGAAACTCTCATGGACATACCCTTAGGAAACGAATCCTAGTGTTGTTTACCCAATGCACAATTAGGGAAAACTTTATCAAGACATAAAACTATAGCAAGACCCTCTACCATATTATGAGTTCTTAACTACTTCAAATACATATAGTTTAGGTGTACAAATCTCTCATGCCAAAGTTGACTCTTAGAATCTGCATGAGAAACTAAACATGTACTTATAGGAGTATCATCAAAACCATAAAAATAATAGAGTTGAGAACTATGATAAATAACACCCTATGCAATAAGTGTGTGTGGCTCTAACAAAGCTCAAACTTTAGTACCCTATGGTGCAAAAATCACAACCTTACCTTTATGAGAATGGCAATTTGATAAACTAAAAGTAGATTGGTGGTGATGTCTAGATCATATAATACATCATTGATGTGGCCACCATCTAACTATATGTCACCCTTACCCTTAATATAAATGAAAGAAGAATATATAACCTCAATAATGGAAGTAGAAATTTAGACCAAGAGATACAAATGGCTCCTTGAAAGAAGTAATATGGTGTGAAGCACCATAATCTAGAACCGAACTATCTAAAATAGTTAACTGTGATCTTTTGATAATATTAAGTTCTTTCCCATGCTCATAACATGGATAAGGAATGGATATATAAATCTTATGTTTCCTAAACTACATCCTCTAAGGCTTTCATTCTCTTTAAATGCCTAGACTCTTCATGACCAGTCCCCCCACAATAAGAGAAAGATAGGTTAGACTTATTATTATATTTAAAAGATGATTTGGGTTTAGATGTGTTAGTGTTGGGCTTAGGTAAATTTTGAGATTGATGAGGAGTGTTCTTCATCTTACCCTTAGTTTTTCCCTTGTTATTAGGATCTGATGCTACTGATGATTTTTGAGAGTTGAAAGAATCAAGGTGAGATAATTTGGATTCCTCCCTAGTAAGTCTCTCACAAAAAATCTCTAGATCTAGAATTTTAAATGCGGCACCTAAGGCATCCATACTAGAAAAAAAGGTAAAATCAAAGATTTATAATGGGCCACTCAACTTAGATGAAACCAAGTATACATACTCTTCATCCTCATCTTATCCACTCCCCTTCAACTATGTCAATAAAGGCTTAAAATTCATGAAGTAGTCTACAATACAGGCAAAGTCATTCAAATTGAGTGAAGTTATCTCCACTTCAAGTTTCATAGCTCTCAATTGATCCAATTTACAAAATAAACCCTTTAACTTACCCCATATTTTGAATGGAGAATCACACCCATCCAAATAAAACAAAATAATGTCACTCACATAACCTCTAATCAAACCCATACACTTTTCAAACTAAAATTGGTGCTAAATTTTTTCAAATTCACATGTGAACTATGGTTGAGTTTCATTCATTAGGGACCATAATCTTTTGTGCTTTATGATTATTTCCATTTGAGTTCTCCATGTATGGTAATTATGTGGAGTCAAAGTCTCATAATGATTAATACCAAAATTATAATCCATTCTAATGAATCACCATAGAGTAGAAAGAATTTAAAAGGGTGCACAATATCCATACAAAGACAATTTCCCAAAACATTGTATTAAGGACCCCCCAATTTGGTAATTTATATAAAGTAGATTTTTTTTACAAATTAATTACACTAATAGATAGAGAATAAAAAACCATGCACTTTTGAAAAAAATAGAACTCAAATTTGAGTTACGGTTCAAAAGTTATAGGTGTTATGATTTCTTATAAAATGGGTCAAAACATTAAAAAAGACACTATAAATAGGATTTTATGACCAAATTAGTATTCCAACCACTTTTTGGAATTGAAATTGAACCATAGACTCATAAATGCCAACCAATGTGAAAAAATATTCATTTGGTTACCACTATGCTTGCATAAATAAACTATGCTTCCTCTTGAGGCAAAAATTTAGCTTATAAAAGCAAAAAAATAAATTAAGAGGCTATTTTAAGAGGAGAAAGAGGTGGTTTATTGTTTTTAATTAGTTGATATCCCTCTAAGAATATAAAAACTTAGATCAAATCCCCTCTAGATGGAATGTCAAGCACCAACTCTCCTACAACGTAGGTTCTGTAGATCTAATGCTTAATAGCATATAAGACAAAAAACACCTTGTTGTAGTAGGTTACAATGCTACTCTCAGGATTCTACGCTGTATGATGCCACCTTTTAGGTTTATAAATTCCATGAAACATACTTGGGATGCCAAGGATGGATGGTAAAGTTGGGAAAAAATAGCAAAAAAAAGGATGCCTTTCTTGAAAGGGTGCATATCTAAAAATGAACATTGGCTGTATCTGAAAAAGAAAAAAGGTTCCTTCTATTCTCTACATATTAGTTTATCTTATTATATATTAGTCCTCAATAGATATACAAACTTCAATGTAGATCAAACTTAAAAGAGGCATCTACCTCTTCAAATTTACAGTGCCAAACTTGAAAGAGGTAAATTTGAATGCCTTATTTCTTGCACCAATGCCTCCTCTCACAGAAGATCTCAACACCTCCTCCCTTAAAAAATTCAAATTCCACTCTCATAATAGATCTCAATGCCTCCTCCTTTCAAATATTTTAATACCACTCTTAAGTAAATCTAGCCTCTTCAAGCTTCAATGTCAAGTTTAAAAGGGATGCTAACTTTATAGATTTCAATGCTTCTCTTTCTACAGATCCATGCTTGATATATCAACTTCTTATTTCACTACACATCTGAAACAAACAAAAGAAGGTAATTCCAATGCCAAGCTTGTAGATTAAAACACCAAATTGATGGGAGAGAGTGTAGATCTAAAAATGACAAAAAATAATGCCTAGCTCAAGCATTGAATGCCTCTCTGTTTAGCTCAGATCAAACATAAAGGTAAGTTTGAAACTTTAGATTTAATAATCCTCAGATTATTTTCCTCCAAATGCAATAGAAAAGGTTTCTATTCTAATGAAATTATTTGGTAGAGGATGCCAAGATCTCCAATGCCTATCCACCTTATACAAGTGCCACTCTCCTTAAATCTCTATTGATCTCTCCAAGAAAAAAAAAATAACACAGATCTAAAATTTCTAATGCCTCTCTACCTCATACAAGTACCAAAACCAGATTTTTCCTTAACACCAAGGATTCATCCTCTTGAATTAGATCTCTATGAGCAAAATCTTAAAATTAAAAGCTTTAAAAGCAATGCAAAAACTTTAAAAAGTCTTTAGTAAATGGCACTACAAGTAAATATCCACACACACCTCTCTCCTATGATTACTCTCCCCCTTCCCTCAAAGATAAAACCACACACTTTCTTCAAAAAAATTCTAGATACATAAGAGGGAAAAAAAAAGATGAAGAAATATGACAAGGGAAGAAGCAGAGGCAAAGGAAATTTTAGAAGATGAGAGTAACACCTCAATGCTCTAGTACCATGATATTAATGGTGAACAAGCATTCCAAATCAAGATTAAAAATTGATAAATCTAAGAACATCACACATGAAGATATATACAATTGATTTTAAAGCAAATCAAGTTTTATATAGAAATATGATATGATAATACAAAGAAAAGCTCTTGCATAAATAGGCAAGGTAAAACATAGAACTAGCCTAACTAGCCAATGTGGGATAAATACTCACATAGAACAAACTCACAGAAGGATAAAATATCTAGCTAATACACTAAAAAATGTGAGAAACACATGAAATATATACTCTAACAAAAAATTGACCAATTGCATTATTTCATCATTAGTTCTATAAATAGTGCCTTCAATCTACACCATGAAGCTATCTAGTGTTTTTCATAGAAGATTTTCAAAAATGGGTCTAGGTGCCAATTTCCATTGTGGAGTGCTTAATTGAGTAACTCTTGAGTCTATTAGTATAGAGATAGCTTCTCTTTCCTATTTTATAATTGTTATACTAAATCTCACATCTCTTTATGCCACTCAAGTAAACTATCCCTTTTGACAACACTATAATTTTGTACCCAAGCAACTTCAGATGATATCATTAAATTCAGGTGAGTACAAGCTTTATTCCTTGTTGCATTTACCATAAATATATAGTTTTTTTGAATAATTTAAGAATGTCTATCCACTTGGGTTGTGAGGTGGCCTTTGAAGACCTTATTGAACCAATAGTGTCAAATAAATTCCTAGTTAACCCTTGTAGGTTATCCACTATATCCTTGGGATCCTGCATGGTACCCACTTATGGTTACCTTTGTAAAGGATGATAAATTTTTTTGAACATATCTTTTATGATTTATCCATCAACATCTACAAAAGTATATGGGTCCTCCCTATATCTATCTAGGTCTAAGGGATTTATTTTTCTTCATTTTTTAAAATAGAATATGTCTTCTCTTTATTTTAGCTTGACCTACTGACTTTTAGTAACCAAAATTTTCCTTTTAACCTTTCTCAAGGTGTTTTTATATGTGTCAAAATGGAACTTAACTGTGGGTTTCTTAGTTATCACTAAATCTTATCTCCTTGATTCTTCCTATTGTAACTACTAAATCCATGAAGGGATGTTTAATGCAACTTATTACTCTGTTTATTCTATCTACCCTATTGGATGTGTTTGTAATGTAGGAGTTACTAAAGGGGATTATTTTGGAGGTAGCATGGCCTTTAGGGAGGATGTCCCTATTGCAAGAAAAGGAGGAATATCTTTCCTCCATCTAATAAATTACCTTTGAACTGGTATGTCAATTACATATTTGGCCATCCCTACTACTTTGTGGACTGAGAAAGTAGGTGAGTATACCTAGGGTGTTTGGATAATGAGAATATATCATAGTGTATACATCCTAGGAGGGGTAGCTAGGGTAAAAAAATTGATGTGGACACTAGGTTTTGAAAATGTACCCCATTGATTGGCATAGGGGACTGAAGACTGGTTACACTAAAGAGTGATTAGGTTACTAAGGTTCTCAATAGGTTTATAAAATAGTTAGTAATATAAGAGTATGCATTTTTAATAATTATAATAGTGGTGGTAGGGCCCACAATAGTAAGTTAGGATATGGTATACAAAATTGGCATTGTATCTGCTCGAAGCTAGTTTATTTAACTTAAAAATGCAAAGAATCTACTATATCACTAGTAGTTGTAATAATTGAGGAAGTTGATAAATAATATGGAATTAGAGGACTTACATCCAAGGGAGAGAAAATTGGGGTACTGGTTGTTGTAATTTCCATTATAGTGATAAGAGGTGGAGAGTGTTAGATGTGGACCCTGATTGTCTTCCAAGATCAGAGGTTAAAATTTTGATGTTATTTAAATTAGGTTTGAATCCAATTTTTTGAATCCCTAATGGAAAGGGGTTTACAATGGAGGGAACCCCCATTGTGGGGTCTAGGGGGGATGAGCCTCGATGGGGGGTTCAGGGGCTGTGCATCTCAAAGAATTTTTTTATTAAAATTGCCTTGTTAAATTATAATTTCATAGTCAATCTGGTCCATTAATAAAAGGTTTCTAGATCTGATGGTAGAATTTATGTTTAGGAATTTTTAATCTAAAAATTATTGATATATGACTGAGATGTATGAGTGGGAAAAATATAATGAAATATTGTACACGGAGAGGAGGTGGAAAAGGTAGAGAGGTGTAATAGGGTTTGTTACAAGATTTTGTTTCTCCCTTGTATTATTGGAAATACTATACTAGACAAGTTTGGTGGATGTAGCCCATCTTAGGTGAACCATGTTAAATCTGGTATCTCTTGTTATGTGCATGTTTATGTTTAGTTTTTGAATGTTTGATTAATTTATTTTATAGTTTCTCTTGTATACAATTTAGGGATAGATCTGGGTTTTAATTTATCCTAATAAGTGGTATCAAAATAAAAATTTTGTTTGCAAAATTTTCAATCATAGGAAGAAAAGGGTTTGACCTCAAGTGGGAGGTATGGTAGATGAAAATAAATCTAAGGTGGAGAAGTTCAATGGACAAAAATTTGGATTGTGGAAGATGTAAATGGAGGATTACCTTTATCAGAAGGACCTCTATTTACCATTGTGAGGGAAAGCCAAGAAGCCATCGATAATGTTAGATGAAGATTAGGAACTATTAGATCAAAAATCACTTAGAACCATATGATTATACCTTTCATCTTTTGTAGCATTCAACATATCACAAAAAAAGACAACATAAGGTCTTATGAATGCACTAGGCATTTTATATGAAAAACCCTCTACCTTAAGTAAAATATTTTTGATGAAAAAATTGTTTAATATTAAAATGTCTAAAAATGGTTCAATACCAGATCATTTAAATGATTTTAACATGGTTATAGTTAGTTAAATTTCATCAATATTGAATTTATTGATGAATTTAGGGCTCTTCTTATTCTTTATTCTTTGCCTTAATGTTGGAATATGTTAGTAATGGTAGTAAGCAACTTTGTGTCTAACAATGCCAAACTAAAGTTTGAAGATGTGGTGGGTGTTATCCTAAGTGAGGAAATGTGAAGGAAAATCATAGGTGAAACATCCATATCTAAATTTTTTTAACAGTGGAGAATAGAGGAAGGCATAATAATAGAGGAAGAGGAAACCATGGAAAATCAAAAGGGGGTACAAGATCTAAATTAAGAGGCAAGATGGAATGTTGGATCCATGGCAAGCCAGGACACACAAATAAAGAGTGTTGGTTTCGAAAGGATAAATTGGGTAAGGACCAATAGAAATTTAATAGAGAAGAAAATGTAGCAAGTGATGTATTACAAGATGCTCTTATACTTTCTTTGGATAATATTTTTGAATCTTGGGTTTTGGATTTATGTACTTCTTTTCATGCTACCCCTCATAGACATTATTTTATAGATTATGTTCATGGTAATTATGGGAATGCTTACCTTGGTGATTATGAAACTTGTAGCATTGATAAAAAAATAAGTGTTCAGGTTAAATTACAAAATGGAAACACTTGGGTACTAAAAGATGTCAGGCATGTTCTAAAATTGAGGAGAACTTTGATCTCTGTAGGGTAGTTGGGTAGTGAGGGTTGTATGGTCACATAATCAAATCATGGAAGGCGATAAAGGGTTATTTGGTGGTTAAAAAAGGTAAGAAAGTAGGTAATTTATATTTGTCTATAAATAATGCTAATTCATCTTGTGTTGTAGCTGTTATAGATAAAGATGCAACTTTATGGCATTACAGACTTGGACACATTAGCGAAAAGGGAATGAAGACCGTGCATGCAAAGGATAAACTAACAGGTTTGAAAGAATTAAATATAGACTTTTATGAGCACTATGTATATGAGAAATAAAAACATGTGAGGTTTCTCAGGGTTATACTAGCTAGGAAGGAGCATAAGTTAGAGCTTGTGCATATAGATATATGGGGACTACCTTAGGTATATTCACTTGGTGGTTCATATTATTATGTTACTTTTATTGATGATGCAACTAGGAAGGTTGAGGTATATTGTATAAAAATGAATTCTTATTTTTTTGAAACATTTAATAAATGGAAAGCTTTAGTTAAAAATGAAATAGGTTTAAAACCAAAATATCTCAAATCAGATAATGGATGTGAGTATTGTAGTAACACTTTTAACAATTACTATTTAAAAATTGGATTTCATAGATAGCAAATATTTCTAGGAACACCACAATAGAATGGTGTGTCATAAAGAATGAATAGGACTATTTTGGAATGTTCCAGATGCATGAGATTGCATGCAGGTTTGCCTTTATAGTTTTGGGTAGATACTATAACTACAACAATTTATTTGATAAATATAGGAGCTTCAAGTGCTTTGGATGGTGGAATACTAGAGGAGGCATGTACTAGAAATAAGGTAGATTATTATTTTGTTAGAGTTTTTAGTTGTGAGGGAATTTATTATATTGGTAAAGATCATAGGAATAAGTTAGAAGCTAAGTCTCAAAAGTGCACATTTATTGGTTATGAAACTGATGACTTTGGATTCTAGTTGTGGAATATGAAAGATAAGAAAATAATCAAGAGTAGACATGTGTTCAATAAAAAAGTCATGTATAGAGACCAGTTATAGGAAAAGAAGCAAGAAGAATCCAAAAAAATATATACAATATTAGAAGACATTATAGAAAAACATGTCCCAAAGGTTCCTGATCAAAATGTGTAAGAGGAATAGGTACATCAAACCCATATTAAAATATATACAAGAGTAATTAGAAAATTTGATCATTTTTCTCCTTATTTATATTATTTATTACTTATTGATGGTGGTGAGCCAGAAAGCTATGAAGAAGCAGTATAGATTGATGCCAAGGATAAGTGGGAGCAAGTAATGGATGAGGAGTATGATGCTCTAATGGAAAATTAAACATGGTATTTGGTGGAGCTTCCCAAAGGAAAGAAGGCATTGTAGAATAAGTGGCTATATAGGATAAAGGAGGAGAATGTGGGTAAAAATAAATTCAACGATAGAATGGTGGTTAAAGGTTTTGCACAAGATAAAGGTATAGAATTTGATGAGATATTTTTTTTGGTTGTTAACATGACTTTAATTATAACTATTTTAAGCTTAGTAGCTATTGAAGATTTACACTTAGAATAGTTAGATGTAAAGACTACTTTCTTTCATGGGGATTTGAAGGAGGAAATATACATGGAGCAGCCATAAGGTTATAAAGTTAATGGTAGGGAGAATTTGGTGTGAAAATTAAAGTAGAGCTTATATGGCCTAAAACAAGCTCTAAGATAATGGTATATTAAGTTTGATAGTTTTATGACAAAATAAGGTTATTGTAGATGTCATTCAAACCATTGTGTATATTTTAAAAGATTTGAAAATTATAGTTATATTATTTTACTTTTATGTGTAGATGATATGCTTGTAGCTAGTTCTAACATGCACAATCTTAATGTACACAAGAAATAGTTAAGTGATTGCTTTTCTATGAAGGATCTAGGTGTAGCTAAACATATCCTTAGTATGTGGATAACTAGAGATAGAAATAATAGGAAGCTAGAATTATCACAAGGAGAGTGCATCAAAAATGTGTTAGAAATATTTTATATGTAGGATGCAAAATCATTTGGGACACACTTGGCTGCACACTTTAAATTAATAGAGGAATAATGTCCTAAAACACAAAAACAAAAGAAACTAATGTCTAAAATTCTATACTCATCAGTAGTTGGCAGTTTAATGTATGTAATGGTGTGTATGAGGCTAGGAATTTCACATGCAGTGGGAGTGGTGAGTAGGTTCATGAGTGATCCAAGAAATAAACATTGGAAGGTATTAAAATGGATCCTTCATTACTTAAGAGGGACTATAGATACAATGTTAAGTTATGGTGGATTAGATGTGACATTATAGGGATATGTTGACTCAAATATGGTAGGTGACTTGGATGGTAGAATAATCACTATAGGGTATGTGTTTATAGTAGGTGGTACAATAATTAGTTGGGTATCATGATTACAAAAAGTTGTGGTAGTTTCAACCATTAAGGCTGAGTATGTTGCTGCTATAGAAGCAAGCAAGGAAATAATTTGGTTACAGAGGTTGATGGAAGAATTAGGACATATTCAAGAAATATGTACACTATATAGTGACATTTAGAGTGTAATATTTCTAGCTAAAAGCTTAGTTTTTCACTCTAGGAAAAAACACATTCAGTTGTGGTATCATTTCATTCATTTAATGATAGAAGAAGAACAACTAAAATTGAAGAAGATACATATAAGTGAAAATCTTGTGGATATGATAACCAAGGTAGTTATAAGAGAGAAGTTGAAGATTTTTTTAGCTTTAATTGGTCTCCATGGATGATAATTAAATTAAAGAACTTGTCCAGGTCTAGATAGTACAGTGGATGCAATAGCAGTGGAGTTGCTACAATTAGTCTCCAAGTGGGAGATTATTAGGTGTGGAGCCTGATTATCTTCCAGGATTAAAGGTTAAAATTCTAATGTTATTTTAGTTGGGTTTGGATCCCATTATTTGAATCCTTGATGGTGTAAGGGGTTATAAGAGGGGAATCCCCCTTATGGGTTCTGGGGGGGTATGGGGGTCACACACCCCATAGATTTTTTTAATTAAAATTGCCTTATTAAATTATAATTTTGTAATCAATCTAAGGAATTAATTAAAGGTTTCTAGATCTAATGGTAGAGGTTATATTTAGGAATTTTTACCCTAAAAAGTATTGATATATGGTTGAGATGTATGAGTAGGGAAAAATTTAATGAAATATTATACATAGAGAGGAGGAAAAAAATGTAAAGAGGTGTAACAGGGTTTGTTAAAAGATTTTATTTCTCCCTTTTATTGTTAGAATAATATACTAGACAAGTTTGGTGGATGTATCCCATCTTGGGTGAACTACGTTAAATCTGACATGCACTGTTATGTGCATGTTTATGTTTATTTTTTAAATGTTTGATTAATTTGTTTCATAGTTTCTCTTGTATGTGATTTGTGGATAGATCTGGGTTTTAATTTATCCTAATAGAGAGCTTAGAGGTGTAGTTAGGGATGGATCCTATGCTATAATGTGTAGCTTTGATTTTTCCTCTCTTTCTATGTCTCCTTCTCTATTTGATAATAATTTAGTACCCCTTAAGTTACCACTTCCCTAGTTGACTTCTTAGGATTCTTTTAATAATTATGTACCTCTTAATTGGGTGCTTACCTCAGTCATCCACTCATCATCATCTTCTATTTGTGTGGTCTCATCAAATTATTCTATCTCTTTTGTTTCATTATTTGAGAGCTAATCTTCTTCATCATATCATCTTTTATCTTCATTCTCACTATCATAAATCTACACAGGGTCTGATCCTATATCACCCTTTTTTCTCATTTTCCTTTCCTTAGGAGAAATTACTCATTTATCCTCTACTTACACATTTTGAGGTGAAATGAGAGGGGTATCGGGCTTACTTTTATATGTCATTATTGGTTTTATAATGATAAAGGTTATCCAAGTCAAATTTGGAATGAGAGATGGAGGGACTATGGTAGTATATGGTGAGGGAGTGGGAGAAGTGGTAGCCACTGGAGGAATGATAGGTGTTGGAGATGGAAATACATAGGACTGGGGAATCATTGCTAGTGGAGACAAAGAAGGAGAAGAAATGTGAACTTGAGATAAAAATTAATTAAGACTTACTTGTTGTGTAATGGTTAATGGAGGCAAAATAAGCATGAAGAAAATCCCCACTGATGTTCTGGGACTTACAAGTCTATACTCTTTAGTTGTGAATTGATGTCCCTCCATAATGTGATGTGGATAAGTAGTAGTATGTCTATGTATAGGGGATATTGAAGATGTTTAATCTCCTTATCCAATGTATGTTTCCCCAAATGGGTAAAATTGTTCCTACATTTCTTCTTCTACCTAAGGAGGGGGCCCATGAACTTGTCTAGAAATTCATTCCTCTTCCTCAATCCTCTTAGCCTCTTCTCTAGTGATGATAGGATCATATTGGATCTTATATGCTAGTATCATAGACATGTTGGCCTTACACATCCTTATATCCACCTATGTATCATATTTTACATTCATAAATATGTGTCATAGTCATAACATTGGTGTCCATAGTTGATCCTTACTTTTATTTCATATTTTACAATGTTTTCTCTTACATTCTTTTTAGGGTCCTAATATCTAAAATTTTCCATTTTAAAACCTTATATTTAAAAAAAAATTGGAGGTGCTCTTATCTTATGTAATAAATCCTTCCAATATTGAGAGGAGTTGGATGGATGGCTACTTTTTTGGCTTTCTTCAAGTCAATATCAATGTTGTTTGCTAGTTGGCCTTCAATATCTTATTCAACTATTTTATCAGGCATAATTTTTGGTAGGTATATAGGACATGCCTTTGTGCCTTTAATTTTGATTACTGTGGACTTAGGGTACAACCAAAAATTTCTTATATTTCAAATAGTTTTTTTAATAGGGTCAAAGAGCCTAGGCATATTCTTCTCATATATTGCTTGATACACCCTAGGATAGAAGGTCATTATTAGACTTTTCATGTTCTTACTAAATTTATGCACATGAATAACATTGAAATCATCACATATATTATTTTTGGTTTAGTCTAAAGATTGTTTCTAAGGCTGATCATAAGATGAATTCATAGTTATAATCATTACATCTACCATATAGGATATCATGTAGAAGTTCCCATCTTGGGAAATTTCAAGATTTGTGAGTTTAAAAATATAATTGGAGCTGATGATATCTCCTAATGTAATATTTTTTTAGAATTTAAAATAATATATAATAAAGGGATCCATACTCATTAAATAAGTTATGGTTGAAAAACCATATATTCTATTTAACAAGGCCATGATGATTTTTACCCATGGTCTGAAGACCAAAATGGGGATAGTTGAGGTAGGGCCCTAAACTGAAAAGTGCTTGGATTTTCATCCCTCTCTTACAAATTTCTACTAAGGTTGTTGTTAATAAGCCCTAATTCACCATGTCCTACTTGTATGCCATGTCTAGGAAGGGGAGCTTATAATACCTCTCAAAGGAATTTCCACTTATATATGCAATTGTTGTTTTTCTAAGCCTAAATTATAATATCTTCCCAATAACCTTTCCATTCAATAATAAATAAAAAAATAAGTCAATACAGGGAATTACCTATAGTTTAGCTGCTACGTTGTGAAGACTGACTACTTTGATGACTAAGAGGTCATCCTTATACCTTCACATGAAAATTGAGAGTTGGTCCTCATCTTTGTATTATTCAACTATGTTAACCATATCCCAAAGAACATAGTAATATTTGAACTCATGGTTCATAGCCATCGAATCAAATGATATATCTATGTATTGAATCAGTCCTATAATTGAGTATGTAGAGGGGATTGGGATGTGAGAGGAGTAATCCATTGATGTTGTCTAAAAATGATTTATTCTATGAAAAGCCTATAAATTCTTGGTCACAATGGAGTTATGCATTCATAGTTTGCACTTGATCTATGGATTAAAAATACTCATAATATCTTGGAGGCAATGCAATTAGACTAGCAACAACAAATCAAAATATATTTCTTTAGTTATGTTGGTTTTGAGAATTGAATGCATTAATTATTTAGTTCATGTGAATTAAGTTTAGTAATGACATTTGCTAATTTCCCTATTTATTCTTTGTATTTGAATTTCACAATACTAATTTCTATGGCTTTTACTACCATGTGGCTTATTTTACATTCTTGTATATGCTTAGTCATAGTATTATGATAGATGTCTCTTTTCCAATCTCTCTATTTTGGTTTTGATGTATTCATTGTTTGCTTATGTGGATTCTAAGGACACATGTTTGTGTATATCTATTACACTCCTAAAAGAGATATAACTTAATGTGTTTTGTATCTTTGGCCATGGCTTAGTACGATGATGACACATGAATGGTTCTCATTGCTCCACTTTTGTGGGATTATCCATACAAAGGTCCATGCCAATGTCACCTCCATGTTAGCATGATTATGCCATGTAGATGGATCTCACTACTCTGATTGCCTAGGAATAACTATACAAAGGTCCATGTTGATGTCACCTCTAGTATATTATGATGATGACACATGGAAAAATCTCATTGCTCTACTTGCCCAAGATGTCTGTACAAAGGTCCATGCTGAAGTCACCTCTAGGCTACCAAGATGGTGACACTTGGCAAGATCTTGGTAATCTACTTGCCTAGGTATTTCCATGTAAAAAATGCATTGATTTAACTATTGAGCAACTTGCATTCTTTACCAAGGGTATAAGTTAGATAATTTATGTCGTGTGGTAAGAGTAAATGAGATCTGAGAGGGATTGGGATACATCTCAGCACAAAATAACCCACTTAAGACACAACAAAGGCAAAGACCCAACTATTAGAAAAACATGTCAACATAGTTAGTGATTAAATCATACATTAAACATACATAATAATAAGTTAAAATCGTAGGTGAAAAGTAAATCCTTTAACATGGCTTATACATAGATTTGATTCCTCCATATATTTGAGACACTCTACAAACATTTGAAGTAATTCATGTTGATTGAATCAAGAAAACAAAATAGATAAAGAGAGGCAAACAAATTCACTTTTTAAATCCTATGTCATATAATTCTAGCTCAAAAGACATTGAATAATAATATTTGACTAACAATGGGTCTCTATTTTAATTTTTTGAAAATGGGGTATATGTCTTAGGGCGCAAAAAATGGTGACTTAATGGGGAAAATTCTTTTGAGTATTTTGAGAACCTATAATCTTAGTAATTCAACATAACAAAAATTTAACCCTTCTTAAAAAATAAAAAAACAAACCAGACCTTGAAAAAGACTCCTATTTCTTCATGCAACATACTAACCCTTTCCATTCATTATATTTGAGTGTGTGATCTTGTGAATTCAAGTTTACCTTATTATGAATTTTTTTATGAAGTCTTAGATAGACACTGTAGGTTTCATTTTGATCTCAAATTTTGTAACCAAGTAGTAAGGAAATCCTTGGTATTGCTTTTCTACATCCAAAAATCTATAGCCCTAATAAAGATACCTATGATTCCACTCAAAGCCTTGCTTTACTGGTAGTTTAATATACATATCCCCAGTAGAGATTATATAAATTAACCTATAAATATATTTGAAACACATATAGAAGAATTATTGGGAATCATCATTGGCTAGGTGTATGCATAAGAAAACTTATTTCAATCAATACATCCCTATCAGTGTGTATCCATTTCTATGTTTATTATCTCCCATACAAGTTTTAGTGTTTAATAGCGTAGTGAATCTTTGTAAATGGAAAGTATTTATGAAATTTTTATGATTATATCAAATTAAATCCTAAAATTCAAGAAAACTCATTCAATTAAAATAGGACCTAATTCAATCAAAACAAATACCTTAACCCCATAAACTTTAGTATTATTAGAATAAATCCTTATGAGGACCAATGGTGCATCCTTATGAATCCTCCCCTTGATTTTGGTGATTATTTTATAATCTTACTATAGAAAATTAGTTGGTTTGTTCTACAATTTAAAAAAACTAACTTAGAAAGCATGAAAACTAATCTACTAAAAGTAAATCCATAAAAAAAGAAAGATTAATCATAGAAAGAATAACACTAATCTGTTGAAAGAAAATATAGAAAGCATGAAAGATTAATATTATAAAGCATGAAATATATTATAAAAATTAATAAATATACTATAATACTACATCTACATATCCACTTACAATCATTCTAAGGCATCTCTAGTTAGATCAACCATGAAATAGTGCTTCAAAAATTATCCATTAACTAGAAAGGCAAGGTTATTACCTTGTAGGTATTTCAACTGAAAGACATTCTTAATTAGTATCTATGATATCTGATATGGTCCAATCCACAAAGGAGAGAACTTATCATGTTGTCCTTTATTCTCATATCCTTTATCCCATAGAAGCATTGGGTTTGAAATCCTAAAGGCTTTAATCTTGGATATTTTATCAAACTATATTTTCACAATATCTTAATGTTTAATAGAGATGTGCAGTACTTCAATTCTTTCACCATCCATTTGGACTAATCTATATTGTATTATTTAATCTTCCCCCTTGTAGTCTTGCATGAACTGATATGTTGGTATTTTAAGAGTAATGGGAAAGACTGACTATTTCCCATACAATAAAAAAAAAGATGAAGCTTCAAGGGTTTGCTTGTGTCTAGTTATATCTACCCATAGTGCATATTTCAATAAGAGATGCCATTATCTTGGTTTTTCTTTTGTTGACTTCTTAATGACATCCATTAGATTTTTATTGGTAAAATGAACTACTCCATTCCCTTTTGGATAATATTTTGAAGAGAAGTTGATTGTGATTTGATTATCATAAACCCATTTTGTGAATTCATTGAACTGGAATGCTAGACCATTATCATAAACTAAATAAATGGGAGTGCCAAACCTGGTCAATATGTTTTCTTCTAGAAAATTAATGACATCAATTACTCTATAATTCTTAGTAGCTACAAATTTTTTCCACCTAATGTAGTAATCAGTGGATGTTAGGACAAACTTATGTCATGCTGAAGAGTTTGGGTTTATTAATCCAATAAAATCAAGGCCCCATTGGGAAAAGGAAATCCTTCAATAATTGGTAGTAAAGTCATGGCAATATTCACTTCTCTTTTCCAAAATACTAGGTAGTCATGTTAGGTCTTGACATGGTTGTGTGCATCCTTAAATATTGTGGGCCAGTAGTATCCCATGCTTAAAATTTTGTGAGCTATTATGTTTCTTGAGGGATACCCACTATTGATCTTATGATGTAGGTTATATAGGATATCCAAAGCTTCCTATTTTGAAACACATCTTAGTTAGATGCCTTCATAATTATTTATATGTAAGACTCCTCTCTTGATCATATGATGAGCTGATTTGAGCCTAAGAGCTCATCTCTACTCTCTATTTAGATTTGAGGGACATGTACCTATGAGCAAGTAATGGATGATTTGAATGCACCACTCACCACTAGTTACCTGAGTCTCATTATTTTGTTCAATACTAATCCATAGATTAGTCTTGATCATTAGTTAGATAATACCCTAGCCTCTCACCATCTTGGCTGGCTTGATTTCAAGGTCAAACTCCTAAAGTTTTTCCATCCATTTACCTCTTCTTTCACTTAGTTCATTCTGGCCAAGCATGATATTGATAGTAGGATCTAGAATAATAGCATATATTTTATTTCATAGAATATAATGCCTAAAATGTTTCACCACTTTGATCAGAGCATTAATTTTTTATCTATCATATAGTATTTAAAATTTATATCCTTAAAATTTGTGCTCATGAAGGTAATGGTATGTTCATTTTAGTCCACCTTTTACATAAATACAAAAACTATGGTATGTTTTAAAGCAAACAAATAAAGATAAAAGTATTTATTAAATTTAGGCTGATCAAAACTAGAGCTTGAAGAATGGATATATTGATGTCTTAAAAATATCTCTGAGCTTCTATCATCCATTCTATTTTGGCATCTTTCTTCAGCATAGCATTTAAATGTCTTGAAAATCTATGCAAATACAAAAATGATTTTTTTCACAAAGTTTATTTTACCAAAGAATGACTTAAGTTCCTTCTTATTGGTGGGAGGTGTCAACTTAGATATAGATTGAACCCAATCTAGGTCAATGGAAATTAAATCTTTGGTGATGGCATGTCCCATCACCTTGACTTTGGTAACTCTAAAGATGCTCTTCTTTGAGTTGAGCAATACCTAAAACTTCTTGTACCTATCCAACACCTTTGAAATATGGTCTATGTGATCATATTTATCTTTGGAGAATATAATGAGGTCATCCATCTATATGATGATGCACATTCCAATCATCCCTTGGAAAGTAAAGTCCATGTCTCTCTATAAAGTTTATCTCGCATTAATTAGGCCAAATGACATTATCTTATATGTAAAAATCCCCCACTTTGTTGTGAAGGCAGTCTTCATCCAATACTCCACCTCTACAAGTACCTGATTGTAACAAAACAATCCATCAAAGGACACCATATTTAATCCACTCACCATTTTAATTACCTCATATAGTGAAGGTAGGGAATAATTATCTTTCTCTGACACTCTATTTAGGTTTTTAAAATCAATACAGAGCCTGATTTCTCTATTATTTTTATTGTTTGATATGAAATTGGCTACCCAAATAAAGTGCCTAATTAGGAAGATAATTTTGGCATTCAAAAAATTCTTCTATATAAATGAGGAGATCCATAATTGGATTAACTAACATCTGTCTTTGCCTAAAAGGCTTCTACTCTAGTTTCAACAAGATAATATGTGTAATGACTCTGGGGTCAAAAACATAGGTCTTCATATGTCTAGTATGTCACATATTTTTATTATGAGTAGGTATTTCATCTTTTATTTTCCAATTTTAGTGTAAATCAAGGTACATTCACATGTTGAGTGTGTTGGTTAGTGCCTAAATTTTCTTTGATGAAATCTAATTCATTTTCCCTCAGTGGTTTTTTGCTTCTAAGCTTGGGGGTTTAATTTAAAATCTCTTTCTAAAAATACCATGCCTAGATGGATGTGGTTCTTCAATTTAAAAATTCCATCTTATCTTAGGTATTCACCATACATGGGTTTGAATCTTTATCATCTATTATATGAGCCTCAAAATATCTAGAGTTGTTCATGAATTTCATGATTTGTTGGTCATCCTTGAACTCCTAGAAGTTATCCACATTATCTAGGATAGAGGGGAAATGAACCAACTCCAATAAAAAATTATACATCTTAAACTACTAGAGTGGTTCCAAATTATTAGCTAAAGCTACTAGAAAATTGACTATCTAGTTCTACTATCTTGGGATATATCTAATGTCAAATGCTTTGAAAGACTTGATCAGGTCCCAAGATCAGTGCTTGTACTTATTTATATAAGTGAGCTTGCTTGGAAATTCTTCTTGATTTGATTGTCCACTAGTTCTAAGTCAACAAAGATATTTAATTGATTAACATTATGATGGAACATAAATTTTAGGCTGAGAATCAAAGATTCATACTATTCTCTATTGTTGGTATAAGGGAACTAAAACCTATAGGCATCTAGGTAATACTTACCATTTGGGTCTGTTAGGGATACACCAACACCAAAACCTTGTTTTGACCTATTTTCATTAAAATAGAGAGTCCATAATTATGATAAACATTCAAATTCTTGTTTAGTCATCTTTTCTTGGTGGTGAACATGTAAAATCCTACATGTGAAGACACAAAGTCCACTTTCTCATTAGTTACATTGTACTCATTAATTAAGTACTTCATATTTGGTTCTTTATTCACCCAAATATGAATGGTTACTCATTTTCATGGAAAACACATATGTGAAAATAAGTGGCCTTATATTTATTCAATGTCTTGGACCAATCCTAACTCAGCAATAGGTCACATGCTTCTGGAATGTTCATGACCAAGATGTCAATGATTATTTCACATGTGGTTAAGATGCCAATTGAATACACATGTTTGTTAATTCTCCAACACATGAGATGAAAGACTTTTCTAATTTTAAGACTTCCCTCTTTAACTTATCTAGAGTCAAACCCAACTTCTTGCACATAGTTGTCAACATCATAGTGGTCGAAGAACCTTAGTCAACCAAATAGTTGTGCACATTTTTTTTTAACATTCAGATATTTAATATAAATGATGATACTTTAGGTTTATCTTTAAATACATCATGTTTACATGCACATATTTAGATTTATCTAAGGTAGAGGATTTGCCTCTTAGGGATTTGAGAAATAAATCCTTCTATTTAATGATTTGATCTAGTTCATGTAGGGTGATATTGGTATTAATCTTCTTCATGTCTTTAGTAATGTTGTAATTAGCCCTAAGTTATGATTCTTCACTCTAAAACTACTCATCCCTCTTATAGGGAGGTGGATTGTTATTGGCCCAAAAATTTGTAGGAGTAGTAGCATTATTATTTGGAGGCATTGAATTAGTTATAGGCTACTTACTCATATTTTAATTATTACTCTAGAACTATTGAAAGGCATGGATCTCACCTGTATTATCCTCTAACTCATTATCATCTTGTACTAGAAATAGGAGATTATATGTCTCAAAGACCATTGTTGTATTGGAATATTTTAGATCAATATAGGAAGATGGTTCTATTTGATGTGAAAAACCTTCCTACCTATCCATTTCCTTCTAAAATATCTTGAATGATGTGTAGAAGTTGATGCATTCTTTATCACCATGTTGTGCAATGTTATGAACTCAACACTAATTTGGAAGGGCTACTTCCATGATGTTGATATATTGTATCTTGTTAGTTAGATGCTATTATATATTATTCATAGTCCTATTAAAAGGTCTAATGTACCTCTAGAATATAAAAATTTGATTTGTATTATGTCCTCCAGTGTTACCCATGAATTTATGCATGTTCAAAAACTCATTGATAAATTTTTGCACCATACTTTGAATCGATTCCAATTATATTTTTTTGTAATTAGAATTAGTACCCTATGCCATAGTATTATTAATCAATATCAAGGAATTTTTATGGTTTTTTTGGTTAGGCGCAAAATTGTTCAAGAAGTTGAGATGCTGATTGGGTGAAACATGGGTTAAAGGAAATTGATTATACACATGATTTTAGTTTTAGGCCATAATAGTCTAATTTGTATTTGGAATTAAATTAAAATATGGAAAAATAGGACCAATACTAAGTGGGTCCAAAAATTTCATCTGAGGGTTCAATTTTTTGTCTACATTGATAGCTTCAACATAAGCCAAAGGTAATGTATCAACACTGATAACTCTGTGTATAAAGACAATAGTCATCGAGTCTAGAGTGCTATTGTACATATTGAGGTGTAATACCTCATTATTTTTTTAGTAAATCTTAAGATTATTATACATCTTCTTAAATATAGCATTGAAGGCTTAGATTAGATTGTTTTGATCTCTTATCATGGTTTCAAAGTGTTGATAAACAAGACTTGCACTGGTGACCTAGTTAAATGTGCCAAAAATGTGTTTTAACATTCTTCCCAAGAGGTAATTGAACCTTATAGGAAATTAACAAACCAGTCATAAGTCAAATATTACAATGTGAAGATAAATAGTTTGTATGCCACTTTTTCATGGGTTACATTCAATATCCCTAAATTAGTTTTAAAGGCCTTAATGTGTTCTTCAATAGTCCTTCCTCATGAGGGAGAAAAATAAGCAAGATATCTCTCAAGGTTTTTGGGTAGATCATAGACAACCCCAATGACATTGATGGTAGATCCAGTTAGCCAAGTTAGAGATAGAACTTGGGTAGGGACATTAAGAGTAATGAAAGATGAGGTTGTTTACCTAGAGAGAATGATTGATCCTGACGTTCTCTCTTAAATCCTTTATTAGAAATAAATTTTATATGGATTTATAAAGGTGGGAATAACTAGTTAGTGTCTAAGGTTGATCTTGTTAATCTTTTGAGTGCTTATAATACAATTCAAGTGATTCTTTTCAAAGAAAATAAAGGCAAAGGTACATGCCCTCCTTTTAGCACTAGTTTAAGTTATGATTAATGTGGGTTTTATGCACACCCTATAAAAATTCATGAGTTATCCTCTAATGTTTTAAGATAAATGAATGGAATTCACTCAAAGGCATGAGTTGATGGGTATTTATTTTTGTAAACAATATGTTGGTGAAATAGCGATGAGCAAAGAAATTTTTTTACCACAAATGGGTTAGATATGAATGAATATGAATCTACTTGAGATGGGTGGACTAATAATGGATCTAACCTAAGGTGGGTAGGACCAAAATAAACTCAAAAAAGAGGGAAAAGTAGGGTAAAAAAGGAGGCTTGTAGAGTGCACTAGATGAAACTTTTATAAAACAAAACTTAAACTAGAGGTTGGATAAGAAATCAAGGACCAATTTGTGTTGTAAGATATTATAGTACACCAATAATAAAACATATTTAGGATTCAAAAGAACCATAATAAAATATACTTAAACACAAAATCAAAGGTTGTTGTATTTTTAAGACTACAATAATACATCTATAAGGAGGATTATGATTCATATGCAAAAGTCATTTAATTCAACAATAGATAAATATGAATAAATATATATTAAAATACAAATCATTCACAACCAAAATACCAAGAAAATGAAATAACATAACCTATTACATGATCCATAATCATATTTTGCACATCAATATTAAATTATAGAAAATTTTAGAATTTCTTATTAATATTAATAGCCAAAATTCTCCTCTACTTAGAATAGGAGGATCCAAGTATAAATAATATTGGGATGGGGAAGGCTTAATTTCTTAAGTAAAGTCTAAAAATACAAAAATATCACTATATGCTAACCTCATGTAAAGTATACATGTACAATAATGATTGCTCAAAATAGAATTCTTCATCTAAAATATAATATATACAAGCTAAATGAATTAAGAATTGACATTTCCATCTCAATTAGGACATGAAAATACATATGTATATTTAGAAGTGATAATGTAATACTACTAAAATAATAAAAATATTACATATAGGAAGTATGAAACTGAAGTTGTAACTTGTGTAAAATAATGCTAGAAGTAGCCACCAATGCACATAGGTAGGCCCACTTTGAGTCTACAATAGTGTGTAATTTAGAAGTTAATCACTCTAAGGTGGAATAGGCATGGAACCTATAGTTTAATCTACTTTATTGGAAGCTTCCATTTGTAGGTAAAGTGCATGACTTACTTGAAAGTCAATATTTATGGTCTCAAAATCAAGTAGAACTCTTTTGAATACCTAAGGAAGCTTGTCCATAAATTTATTGTGTATACCTAATGTAAATATAACCTCAACATGTAGTGATTTAGTCCCTATAATTTTATCCCTTGAAAAATTGACAAGTTTTATTATTCATCACTAGTTATGTAAATAGTGCTTTCAATCTCTACCTTGAAGCTATGTAGTATTGTTAGTATAAGATTATATAAAATTGGTCTAGGTACCAATTGCCCTTGTGGAGTAGTTACTTGAGTAACTATTAAGTCTATCAAGATAGAGATAACTTATCTTTATTGCTTTATAAATTATTAGACTAAATCTCACATATCTTGATGCCATTTAAGTAAACTATCCCTTTTGGCAGTAATATAATTCTATGCCCAAGTAGCTTCAGATGCTATCATTAAATTCATGTGGGCATAAGACTTATTCCTAGTTTCCTAACTTATAAAACATAATTTTCCATGAATTTATTTTATTTTTTTGAACAAATAAAGAATGTCTCCCCACTTGGGTTGGGAGGTGGTCTTTTTGGACCTTATTAAACAAATGGTGTCAAATAGCTTCCTAGTTATCTCCTATAGGTTGTCCACTATCTCCTTGGGAGCTTGTATGGTACTCACCTCTGGTTACCTATGTATAGGTTGATCAATTTTTTTGAACATCTCTTTTATGACTCCACCATCAACATATAAAAAAGTATAGGGGTCCTCCTATATCTATCTAGGTTTGAGGGATTTATTTTTCTTCATTTTATCAAAGAGAAAATGCATTCTCTTTGTTCTAGCTTGACCTATTGACCTTCAACAACCATAATTTTGATCTTAAATTTTATAAATGTGTTTGTATATCTATCAAAGATGGAATTTAACTATGGGTTACTTAGTTATCACTAAATATTGTCTCCCTACTTCTTCTTATTGTAACTATTGAATCTATGAAGGGATATTTAGTGCAACTTGTTGCTCTATTTATTCTATCTACGATATTAGTTGTGTTTATTCTAGATGACTTACTAAATGGGATTGTTCTATAGGTAGCATGGCCTTTAGGGAAGATGCCCCTATTTTAGGAAAATGAGGAATAACTTTCCTCCATCTAGTAACCTATATTTGGATTGGTGTGTAAATTACATATTTGACCTTCCTTGCTAGTTTTTAGACTGAGATGTTATATGAGTCTACCTAGGGTGATTTTCTAATGGGTATCTCTAATTGTGTAGTTATCTTAGGAGGGGTAGCTAGGTTAGAAAAAATTAATGTGGACATTAGGTTTCAAAATGCACCTCTTTGCTTGGCTTAGGGGACTAAGGACTGGTTCCACTAAAGAATTAGTAGGTTACTAGGGTGATCAATAGGTTTTTAAAATAGTTAGTAACATAATTATATTCATCCTTAGTAGTTAATAGTTATGGTAGGGCCCACAATAATAAACTAAGATATTGTATGAAAAATTGGCATTATAGCTGCTTGAATCTTGATTATTTGGATTAAAGAATGTGAAGAATGTAAAGAATCTACTACATCACTAGTAGTTTCAATAATTTAGGATGTTTCTAAATAATGTGGATTTGGAAGACTTACAACCAAGGGAGAGATAACTAGGGTACTAATTATTGTATTTGCTATTATAGTGATATGAGGTGGAGAGATTGGAGGTGTAGTTGGGGATGTCCCTTGTGATACAATGTGTAGCTTTGATTCTCCCTCTCCTTCTCTATCTGATAGTAATTCAATACCCCCCAAGTTACCACTTCCTTATTTGACTTCTTTAGATTCTTACAATAATTATTTCCCCCCTGACTGGGCACTTCCCTTAGTCATCCATTCATAATCTTCTTCTATCTATGTGGTCTCATCAAATGATTCTATCTATTTTGTTGCAATATTTGAGACCCATTCTTTTTCATCATCTAATATTTTATCTTCCTCTTCACTATCATAAATATATAAAGGGTCTAATCCCAAAACACCCTTTATTCTCATTTTCATTTAATTAGGATAAACTACTTGCTTCTCCTCTACTTACACATTTTGTGGTAAAATGGGAGGGGTATTGGGATTCCTTGTATATGTCATTATTGGTTTTGTAATAATAGAGGTTGACACTGTTGAAGGTGGAATGGGAGATAGATGGACTATAGTGGTAGAGGATGGTGAGGGAGTGGGAGAAGTGATAACCATTAGAGGAATGATAAGTGGTGGATATGGTAATCCATTAGATTGGGGAATCATCGCTAGTGGATATAAATGAGGAGAAGCACCAAGAACTTGAGATATAAAGGAAGGAAGACTTGTTTTTAAATGGTTATTGGAGGTAAAAAAAGTATGGAGAAAATCCCCACTGATGTGTTGGGACTTGTAGTTCTCTTCTATTTAGTTTAGTTGTGCATTGATATCCCTCCATATTATGCTATGGAAAATTAGTAGTATCTATGTGTACAAGGGAGATTAGAGGTATTGAAGCTCCTTATCCAATGTATGTTTCCTTGGATGGGCTAAATTTTTGATACATTTATTCTTCTACCTGAGGAAGGGGTCATGAACAAATTTAAAGCCCATTCCTCTTTCTCAATCCTCTTGGCATCCTCTATAGTGATGGTAGGATCATACTAGATCATCTACACCATAATCATAGACATGTTGGCCCTGCACATCCTTATTCCACTTCTATATCATCTTCTACATTTATAACTATGTTGTCGTGGTCATAAGATTGGTGCCTATAGTTGATCCTTAATTTTATTATATATTTTTTGATGTGTTATCTTATATTATTTCTAGGGCCCCAATATCTAAAAGGTGCTAGTTTGAGACCATAATTTTCCCTTATCTTTACAACAATTTAGAGGTGTTCCCATATTATGTATAACATCCTTCCAATACTTAGAGGAGTTACATGGATGACTACTTGTTGGTATTTCCTCAAGTCAATATAAATGTTATTTGATAATTGGGAAATAATCTCTTGTTTAGATATTTTATTAGGAATAATTATTGGTAAGGATAGAGGATGTGCATTTGTGTCTTCAATTTTGATTACTGTACACTCGGGGTACAACTAATTTTGAATATTTTTCTTAATAGGGTTAGAGAGCCTAGGTATATTATTGCAATATACTACTTGATACACCATGGGATATAAGGTCTCTGTTATCCTTTTCATGTTCTTCCTAAATAAATGCACATGAATAACATTGATCTCATTACATATCCTATTTTTTGGGTAGTCTAAAGATGGTTGCCAGGGTTACTCATAAGATGAATGCATAGTTATAGTCACTGCATCTACCATGTAGGACATCAAGTAGAAGTTCCCATTTGGGGAACTTCCAAGATTTGTGAGTTTCAAAATCAAATTGGAGCTGATGATCTCTACTAAGGAAAATATTTTACTAGAAGTTAAAATCATATCTAGCAAAGGGATCCATACCTAATTTTCATAAGTGATGGTTGAAAAAACACATATTCTATTTAATAGGGCCACACTGATTCTTACCCTTGGTATAAAGACCAAAATGGGGATAGCCAAGGTAAGGCCTTGAAATTCAAAGTTGCTTGGGTTGCCAACCCACTCTTGTAATTTTTTGATGATGTTTTTTTGAAGAAGCAATGAATCTACCATGTCTTACATGTATGACATATCTAGGAAGGGGAGATTTTAATACATCTCAAATTGATTTCCACTAGTATATGCAATTGGTGTTTTTACAAGATTAAAGTATAATATATTCCTAGTAACCTTTCCATTCATGAATAAATTAAATAGTAAATCAATGCAGGACATTACCTCTAGCTTAACTATTATGTTGTGAAGACCAACTACTTTGATGGTCAGGATGTCATCCTTGTATCTTTATGTGAAAATGGAGAGTTGGTATTCATCTTTGTATGGTTCAACTATATCAACCATATCCCAAATGGTGGAGTAGTGTTTGAACTCATGGTTCAGACCTACTAAATCAAATGTTGTATCTATGTATTTAGTTGATCTTACAATTGAGTATGCACAGGGGATTGGGATGTGAGATGAGGAAGCCATTGATTCTATCTAAAAATGCTTTGTTATATGAAAATATTGTAAATTATTTTTTGTAATTTAGTTGTAGATTCACATTTTTCAATTAATCTTAGAATTAGAAATATTCTTGATAGTTTGGAGGTAATGTAATTAGACTAGAAATGATAATTCAAAATATACTACTTTAGTTATGTAAGATTTGAGAATTGAATACATTAATTCTTTAGTTCATGAGAATTAAGTGAAATAATGATATTTAATATTTTCCCTATTTAATATTTACATTTGAATTTCATAATACTAAGTTCCATGGCTTTTAATACCATGTGGAATCTTTTGCATTCTTCTAGATGCTTAGTCATCCTAGTATAACAAATTTTTCTTTTTCACTCTCTTTGTCTTGGTTTTGATGTTTTCATTATTTGCTTACATATATTCATAGGACACATGTCTATGTGTCACTATTACACTATTATCTGAGCATTAACTTAACATGCTTTGTCTCTTCAGTTGTAGGTTAGCAGGATGATGACACATGAATGACTCTCATTGATCTGCTTACCCAAGATTGTTCGCATGAAGGTCCATGTTGATGTCACCTCTAGGCTAGTGATATGATGACATATGGATGAATATTACTATTCTACAAGCCCAAGACTATTAATATAAAGGTCCATGCTAACATAAACTCTAAGCTATTGGGATGATGACACATGGATATCTCTTGTTACTCTACTTTCTTGGGATATTCTGTATAAAAAACTATGTTGACATCACTATTAGGTGACTTGCATTCTTTACCTAGGCTCTAAGTTAGATAATTGATGTTGTGTAGCAAGAGAGAATGAGCTTAGAGATGGAATAAGGGTAATATAAGCACAAAATAACCCACTTAATATATAAAAAATTCAAATACCTAACTAAAATTAAAACACATTAGCCTAGTTAGTCATTAAATCATATATTAAACATACATAATCATAAGTTAAAATCAAAAGCAAAAAGAAAATCCCTTAGCATGGATTATACATATATTTGATTTCTCCATAAATTTGAGACACTCTTAAAACATTTGAATTAAATCCTATTGATTGAATCAAGTAAACAATATAGATCAAGAGAGGCAAACAAATTCATTTTAACATTAAATAAATTCTTTAAGTTTTCAATTTTCAAATTCTATGTCATAGACTTTTGGTCCAAAAGATATTGAATTAACAATGGGTCTCTATTTGAATTTTTTGAAAATGGGGTGTGTGATTTAGGTCACCAAAAAAACTAATAGATTTGGTCAAACCATCAATGTGCACATGGAACATAACGTTCCCATCTAGAAATTAAAATATTAACATGTTGTCCATTTTATTATTTAGTGTTTCAAACACCTCTTCTTGAAATTTATACCATATGAATTAGTTATTATTGTGCATAAGCTCATCTAGGGACATGCCAATATTGACATAATGATGATTTAACTTTGGTTAATAACTAGTATGACCTAAGAATGCCTGCACTTCATGCTGAGTTGTGGGCACTTTTAACTGAAGAATGATACAAAACTTAGTAGGGTAAATAAGGAGGATATATTTAAAAATCATATTTCCTATAAAAATTCTAAAATGTTCCTTAAAAATATGTCTTAAAGTTGAGAGATATTTGAATCTAGAGATAGCACTTAAACATTAGTCTCTGGTTGTCATAGTGAACTTTCACTAGCCCATAGACTGTCTAGTCATCCAAGTATAATTATAGAAAATTATGGAAAAAAGTATTTGAAGGATGATATGATGAAGAAAAATAATAAAATAGATGCATTAAATAGGCCAAAAGGCATGGAATTATAAGTAAATTATACCCATTTGGTTAGAAAGGTGGTTTTGGGTTTGTCTTGTTCCTTAATTTGCATCTAATCATAGCCTAAGAAGCCATCAATAAAGGTGTATACCTTGAAACCTGATAATCCCTCAAATATCTCCTTAATAAATGGGGTAAGAAAAGGTTTAGTGACACACACAAGAATGAGGAGGCATTAATCCACATAGATTTTGATGAACTCATATTTTTTGATACTGATCACCATTGGGCTCACCCACTTGAACTCCTAAATTGGATAGACCCTGTTGGTGGCTAACATGTTTTCAATATCCACCTTTACATTATCACATAGGTTAGGGTTCATATTATATGACCACTTCTTCATGGGCCTAACATCTAAAACTAAGTTTATCTTCATCTTCCCTAATTAAGGATGCACTCCCTTCATCTACTTATAACTTATGGGGAAGAGGTACTTAAACTTCTAAAGTAACTCTATAATGTGCACCAAATATGCATCAGACCACTAATATCTAAGGTTGGTGATCTTGGGTTTGTATTCTAAGCTAATTTTTACTTGGGTCATCTTCATGGGTTCATATTATCACTTGTTTTGATCTAATTGAATATTTGATAATGCTTGATTTCCCTAGTAAATTTTAATGTGTAAGTGGCTTGGCTGATCATATTGAGACTCTCCATCCACTTTGTACACAAGTTTCTACTTTATAGTTTAGAATTTCTAGTTGCATTTCATCCATATTGCATAATCATATTCATTGGAGTAATTTCTAGTTGCACAATTACTAAAGAACATATGCAAGAAAGTCCTTCATCGATGAACATTTTCCTTACACATTCTTCCATTATAACTTTATTTTATAGGATGATAAAATGGATGTACTAGAGGGGTTCAAATAGATCTAAATTGGATGAGAAGAAATAAAAAGTGTGCGTGACCTTATCCTTTAGTGTTATCTAATTAATATTATCTTAATGTATCTTATTTAAAATGTATCATTCTTAGGACCATGTCTTCAGGATTTGGTATAAGGTATGAACCCATATCTCTACTAGACATAAGGAGTGTACCTTTTCCATTTTTATTCATACTCATAGACATGAATGCATGGGTTCATGTAACCTTTGTACATGAAAAAAACATTGTAATTGTTTCTATGTTTAAATATATATCATATGGTACCCTTGAACTTGGTTTAGGTTGGAAGGACAAGATTGTGTGTATCCCATTAGCATGTAACAATAGTCTTTAATGTGTATAATAAATCACCGAAGTGATCTATCTCCTTATGGACACATGGCTCTAAGTAATGAAAAAATGGGGTAGAATATATATAACTATCATACCTAAGAAACACAACAAGCTTATATTTGATAATTTAGAGCACTCTCTTAACCTTGGATATGGTGGGTGTGCATAATACTTAGATCTACTTACCATTTGAATTGGGCTCTATGCTGGTATACAAGCTCATTCATGCATGTGAGGATTGGTTTATTGCCATTATTATAATAAAATTTTCACCTTATTAATCCATAGGAATATTTTAATCATTATTTTTAGGTAATGGACATGGGATTAGAACTTGAATGTGTCTCATCTTAGGTCAGGATACCGTTTCTATTCAAATACAATTTCTCTACCCCTTGCACTATGATGTATATTTTTTTGATTATCATCCCTATCAACACTCCCAATATAGGATCCCTCATTCATTTGAAAAAAGAATCACCACATGCTATTTTACATTATCAAAATTCATATTATGTTTCTTAAAATGCATGCTTGTATTATTGGTGTAGTACCATGGCCTACCAAGTAAAGCTGGGTAGTTATTTACTTCAATGAGCTCAACCACCTCAAATTATACATAAAAATTTGTGCCCAATATTTAGATATAATTTTTAGGTATTATTACCATTAGTTGATCCCAAGTTTTGTTTTGCATGAAAAAACATGTGGCAAGGGTTTTAGGGTAGGGCTGCCCATATTATGCTATACATCCCCTATATGGTTGTTGACTTCAACACCCATGTCTACCACAATGTTACATACCAACCATTAATTAATATCTACATCAATAATAAATGCTCTATAGTACCCTACATTTTATGATATCCTTAGTGCACATCCTTACACCATATCTAGTGCTGATACATCAATGGGATACTTTACCTTATAGTTAACCAAAAGTGTCTTTATAATAGGCACTATAGATCACATGTACAAAAGAGGTTAGTTCATTGTTAGTGATTTAAAATCAAAACAAATTAATAAACATGACATATCAATCATGATTCATTGGATTGGGTAAGGTCTAGGAGAATGTAAACAAATAGAAAGACATAAAACCAAAACTTATACCTTTCCAATGGATTCATTCTCCAAGAAGGATTGTAATCATGTTTATGCATGGATTGTAGAGCTAAGCATATTTATCAATGTTGATTGTTCATTTTGATGACATTTTCCCTTATCTACAAGTGGTTTTTTAGATCAATGTGAAGAATGTTGAAGCATTTTTATTGATTTCTACATAGTAATTTTACACTAAAAAGCTTGACTATAATGTCAAATGTGCCTTGTATTTATAGATTTCTCAAATTTATTCCAACCATTGGATCAATATCAAGATAAGGGGCTAGAACTTAGTCCACTTTGGCTAATAATTGTCATTAATATTTGGGGTTTGAGTCTATATTTATCATGAATAGCTTGTATTTGTACATTTATGTTGATATCTTCTTATATTTATGCTAATGTTTGACAAAAATTTAAGTGATTTCATGATGATTTCATAGTTCATATATTTGTTGAATATTTGAATATATAATAATTATGAATTTATCCAATTTCAATGGATTTTCTACTTAGTCATTTAATTTGATTTGATATGCTAATTAATCTAGATTAATTTCAATGTGATTTATGCAATATCAAAATTTGAATATATATTCTGGTTAAATTACCCTAGAATGTTGTTTACAAAACACAAATTTGACTTAGGGTGACTTAGATGAATGTGACATTTGGTTATGGAACATTTACCTAATTAGGAATGCACCAATGTGTTTTAGAATATGAATGTCAAGTTTGTGAGTAAATTTAGGTGTTTTAGTGATTTATGACCTTATTTACACATTATCACAGAAATTTGTTCTAATTGAAAACTTGACATGAAAGTGATGAAATCATAGTGTATACATTTCTCTATTTGAAAGTGCATTATAAGACACAAAGTAATGAACTTTAAAATAATGAAAAAGTCATTAAAAGGATTTGATAATGATTAAAGAATGATGTGTTCATGTTTTTGTTGATTTTTGTTTAATTTATAGAAAAATGAGTTCAGACCAATACCCCAAACATCACTTGAGACACCCAAGGTTCCCTCTCGAGGGATTAGATAAAAAATAAGTGTAATGGAAGGGCCCTAAAAAAGAAAAAAATGGGACATTTTGTGATAGAGGAGGTTTAGAAATGGATACATTAGAAGAAAATGGGAGGAAAAATGGACCATAGAGGCACCTACAGGCCTTTGAGGGAGAAAAATAATGCAATGGGAGGGTAGGGGTAAAATTTTAATTTTAAAGCTATAAACTTACCTAGGGGGTGAAAATGGTTCATTTTCATCCTCCCCTATTAAATATTTGAGCTTTGGGTTTGGAAATTAGACCTATAATAAAAATGTCATGTATCCCACAACATAGACACCTTGGAGAGTGACTCTAAAAGTACCAATGACCAGTAAGAAGTAGGGCTTCGATAAGTATTTTTAAATTTTAAAAATTGTCACATTTAATGCATTTAGTGCTCATTATAAGTAAGAATTTTAGTGATAACATCATTTTAAAAATGATGGTATTATACACATAAATGATGATATCACCATGAAATTGGTGATATCATGATTTAATGGATGATATCACTAAAATAGGTAGGAAATTCCAAAAAGGAGAGAACACTTAATTGGATGGGAAATGTTGAAATTATGGGAATGTGATGAAAAGGATGATAAGACCATATCAAATTGTGACATCACTATGATAAATAACGTGATTGTCAAAGTAGCCTTAAAGCTATAAAATAGTGGTGACACCCTATAAAGTGGTGATATCATCCTATAAAATGATGATATCACCTTGCCAAATGATGATAACACTAAAATGGATAAAGAGTTGAGAATGACAAGAATGCCCTATGGAATGATAATATCACCTTGGGAAATGATGATAACACCCTAATTAATAGTGATATCACTAAAATGGCATAAAATGCCTAAGTGATAGATAGATTACAAGTAGAAGTATTAAGTTAAAAGTGAAGATTGAATTGCATGTTTTAAATAGGTAAAATGATTGTTTATTTTGATGTTTAAGGAATTGTGTTTGATGTGAATTGTTGGAAATTGTCTAGATAGATTTTTTAATTTAGTGTGACAACATGTTTATGATAGGTAAGAGCAAGTTTATATATTTATTTCTCATGAGTGGAAGTCATGAATCCTATGATGACTAAGACTATGGATAGAGGAGACATTGGCATTCATTGAGGTAGTCAGATTGAGGTACACTACATAGATTCTAATGATATAGGTAGACATAGCCTTCTTATTAGCATTATATTAGTAGTGGTACTCAAATATGAGTACATTCCAGTTACCTAATGGAGATGTGATTATTACCTTAGAGGCATGTGGTGGATAATCCACCTTCCTATCTATGGATCAATTATTTTTTAGATGTAGTGGGAGAGATTAGTAGTGTTAGAGGACCTAATTAGTGTTACTGATGTTGTGACTAAGGACAAGGTGATTGATATAGATGCATTTTAGGATTTGAATTTCCATGAAGATGGAGCTCAACCTTTGAAAGATAGGTAGGTTATGATTTTGATGGCTCTTTTCAGTGATATATTGCTACCTAATAAGAGTGGTCAATTCTTTCACATGGCCTAATAGGGGTAATTCAAGATATGATATACCCAATGACCTGCTTTTCCTAGGACCCAATATTGTTATCCCAATTATATAGATATTTACATATGTTGGATTAATATTGGGGAAAGATCTTTGAGCCCCACACACTACTCTAGATCTAGGCCTAGGAGTATATTGATATATAGAAACCTGTGGGGGATAACTAATAGCGATAACCAAAGGAACCACTAGTTTATGGTTGATAATTGATATGATGGGTTAAAAAGGACACCAAAGAGATGTATACTTTTAAAGATAGGTGATCAATGAGATGTTTGATGGAGATTTCATCTAGAAACCATGCATGTAGATTCATTTTATCTAGATAGAGGATTACCATGTGACATAGTACATGACCACTCCTTGCTATATTATAGGATGACATGAATTCATAGTGGAGTAGTACTAGCTAGGCCATGTGAATAGCTAGTTTGGGTGGTAGTAGGATGTTCTCGAGGGGCATCATTATTCTTCCCATGTGACTAGAGAGATTAGCGAGTGGGGAGCCCTATCTTAAGAGTGGAAAAATTGGCAACTTTATGATGTTATAACTAGTGGTTTGGGCATACAAGGGAGGTATAGTATATGTAGGGGTGATGGGAACATATTCAAAATGGTGGTCACACGTAATAATAATATGATTTACTAGTCCTAAGCCTCTAAAGGTGAGTAGCTAAGGCCATGTCCTAGAGATAGGCTAGGCCAACACCTAGATAGGTACAAGGATAAAGGATGATATGTGGGGCCATACATACATAAGGAACATTACATTAGGTACCTTTACATTAGGTTTTAATAATGGTGATAAGATCTAACATGGTGAGAATTGACAATATAAGTAGTAGTAATGGAAGTAAAAATAATGAGGGAAGTAGTGAGGGATCCTCTAAGCAAGATGTGGATATGGGAGAGGGTGAAGGTCCAGATGGAGATGAGGGTTAAATTAATGTTTAGGATACCATAGTGACCCTTGTTATCATAGGAAGATCAAGAAATGACATAGGAAAATCATTAGGCTAGGTATGACCATCACAACTAGGGAGATCAGAGCTCGACCAAGAACCAGAGATAGGCTAGAGAGAGGTAGAATCTAGGATCATAGAGAATTCAGGGCTAAAAGAGGAGGTGTCTAGGCTAAAAATTTAGTTGGTAGAAGCCTAGGTTGAGAATCCCAAGATACATGGCCTTAGTATAGAAAGAGATAATAAGATTGCTACTTGAGGGGGTAGGTTGACCAAATGGCATTTTCTCAAGGCAAGATTAATTTGAGGGATAATTATTTGGATATAATGATTAGTGAACAAGATAGGGCTTAGGGAGATGCAAAAAGGTATTAGGTAGATGCTCAGAGGTTATGTGGGGAGTGAGATGCAACCAGAAAACTATTTATAGAGTAAGATTTTTCTATGGCATTAGTAGATATGGCTCATGCCAAAGATGATGTGATACATGCCAAGGATGAGGCCAACTATTATTAGAATTTATATGAGTTGGTAGTATTGACATGGGCCAAGGTAACAAGATTTAGGGAGAATACCCATATTCAAAGGTCTATCCATAATTATAGGTCATGTCACACCTCATCTTTATAGGATTAGTGTCATAACATACCCCAAAATAGAGAGTGATGGGTCCCCCATAACAACCACCACCATATGAGACAAGGTAGACTTTTTAGAAGGATACCCCTCAAAGAAGTCCTCCTATAGATGATCAAAGTCAGAGCAGATTTTTGGTTATAACTATAAATTTTTATATTTTTATGATGTATATACATATCTTGATGTATAGACATTATTTTTGAGATGTATACAAACATTTATTTTTGATCACATGATGTATATAGACTCTAATACTCTTTCAATATATATGATGCTGATTTTGATTCATTGCTATTGACTCATGATGTAGATTACATCTTTGATAAAAATTTGGATTTATATTTGTTTGCCATGATTATGTTGTATTTAATTTCCATGATGATGCTATACTTGATATATATATCAAATGTGATTTATGTTGATGATGTTATACCATTTGATTATAATGTGAAATTATTATGATTTTTTTATATGTTCATTTTTAAATGTGTATGATGATTAACATACATTTATTCATATTGTTTAGTTTTCATAATTTTGATGATAGAAAATGTAATGATGTTCTGATTTTGTTTTGCATATGAGTACTCATTAACCATCTTGTAAGGGGATGCTTTATTTTCATGTGACATTGATATATGAGTTTCTTAAGCACTTTATTTTTAATTTTTCACTTAAAAATATGCATCATAATTATAAAATTAATCATTATATCATTATTTTCCATTTATGTAGGGATGAGTTCAGATATAGATACTAAAAACTCAAGATCAAGATATGAAAAATTGATACCTAAGTGTAAAGCACAATGCACCAAAAAAAAAACCAAAAACCAAAAGCAATCTAATTTTTTTTTTAATAATATAAGATCAAGATGTGAAAAAACCAAGATCTAAACATAAAAATATAATGTACTAAACAAAAGTAAATTAAGCAATGCAATAAAATCAATAAATAAGAAAACTATATATATAACAAAAAAAAAAAAAAAACAAATAAATAAACAACATTACAAGAATGTGATAATAAGACATTACTCTTGTAGTAAGCCCTCAAGTTGAGGGAAGACCAGTAGGTCAACATATTAAACTAGATGAATGGGGAATAGAATAAGAAGGGGTGGCTGAGCTAACTCTAGATGCCCTGCGCAATTGAATTTTGGCTACATAATCATGTAGACTATTAGGTCAAATGTAGTTATCTTAGGAATCAGGAAAGAAGAAAGGTGATGATAAAGATTAGGATGCAACTGATTGAAGAGGAAAATAGGAATGGATCTCAAAATGGTGAGAGTGTAAGAGATAATAAGGGGAAATGAAAATGGGAATAAGAGTGGCCAAGTTTATCTGAGTTAACCTTTGTATCTAAGCATTGCCTACATAGTCTCTGTGGACCTTAGATCGATGTATTTATCCCAAAAATGGGAGTGTAATGAATGGATAACACTGTTGATAAAAGTGATCATTTTAGAATGAGAAAAATCAATCCAATACATAGGCAAATAATTAAGAGAATGGTATAATAAAAGTATTGAAATCAAATGCGATTGAATTCAATGGATAAGTCATGATTTTGGATAAGAGGTTTCCCACCCATGAAATGTTCAATGTAGTGGGCATATCCACATGATACTCAAATAGTTTTAATTAGAATAGAACCAATAGGGAAAGCCATTATATAACAAGATGAAAAAATGTGTTGCAGTTTTGTGGCTTCATGCCTCTTTTTTGGGTTTTTTGATTTTTGAATTGTTTAATATTTTAGAATTTTTTGAATATTTTTGGGTTTTTTGGGATAATATAAAAATGAATACACTAAAAAATATGATGTACAAGTGAATATAAAAAAATTTACAAGGAAATATCTAATAAAATAAATAAAAACCTTAGGTAGGTGCTCAAAATAAAAGATAAACCAACTGTAATGGGGCCTATAAAATAGTGAGAGCATGGTGTGTGAAGGGACTAATATCCCACAAAAAATTGAGGCATGAAGGAAATAAATTTCAATAATGAAGTAGAATGTAAAATAATTTATATGAAATGGGGGATAACATCACCAAGGATCTAAAATAAGTTGTTCTAAGGATGACCAAGTAGGCAAATCATGCCAGAGCATTATGATATTGTGAAATTTTACCTAAAAGGATGTGTTGATGATGGCAAAATCTAAACTACTTATTGAAAAATAATCCAAATTAACCTATGGTACCTTTATGATGTAATAAATATCAAGATGATAAGAGGTGATGGGATAAAGACAACATTAGAATCAATAATGGAAAATCAAAGGAGAGGAAACATGAAGGGGATGCCCCCAAATAGGGGATCTCATATACAATGTTCAATTAAGTCAAGCATAAAAATGCTTGAGATGCATAGTGTTTATAGGCTCGTATAACTCATACCCTTTGAGGGTATCTAACTTGTATGCCTTAGAACCATAATTTGTTATAGTGATGTAAGAAACCACCCAATTGGATTCAAATTTGTCTTTATTCTCTCATTATATATTAGTGTTTTTATGATTCTATTTTAATACAAGGTCACCCACTTTGAATAATCTTTGGATGATCCACTTTTTATAACTTAAGATTAGCAAATTCTAATGTGATTTGAGATGAATCAATGGAGCTATCCATTTCTTATCAAAGATTTATATCTCTTCTATCCTACCTAATCTATAGTCTTCATCATAAATGATACCTTACAATGAAATATGTAGAGAGGGAAACTTGATCTCAATTGGAAAAATGGATCCAGAGTTAAAAACTAAAGAGTAAAGTGTTAAAATTGTAGGTGTGTGGTAATTGGTATGGTAGGACCATAAGGTAGGAGATAATTTTAATTGTCAATCATAGATATATTTGGTGACAATTTTCTTAAGAATTTTGATGATGGTCTTATTAGATGCCTCATCTTGACCATTACCTTGAGGGTAATAGGAAGTTGACCATGTATGCTCAATATAAAGATTATTATAGAGGGTTTTCATTTCCTTATTCTTAAATGACTTACAATTATTAGATATAATGGAAGAGGGAATTCCATAATGACAGATGAGGTGGTTCAAGATGAATTTGGAGATCTGCTTACTAGTCACAAATGTGAGAGGGATTGCCTCAACCCACTTAGTGAAATACTCTATGGTAGTTAATATATGTTTGTATCCATCAGAGGAAGTGAGGTTTATATTACAAATTATATAGATTCCCCATGTATAAAATGGACAAGGAGAATTAGTAGGCATAATCAATCATGAATAAGCATGAATTAAATCACCATGATTTTGGCAAGCGAGGCATTTCTTGACATGAACACACACATATGATTCCATTATGGTCTAATAGTATCCCATCCTAAGGAGTTTATTTTTAAGGACAATTCCATATGTATGGGACCCATAAATAATTTCATGCACGCTTTAAAATGCTAACTTAGATTCACCCAAGTTTAAATAATGGACCAATCTCCCATCGTAGCCTCTATGATAGAACATAGACTGAGTAAAATGTAATGAGATGAATTATGAATAAAGGATTTATATTATTTGCATGATAGGTCAAAGGGAAGAATATGGTATTGGATATAGGTATATACATCTTGGTACCAAGGGGAATCAAGACCAAAAATATCACATACCATTTCAGTGTCTTGATGAATGTATGCTGGCATGAGTAGGTTTTCAATAAGAAATTAATATTCATGAACATTAAAAGATATATGTATTAATGACCTAATGGTAGCATGACATCAAAGAATATATTGTTAGATCTTGGTATTTTCTTAAAATGAGTACATTCAAAGTGTTGTTTGAGATTGTCAACCATGCCTTTATAGGGTAGAATATTATCATCCTTTGTTTGGTACTGGTTTATAACTTGATTGATGATGAGTTGTGAATATCTATAAACAACTAAATACTTAATGATCCACTATATTACTAGGTGAATCCCTATCACAAGTGCATCACATTATGCAATATTATTAGTGCATGGAAAAGTAATTTAGAATGCCTTAGGAATGAGATCTCCCTACAACATGATGAATAATATACCTACCCTACAATCATGGATTGTGAAGGAAGTATCAAAATATAACTTACATTGACATGAATCCTTAAGAGTGAAGATAGATTCATTAGGGAAGTGTATGTACAAAGGATGGGTATTTGTTAGAGATGCCTCAATAAGCTGATTTGTAAGTACTTTCCATTTAATGGCCTTTTGATTAGTGTATTCAATGTCAAACTCAGTAATGAGCATAATCCACTTAGCCATATGACCTGCCAATGTGGATTTAGAAAGAAGATACCCTAGGAGATAAATTTTTTAAATGATAATGGTCTTGTTGTTTAATATATGGTGACACAAATTCTATGAGGAAAATACCAATGTTATACATGCCTTTTACATTAACATATAATTGTGCTCATAGGTAAATAGTGTCCTACTTAGATAATAGACTACATGCCTTTTTCCTTTGACATCATGTTGGGCTAAAATTTTCCCCAAGGCATGTTTAGTCACTGGGTTATAAATAAAACTGACACTAAAGGATTTGCCAAATATGTTTTTAATTGATTAAATGCCCCTTAACAATCAAAATTACATTACAAAGTGGTGACCTTATTCAAGAGATGAGTGAAAGGATGGTAGTGAAAAGCAAGATGTGAAATGAAGTGATAAATAGATTGGATTTTTCCTTTTAAACTATAATGTTGTTTCAAATTATAAGGTGGAGGAATTTATGTGATGGACTTCACCTTGGTTGAGTTAAATTTAATTGCACAATGGGAAATAATGAATCCTATAAATTTTCCCAATGTGACTCCGAAGATATATTTATTTGGATTTAGGTGCACCTTATATTCATGAAGACTCTCAAATATCCTCCATAGAACATATGGGTGTGCGAATCATGTTCTTGAATTTTATAGAATGTCATCAACATAGTCTTCAACAATGTTTTGCATCATGTCATGAAAAATGATTGTCATGGTATGTTGATATGTGGCACCAACATTTTTTAAACTCATTAGCATGAACTGATAACAAAATGTTATCCATAGGTGGTGAATGTTGTTTTGTGTTGATCTTATGATGCAATCTTGATCTAGTTGTATTCAAAAAATCCATTCATTAGGGATAACATTCTACAATCTAATGTTGAATATAAAATCATGTCAATGTTAGGCAATGGCAAACCATATTTTGGAACTAATTTTTTGATGTCTCTGAAGTCAATACATAAATGAATGCCTTATAGTTTCTTACTAACTAGAACAATATTGGATATCTATTCAGAGTAATCAATTGGTCAAAAAATATGACCCCCAATAATTTCTCTAGTTTTTTCTTAACTAATATAACAATCTATACATGCATTTTTTGTAATTTTTGTTTAATGGGCCTAGCATTTAGGTTTACAAAAAGATGGTGTATGACCAAAAATGGATATAACCTAGGTATATCCATGCAATACCATGTGAATATGTTAATGAAATAAAGAATCATAATAATGATGAATTCACATTCCTACCAAGCTTAATCATTTTGGGATCATCAACTGTACCAATATTAGCCTCAGTGGTGTATTCCAATAACAATGTAGGACCATATTTTAAGAAATTAGGTACACATGGAAATTGATCTTCTTCATCTGATCATGAGCCATCAGGTCCACCCATTTAAGAAGAATTATAATCATTCATTTTAGGTAATGACCATTTAATGAATATTTTTAGGAAATCTTGAACTAACTGAGCAAACACCCATTATTATTTTAAACATATATTTGATCCAAAATTAAGATGTGAATGCATAGAACTATGAGCTTATTAAGGAGGAAGAGGAAATCAGACATCCATTGGAACTTGAAATAAATTTTAACCAAGGGATTTGTATTTATCTTTAATTTTTTCTTGGTCCAAAAATTTCCTCAAAGAGGTTTTCACTAGAGGGCCTCAATGTTTTATTTTATTTTTTAATTTGACCAAGGAATCTCACTACTCTCCAAAGTAAGCGATAGGGTTCAATATTATCTTGAATCCTTTATTGTGATCTCCAATGTGCATAACAACTATAAGACCCATGAATTATGATATTACTTCTTCATTTTGGAACTCATATAATAGTATAGTGTGATCTTGCTGATCCCAATTGATTAATTTAGGATAGTGAAGGGAAAGGGGAAATTTAGGAGAGGAAGTAATAGTGAGAATGACATTGGTATCAAATAGGTTTGTGCCAATGAACTCATCATAAATAATATAATAGGACTCTATATTACTATTGGGATCATCTTTTTTATATACCAAAGTTATATCACTCTAGAGATCTGAGGGGTCACCCCAAGATAGTTTATATCAAATACCTAGAGTACATTTATGTTTAGTGGCATAAATATGCTCAATAGTACCTTGTTGATTTGGACCTAAGCCTTTACCTTTGTAATCTTGATACTATAGTATTATATTAGGAATGGGATACTTGTCACTCTAATAACAAGAGGTGAATTCATCACTATAAAACTAAGAATCCTCATAAATACTAGGTTGATCTAGATTTGATGAATCTTTTTGACAAACAAAAGAGGGCCCTTAGGATGAGACCCAACACTTTTATGCCATATCATGTTATTCATATCATGAGTTTTTTTAGTCTTGGGTCTACCATGAGACCTTGGATATTTTTATAATTTATAAATTTGAAATGCATCCTTGATGTTGTAGGTACTAATACCCTAATCTTCAATAGTGAAGTGGGAGGAAATTTGGGGAGTTAAAGTAGAGGAAGTGGACACAGGGTCACTTGGGTAAATGTAATTTTATTGGGATGAATAAGGAGCTTTGAAATTGCCATTTTTAGGTGCATGTTTAGTGATAAGACAATAATTTTATTGACCATACTCAACTTCCAAATGTTTGCAATATTGGTATCATTGTAAGTCACCAAGAATAGTGAATTCCATTAAAAAATAGGGGATTTTTAGTCATTGGTGAAGCATGGAGGGAATTTCACATAATTTATAATCCAAGGGAATCTAAGAGGAAAATTTTAATATAGCTCAATGTTGATGACATGGTAGAGGGTGTCATGGGTGATATACCAATAATGATTAGTAAGCAAATAGTGCCCTATGAGTCTTTCTTTGCATTATCATATACCTTGATAGTAATGGTGTTGGGTTGAAAATCCACTGAAGAATACCCCAAATGTTTTATCAATTCAGTGAGGCTATATTTAAGCCTAAACCATTTTCAATAAGAACCCAATTAATATTTTGGTAGGAAATAAAGGCTTAAATATGAATATGATTGTTATGGAGGGGACCAAGGGATGACATGCCACTCTGACCAGATATAAGCTACTGAATTGAGGATAAATACCCCTCAACATCTTGGAAGTTATCTCATTTAATGTCATTTAGTACCTTGTATTTTTAAAGAAGGTCATACAATATGTTCTTGTGAACTTATGATGTATGAAATAGATATAAGATATAAATCTATGTAAGAGTCTTATTCAATTATTCACCAAGATAGTACTACTTCCTAACTGAAGGAGGAGATGGTTTTCATTTAGAAGATAATGAGTCTTGCACATGATTAATTTTAGAATAAAGTGAAGGGTATTGAAGAGTAACCTTCAGATGCCTAGTTGTGACAACATAATTTTGAGGTGGTGAGGGGTTACTTGCATTAGAATAAGATGGCATAGGACTTATAATAATAACCCATGATCATCAAGATGTAACAATGCTATTTCACAATGGAGAATAGACATTAGGATATGAATGCATGGGTCCTAAAATAGGTGGGGCAAAACTCTAAGGTGTGCTGGATGGCTAACTAGAGTTAATTTTGATAGTGTCTACATGATTATCGGTAATACAACCTAGTTTTTTTTTGTATTTATACATGACATCATGGTAGCTAATTTTATTGGCTTAGGAATATTAACCTTGATTACATTTTCCTTGATTATGTTTATGTCCTTGATTATGATGCTGGTTACTTGATTGATGTTAATTATTAGAATTGTGCTTTGGAAATGGGTATTTATAGATACCCATGTTTTGATTAGATGTAGAAGTAATGTTATCTTAATCAATGTCACCACGTTTAATTAGATCTTGGATGAAGTGCCTTAATTTCATGCATTTATGAATTTAATGCCCTGTGATATAATGGAAATCACAATGCTCATTGTCCCTATACCATTAAGGCTTTGGTTGGTCTTATGGAAAATGTTTTGGAGTTGGATAGATGACCATGTTAGCTACACATAACTTTTGAAATTTGACCTCAATAGGCTCACCAAGATCATCAAATAATCTATAATAATATTGATTCCTTTGAGGGAGTGGTGTTTTCAATATAATAGTTAGAGTAGATAGGTTATTTTGGATAGGCAATGGCTACACCATATGTACATGTCTTGATTCAATAACTCCATTTCCTATGACATTTATGTTTTTATAAAGGGATTTGGGATTCTTAGATGTACTTTCCTATGGCTGTGGAGGAGCTTGATCTTGCACTTGATTTTGAGAATATATCTTGACTAGGCCTTTATCTATAAGTGTTTTTTTAATCTATACTCCTTTATCTATAATATCCTTAAATGTGTTAGCACAATGGACTCTTAATTTATGAGTGACTATAGATTCAAATTAGAAGGGGAAATATTCACTAGTTATTTATCTAGAATATTATGTGGAAAGTGACTAGCTAAGATTCTCCATCATTGTAGGTAAGTAGAAAAGTTTTACCCACCGTGTTATTTTTCATTGCATAAATAAACCATAGTCAACTCCTTGTCAATGTTTTTATAGAAGTGATTTATATTTTTTTTCTAAAATGTCATCAAAAGTGATGACAAACCCCTTTGGCAAGTGTAGAAATCACTCTAAAGTTTGTCCATCCAAACTACCTGGAAATAAGCAAAGTAGATAAATGTTACTATATGTTACATCTTGTCAGGCCATAAAGAAATATTTTATGTGCTCTCTAGGATCACCCTTCACCTTTTATTTATCAAATTTGGTGCCTAAAAATGAGATGGAAAATCTATCTAAATAATGTTCATGTCAAATGGATATGGGTATATTTCATCGAATTTGTAATTTTTACCCTAATTTCTTGCTTGGTGCCTGAGAATAACATCCTTTATATCCTAAAATTCTTGGAGAGTGAGAGAATTTTGGGATGGAGGAAGTGTATTTTATTAACTCTTAAGAGGAGGATAAGCTTGATTAGTATAGACAAGAATATTTAGATCAAATTAAGTTGGGATGAATACCCTTAGGGTTGAGTTAAAAGATTATTAACCATATAACTAGGATTATATTGATGATAGGGTACATGCTATAGTTGACCAGTACTAGGAGGTTATTAAAAATATGCTACTAGTTTGGAAGAATTTTCCATTAAAAAGTAAAATGCTATTGTAAAGCAAATTGTTGTTGGAAAGTGGGTATTTGTTGTTATTTGGAAGGGATGGGTTTTGGATTAATAAGGACCTATTGGTGATTAACCACAACCCACTATTAATTTGGAGGATTTAAAACTTATTATTATGGATTGGTCTTGGTTGGTGTTAATGGAGGATTGCTAGAAACCTATTGTTGCATATTATAAGTAGGAAGGGTCTTAAGAGGAACTTGCTAGGGGTTTAAAAGAACTTGTTGTGAACTACACAACATTAGTTAAGAGTTCAAAGGAACTTATTATGAACTAAAAGTAAGGTTTTGGGAGTTATCCATAACTAGATGTTATAAAAAGGAAGGGAATTATTGTGAAATAGGAAGAAGTTGTTGGGAACTACCTGTAACATTCTATTGAAAACTAGATGAGGGAATTTGTTTATAACTAAGAGGAAGTTGTTGGGAGTTAAGAAAAACTTGATGTGGATTTGGAAACACTTGTAGTGGAGTGATAGCTTTTAGTAATGTATCCATGAGAAATGTTTGTTTGAACATAGTAGAGGAATCCACCTTTAATGGAATATTAGCTAAAGGATATCATTATTTTTTCTTAATGGGTGGGATTTGCTTCATATGAGGAGGATTATTTAAGGAAACAACAACTAATGTAGTAGACAAAGAGGCTAGAAGTTGGTTAATATACTATATATGTGTAATGATAAGTTGGTTATTTGGGATGGGATCTACAATTTATTCTTTTCCTTTACTTGATGATTCTAGAGCTTGACTAGAATTTTTCACAAGGGATTTCCCATAAGTGGAAGTTGGATTAGGAGATATCTTTTCTATTTGGACATGGATACACACATCTTCTATTATGAGTGGTACCTCATTGTATACATGTTGATATACCTCTTCTTATTGGATTTCGTTATCTTAGAATGATACAAATGGATCATAAAACCATTTAACCTTAGAATTAGTGCTATATACAACCCCATTTCTTGTATATCTAGACATCTTGGAATTAATGAGATTTGTATTAAATCAATAAGAGAAATTGAATTGATATGAATGTGTGTAATGCTTGGTTTTGACAATTCAAAGTGAGATTTCAATAAATTCCTTTGAAGAATTTTTTGAAGTAAAATGGTATCTTAAAATGTCATTAAAATATTATTGGATCAAAGTATAAAGTTTAATTTTGAACTTGACAAAGTAGAATGTCAAAGCAGACCAGTGTTTGATTTGAATTATCTTCCACAAGTTTGTAATGAAATAAAGGAAAGGTCAAGAATGATCTCTTAAATGTCCCTTAACCACATTTGATCTTGAAATATTAAAAATATTTGACTTTGATTTAACATTTGAGTTTGATTCAATTTTGACTTTCAAAATTAATTTGAGTTTAAAATTGACTTTAATTGACTTTTAAAAGTTAAAGTTGACTTCAACTAACTTTTAAAAGTTCACTTTAGTTGACCCTTGAAAGTTGAATTTATTTAATTTTTTAAATTTGACTTTAGTTGACCTTTGAAATTTCAATTTAGTTGAACTTTAGTTAAATTTGAATTAAAATTAGACTTTTGGTTCAAACCAACCTTGATTAGGATTTTAAATGATAAAAGGATTTTTGATTTAAGAAAACCTATTTTGAATTTTATTTTAAAATGGATAGTGTAATGGTATAATAGGGATAAAGTAACATAATAATGGGTAGAGTAATGATTAGAATAAAATAAAGATGACCTAGAAATTGGGTAGAAAAATGCCTTACTATGTGAGTCTAAAATGACAACGTTTTAGAATTTAAGAGTTTTTGAAATTGTTTGACATGTAAGGTGTGTCACATAAAATGAGTATAAGATGACAAATAATCAATAACTCACATTAAAAATAATCCCTACCTTTAGTGGATGAGTAAATGAGTAATGAAACTATAGTCCACATACATACCTCACTTAAAGTGGTGACATATTAGTTTCACCTAAACCTCACCTTGAGCAATACATCATGAAATATTAGGGGAGATTGGTTTCCCTCACACTACATGCTATATACAGCCGAATGTCTTAATCTCAAATTTTAACATGGGTTCTCTAAATGGTCACCAATATACCTTATGGTACATGGGGCTCAAAATCCATTGAAGAAGAAAAAATATTAGTAAATTCACAAGAGGGTATAGTCCTTATATGATCAATTCAACCATAAAATTCTCAATGAAGTGCTACCAAAAATTCAAACTTTGAGGGTGAGGTATGATAGCATAATATCAAGGTTAAACCTTTTGCTGTCATAAAACCCTTTATGGGGAATTTTTGTATGATATTAATGATAATTTACCTCATTTTATATCCCTTATTAGATATACAGGGTTGGTATGTATGCTAATATATTAAACCCTTGGTGACATGCTATAATGACTCATGATAAGGAGATGAAATCCACCCTATGCAGTCAATAAAAAAGAAAATATGACAATAATTGATGTGTTTTTGGTAACCCAGTATCCATAAATGGGTCAAGGGGAGAAAATACATAAGATATTAGCTAAAATAAAATAAGAAAGTCAAACATGTAAACAAAGAAATAAAGTAATCAATTTTTATAAAATACCAAATGGAAGCATTGGTTCTTTGTTTAAGCACTGAATCAAAATGTTAGTTGAAAATATGCTTAGTTTGGAAATTTATACACTTATTTACCTAAGGTAAACTATAGTAAATAGGTTATGAGTTTAAAATTCGGTCTTTAAAAAGCATGGGAAGTTGAAAAGGTGACTTTTTATCTCATGGAAAAAATACACACTGCAATCCCACTGTTTCACAAGGCAATCCCACTATTCTATAAAGACAAAAAATAATAAATAAGGAACTATAAATTTCATTAATTATTAGGGAGATATTAATAATTTTTAGGGAGATATCATAATTTTAAAATAAATTTCCACTGATATTAAAAATGATAGAAAAATAGAACATAAATAATGTCACCTTAGCAATCCCATCTATCCACAAGATGACCTTGTTGTTTAGCAGGTCTATCTCATTGATTTGTAGGGAATTCTTACCATTTATTTTTTTAATTTCCTAATTTGGTAGTTTAAATGTGGTACTTTTTTCCCACTGATATATATGTTGTTATTACCATTTGATAGTGCATTCCTATAATTTTTTTGAAAACACAAAGGAATAAAAAATATTATACAAGTGATATCACTGTTACACAGGTCAATATCACTGATTACAAAAGAATCCCCACCAATATATAGAGCATTATTATTGAAACATAATGCATTCCTACTAATTTACAAAAAATTAAAACATATAAAAATTAATAGAAAAGAGGCAAAAATAAGGTAAAAATTGATCTTATTTTGAAATTAGTAGGTGTTGGAATGTTCTCAAAAATATTATGGGGTGTATCAGTCCCACTGGCATGAAAAATATAGATCTTTGGTAAAATAAAATTTAGTTCATTATTAGTGATTCAAAACTAAAACAAATTAACATACATGACATTTGAAGCATGATCTCTTAAAATGGGCAAAGTCTAGGAGAATGTAAATAAATAGAAAGATATAAAACCAAAAGTTATACCTTTCTAATGGATTTGTACTCTAAGCCAAATTGTAAGTGTGTTTGTGCCCAAATTGTAGATCTAGGAGTATTTAATAATGTCTCTTATTCATTTCAAAAACATATCCCCTTGTATATGAGTGGTTTGTTTGATCAATGTGAGAAATGCTAAAGTTTTTTGCTTGATTTTTGCATAGTAAGTTTACACTAAAAAGCTTGATTATGATGTCAAATGGGCCTTATAGTTATAGATTTGTCAAATTGATTCCAACCATTGGGTCAATATCAAGATGAGGGGATAAAATTCAGTTCAATTTGGCTAATAAATTTCATTAATATTTGAGGTTTGAGTCTACATTTATTAGGCATAATTTGTATTTATGTTGATATTTTCTTGTATTTATGCTAATGTTTGACAAACTTTTGAGTGATGTCATTATAATGTCATAATACATATATTTGTTGAATATTTAAATATTGAATAATTATAATTTAGCTAATTTTTATGGATTTTTCCCTTAACCAATTGATTTGATTGGATAGGCTAATTAATCCATATTAGTTTCAATGGGATTTATGTAATATAAAAATTTGATTATCAATTCCAGTTAAGATATCCCAGAAGGTTTATTACAAAATAAGAAATTAAATTAGGGTGACTTAGATGAAGTTAAGAGTTGGTTATAGTGCATTTCCCTAATTAGATATGCACCAATGTATTCTAGAATATATATGTCAAGTGTGCAGGAAAATTTGGGTGTTTTAGTGATTTTTGACCTCATTTACATGTTATCACATAAAGTTATTCTAATTGTAAATTTGACATGAAAGTGATGAGATTAGAGTGTCGATAGGCACCATTACCTTTATGCACAAGAGAGATAATGAATTAGCAAGCTCATCCTCTTGCTTGTCAACTTATGCTTGGGGTTCAAGCTACTTCCTTGACCATTCCACCAAGTTACACATATACTATAGTTCACCATGCAGATTCTAAATAACATCCATGGATTAATGTAGTTCCTTTTTTTATAAAATCTATCTAGATAGGGTGTTATTAAGATTTTAGGGCATGATAATTTTTTTAATATCTGCTTAGATCATATCCCATTTGAACCTTCTTAATGTGATGGCTGTTGGTTTCATAATTTTGCCATTATGAGTTATTATCTACACATTTGGACTTGTATAATTCTTAGCCCTTGTCTTTAGACTCCATTGTTATAATTTTCATTCAAGACTTATCATGATAGTTACCTTCTCATGTCATTCCTTTTGTGTGAGCTTGGAATATAAATATGGATACTCTTCAACCTTATTGTGACCTTGGAAATATCCACAAGTGGGATACTTGGGGTAGTTGCACTAGTAGTTGTATAGTAATCCACACTTGTATCAAGTGCACTGAGGAAATATTACTTCCCACATACTCCTCTACTTATATATCCTTATTTCTACTTTTATCAACCATAAATTTGATTAGAGGGGTGTGTTTTAGTCTACCATGCACCTCAGTCTCTTTCCTGGTGGAGTTCATCAATCACCCTATAGTCCTTAATGTTATGCATGGAGGATTCACAAATATTAAATTACAAGGATACCTTTGTTTGGGTCACATGGTGAAGAAGAGGGTAGTTTTTCAAATCATGACCTTCCTAAAATATTTTGCATTAAAGTAACATGGATTTCACATTCCGTCTATGGAAATTATTCTTATTATGCCATTCAACCTCATAGTATGTGTACCAAATTCCACTATGAGTATCATACACATTGTTGGTAGTGAGATTATGGAGATGAGAAACCATTGAGGTGATATATTACTCCATTAATGGGGTGAATATCTTGTCTATCATTGAAATAGATTCAAATATTAGTGATGCTTCAAGATCCTCTTGAGGCTTAGTGAATGTATTCATGAATAGGGCACATTGAAATGGCACAAGTAAGCCTCCAATAAACTATTACACATGTTACACCAGGTGAATATCAAAAGAGAGATTATACACTAGGGTATTGAACCTAACATCATATAAATGAACACTCTCTATTACATACTTCTTGATTTATTTCAAATAAGTAATGTTACATTGATCAAACTTAGGAATGTCAAATTCCTTCAAGAAGGTTATGTTTAGGAGTTCATAGTCCATATTGGCTTGATTTGGATAAATATTATAGTACTAAATGTGGGTATGATATAGAAACATCATGGAAAACTAACTTTACTTGTGCTATGGTATCGTAACTCTCTTGGTGTGCCATATGAGCTCACACTTGTGTACATATTCTATGACATTATCCACTCCTTGATAGTCTAGTAAACTCAATGAAATCTCATAAAAAACTTAGGGAGTAAGGATGGGTGAAACACGTGCCTATGACACATGATGGATAGTGAAAGGGCTATATGTATACCTAAAATCTAAATTCTTACAAAGGTGCCTCTTGTTCCTCCTACTAGTAGCAAGATCCACCACTTCCTATGATGGGATATACTACTATTATTCTAGTCATTTGGAGGTCTTGTTGGGTTGAAAATGGTACTATAACTCTTTTTTCTCCATTATATATTATAATATTCCGCTAAGGGGTTATCCTTAGTAGTTTTGGTGGCATTAAAAACATATTTTGACTTGAATTTTGCATGGGTCATGAAAACATTGGTTTGAGTGGTTACTAGGGAATGATCTACTATAACACACTTATTTCTCATTCATGTGGTAAAAAATATCCTATGTCAGGGATATGGTTAATGTTTTTACCTATTTCTTCTAGTTATTATAAAATTGATTGATTTTATGCTTCAAGTAGAGGGGAATTAGGCATCTCCATATATCTTCTCATATCTTCTTCTTGGGGTACTTAAAATTTTGATTCCAAAATTTTATCTTGCTCATTGATGCATAATACCTCATTAATGGAGCACAAATAATCTACATGATATCCCTCCTCATTCCATTCCTATTCTCTATGGTTCCTCTTGACATCTCATGAGTTATAATATCCCCTTTGCCTAGGGATATTTTGACCATCACTTTCTATCAAATCTTGTCATATCTACATGTTTAGAGCTCATGCTTGCCTGGTCCTTCTATGATAAATATTTTATCTTTTTATACCTTATAGACACCATTCCATCTCCACATTATACCATCCACATGACTCACACATGTAAGGACTTAGCTATTTCTTGGTAATTTATCAATTCCACTATCCACCATTAGTTTATTGATCTCTAGTGGAAATTGCTACATGGATAGATGAAACTCTGGCATTTATCTATTCAATGTGCCATGCCACAAAACATCTAAATTTATGGTCTATACCACATAAATTTATTCAAATAATCCACATGTTGCTCAGTCTAAGGGTATTTTAGTCCATAGTTTTTAATCTTGTTCATAACATACACCACAAGACATGCATGTAGATGCATTTTAAGATCACATAATAATACATAATAAAGTTTTTTTTAGGTTGTATTACACCCATTCTCTTAGATATTGACCACCATATCTGGGATGATTCTCTATTTTTTTTCCATCTAGCTACTCTAACTAGTGCTCAATGTTTTCCAATGAAATATGGCACACCATCTCTATTCACCATTGTAGTAAAAAAATTCAACTTATCTTAACAATAAAAAAATGTTGGTATCTCAATGGTCATCCATATACTAGTCCTTTTTCTCATTCTAATACTTACTCTGTATACTTTATACACCAACACATCATGCAAGTTTCATTGTACACTGATCTAAGGCAAAGAGAGGGAAATTAGGATAGGTTAGGGTTAGTTGGCAATGGTCTCATTCATATTATTTTACACTTGCATTGTGCATATGGGTTACTGAGGACTTCCTTTACTCGTAATAGATAAATATAATGCAACCAACATCCATTAATATAAATAAAATTAAGTAAACATGATCATATCAACATGGGATTTAGTGATAGATAGATAGATACACATAATTCCATTAAACACATATCTCAACAAAGGAAACTATCATCAAATGAAGCAATAAAATTAGTCGAATCATGATAAATATAATTTATAGTCATAAAAATGATGATGATATCATTATTATCAACTCTATTAATTAGAATTAATTAATAGTCTGTGATTATAATGTTATTGGGTATTCATAAACACTCAACAATACTATAGATGATTATCCTATTATCTCTCTCAAGAAATGTATCAACTTTACAACAACACTTCATTGTGTCTTATCATCTATCCTCTCTTTCTATTCTTAGGTGAATTCATTTTATAGGCTTTCAAAAATCCTCTTGTGTCATCAACTAGTTCACGTACCTCAATTATTAGTTAATTTATTTGTCATCTACTTGGTAGTTAATATAATTATATGCTCAGCATAGCTACCATACCATGTTTTGTCTCTTATCACATATATATCACAACCAATCCATCATTCACAAATCCATAGTTTATCCTCCATGATATCCACTACAATTCCTAGATACACATGGTCTTTTCATGTTTTGATCCTATCATTTTTTCATATGTGCATGTGGAATTAGTCTTGTCAGCTTATACTTGATTTGTTGGAAATCCTAGCTGTGTATGCATACATAAGATGGCTATGTATACACACACCAATATTGTATTATTATTAACTATTAGAGCCTATATCTACCTTCACCTATATCACACTTATGCACCTATTCTTGATTATACTTAGCTAAAATATAGGGTCAACATCACTCATCTTTTCGAGTGTGTTTCTTATGCCTTCTTATCTTCATAATCTATCTTACTCTAAAAAAATGTGAAAATTAAAAAAGATTATAAAAATTTAAAAATTATTAATTTATCGTTGGATACATATATACCTCTATGTAAATACTCAAATTTGGTCATGAATACTTGATAATGTAAGTTTTGTCCCATTTTTAATTTAATTTACTTGATCACTTAAATTGGTCCTATTTCATCACCTCACTCTATCTTAATACCTATATGGACCCATTCCTTCTAAATTTTCTATTTGACACTTTATAAATTTTAATAATCACTAAAAACCTCTTTAATAATATATACAAACACCTCAAATTCTAAATTTAAAATGTTATCCTCTAGGTTAAGATTGACCAACATGGGTAAAGATCAATAGTTTATCTTGTCCTTATAGGTCAATATTGTCCTTCACCTTAGAAACAATTATTTTAAAAATTAAACCTTCCCTTATAGGTTGGTTCATATTTTTAGGATAATCAATGTGATAATTTTCCATTTTGGATTGTTACAAAGGCACATCTAAGTCACCTATTCTACTACTTAGAAATTTCATTATTTGGGCACACTTATACTATTGCACATTGAGAACAGATTCCCTATTATTCTCACATATAATTATATTCATGTGAAATAACCTTAAACAAAGTTAAGATCTTATTCCATCCAAGTCAACAAAACCATTACTAAGTATTCAAGCCATCTATAGATGCATACATGTAATAAAAGGAGTACTATTTCATAAATCACTCTAGGTGGGAGAAATACATGGGCTTGATTTCCATCCTTGGAGTATTGGATACATAGACAATGATCAATCATCATGACATTGATTTAGGTTTTCTTAGACGATTACAATCCCTCCTTTCTTTTTGAGAGTTTTTAGCTATTACAAGCCCTCTTCGAGTTTCAAATTTTAAGAAGTCATTTGTAGGTCATTTGTGCACAACCAAAGGTCAAATTTATACATAGTCATATTTAAATTAAGAAAAGATGACCGTGCCCTTCATTTCATATATTTATATAGAGGTCAAGAGCGACACAATGAAGACAGTAGTGGTAGTTGATCTTAACCCATCCTAGTTATCCTAACCAAGAACAATGATAATCCCTATTTCAATTTCATGTGCATAATCAAATTTGTGTTTATCATTTAGTCATACACAATCAACTTATAGGCATAAATCAGCTTAGTACTCTTGTGTTTTTTATAGTTAGCTTATTTCATTTATTCTCACTTTGTCCATTTCAATACTTTTACTTTCATTATGATAGTTACAATTTATTTAAAACATTTTTTACCCATCTATTCATTTTATATTAATTAGAGTTAATACATAAATTAATTTTAAAATTTGATAAAACATTTTAGTGAACCCGTACATTTTAATCAAGAATTACTTAATTTTTTTTTGGTAGGGTTTAGATAAATTCATGAGAATCTAACATAAAATAAATTTATTTCAACTTTGAATCTAATATTTGATACTAAAATAATTTTCTTTCAAACTTGGATTCAATATCTAACATTAAAATCACTTTATCTTGATCTTAGATTTGATATCTGACATTGAAAGCAATTTATTTTGACCTTGGATTTTAGGGGAATTTACTAATCACCATAAACAAAATTTTCCTTTTTTTAGGATTTAAATTTCAGCTTGATGTTTCTTACTTCTCAATTCATGAGGAATATATCGTTATAATGGATGAGCATATTATCTATTTTTTGATTCAAGACTTCCTAGTTTTCATTACACGTTGTCTTACCCTAGTAAGATACATAATTAACAATCTTGTTATAAAACAAATTAAATATAAAAAGGATAAAAAAACTAATGAACAATCTCAAGATCTTTTAATTTCTTGTATAATACACAAAGTGCTTGTATGGCTGTCATAACATGAAGGAGATGGATAATTACTTATATTGTAAAAAACCCTCATCAACCCTATCCACCTACAATAAAGGAAACAAAAGGGTATTATATTCATTATCAACTACAACATACCCATGCTAAGATTTATTTACTAGATTTACTTCAAACAATGCCTATCTATAAAGATCTCGTTTATGTGGCATTAAAATAAATGGTGGTACTAAGTGATGCATAAAATTATCATATTTATTCTAATATTAATAAATTTTCATGGAATAAATAATCTCATTTTATAGATAATATTTACCTCCTAAGCATATAATATATTAACACCTTATATTATACATCTAGGTACAAACTCATAATAAGGTGGTCAAATGAGTATTGGTTGATAATGGGATATGATTAAATATTTGAAATAAATATTTCCTAAAATTATTGGATATAGAAGACAATGATATCATTAATTCTAATATTAACATCCAAGGATTAAATAATATCACAAGGAAAGTATTAGGGTAAATTGCATTGCTTATCACAGTGGGTTTTGGAACAATGGATACAATTTTTCAATTTATGCCTAATGATCTCAATCACAATATACTATTGGGAAGACCATGGATTCAATAAATGTATGTAGTAAAATTTAATATTAATGTATGTTATATTTCATTTATAAAGGATATATTTATACATGCCTATTGGATAAATAACCATTTAAGTATTGTGTGATGATCCACCCTGAAGATCACTATATTCCTCATATGCAACAAAATGCAATTTTTTTTGAATCGATCAAACCACCAATTTTTTTTACTACAATAAAATCATCATCAAATTGTAATCAATATGTCTTTGGGTTTACATATTTAAAAAATATGGAATATAAAAGATAAGGATTGGGGACACATGCATAAGGTATTGTTAACCTAATTCATGTAGTTCAATTGAAAGGATGACAAAGAATTTATTATTTTGATGAATCAAGTAAATAAAAAAAATAATTGTACACATCACTCACTATTTATACACACTTTCTTGAAGCAAAAATTGATCCAACACATGAGGCTCATAATATATTTGCATAATAATTGGTATACCCATACATGATAAATGATACAACTTAGCCTTAAATTTTAGCATTAGATGAGATATGTAATGATTAGGATCTCTTATATTATTTGGTTATATATGAGTACACCATCCATTTTACCATAAGAATAGGTTTAATCATACTACAAATACTCATGCATTTTTTGGAGAGACTAATGAGAGTGATATACATGTCCTACCAGATCATCTAGATATTATCCTTATAACACCATATGTTGAGGATAAATGGATGTTACTTAATGAGGAAAAAATGGAATTAAATTTTAGAAAAAATAAATACCCATAATTAGTACTCTTAGTATCCATGTTTTAAAATAAAGAAGATATATTTCTCAGACACATTTTACAATATTATCTATAATTATTTGCTTAGGATTATTCAGATATGATAGACATAGATCATGTAGTAGAAATGCATAATATAATATTATATCCAAATGCATAATTTATCTATTGGAAACATGATGAATAGGGGGGTAAATCTATCTTCACAAATTTACATTCATTTCCACTTAACCATGTATGAATCATTATAATAAGCATGTACATCAATGCAAGCATAAACATCAAATCATAAGAGCATGAAACACATGAACATAAAATATACATGGGAAACCTCTAGGGTAAGTGTTAACCAAATTTGACCCTTTAGGTAAAATTGGGACCCCTATAGGTAAAAAAATTTATCTTTAGGCGTTTTTAGGGGTCTAGTATTATATCATAGAGTGTATTATAAGTCTTTTTATGTCATTTCATATCATATTAACCTTGGTCTTGGTCATTTTAATCTTTTGAGCCATTTAAAGGTCATAAAAGGAGCATTTAATGACTTGTACAACCTCCTTGGGTAAATTTAAGGTTTAAAAAGGTAATTTTATGTGAAATATGTCTTATGATTCCTTAATAAACTATTTCTAACTAAAAAGTGGTAGGTTCTTCAGAAGAAAGAGTATTTTTCTTGGAAAAAGGAAGAGTTTGACACTTATACAACCCATAAGGGAGTTTTACACGTGGGATAAGGTTTTGAGATGAATATTAAGCTTCCTTAAACTCATTTACATGTTTTATATACTCTATAAGTGTAAAATTTGAGCTAAAACCATTCTTCTCCTTCATTTCCTTTCTAGAGATGCAAAACCAGTCAATAGGTTTGTGTTTAGTACAAATAATTGAAGAGGTTTTAGACCAAATGTATTTGGGATGTGGTATTACACTAAAATATATTAATTTACATATAAATTTTTCAAGGATTTTTTAACCATGCTTTATAAATCATCTCTAACAAGTTGACTATGTTTTTCTGCTCACTATTTCTTGCACCCTATATGTTTTTCTCTATTTTGGACAAGTATGTAACATTTAGTTGGTGATGTTGATTATATATGATTTTTATTATCTCATAAAATTATATCCATGCTTGGTTTAGTGTTTTAAGGTGTTTTGATAGGTAAATCATCTCATGCTGTAAGAAGGTGCCACCATGTGAGATCTCAGTCAAGTTTCCTTATTTGTAGAATGTTTGGTTCTTTGAAAAGGTCTCATGTGAATGGTATATGATGTTTAAAATGTTTAAATTCCATAATTATCACCTCATTACATGTTTAACCACATAAAACCATGCTTTGATCAAACATTCAGTCTTGCCATACTCATAGTCAACTCTTTACCCATTCTCACTTGCAATCATAAGGAATTCCATGTATGGAGCCTATTTATCATGATTAATTGAAGTGTAATGAAACTATAAATATGTGGAACACATTATAATATCAGGAATATAAAGTTAAAACCTTCATTTTTTAAGAAGAAGAGACTATGATAGTTAACTCAAACATACACACAGTCTTCCATGAACATGCACCTACAGGTGCCATGGAGAGAGAGTATCAAATTGAAATGAAGATGCCTTGACTTGATATAAGTCTTAAAAATTTGGAGGGGATCCATTTAAAATTTTGATGAGATACAATAATTGTTGAAGGTTCATACACCATGTGTATGATTCATGTTTCTACCCACTGCCCTATCTACAGCTCCATTAACACCTAAAGGAGAGAAAAAAAGTACTAAAATGGAGTTTTGGACCTTGTTTTATGTATTTAATGATGAAGGAATTGTGTTTTGAAAAATTTAAAAGGAATAAAAATAAATAGAAGGTCTATACTCCATTTTCACTACCTAAACTCATATTTGATGCTTGTACATGATAATGTCCACCTATAGGTGGCACTAACAGAGGATTGAGAACTCTTAATGGAGGATATTAGATAAGTTGTAACCCTTAATAAATTATTATAGTGGTGAGGTACTTTAATAATTTAGGGTGGTTTTTGGAAGGCTCAAAGTTGCCTATTTGAACACTAAAATATTGCATTGACATCTACATGATTTGAATATTTGAGTGACATTGTATTCCAAGTTGGTACTAGATCATGCTACCATGATTTAATGGTTCCAAATAGTTTAAAGGAGTAATAATGATATAAAATACACTTAATGAGAATAATATACTATGTTTTATTTCCCATACACACCTACAGGTGTCCCATCATTCAAATTACTCACCTACAACTGACTGAGAGGTGATAGTGAGCTTGAACAAAATAGTTGGAAGGTATGGACATGAATGATAAATGTATAGAAATTAATTTATGTGGTCAGAAACACCTTTAAAAAATATTAAAACACTATAACCAAGGTTCAAACAAGCATGATCACCTACAAGTGCCCTTCCATGATAAGAACACAATCAAACCTAATGGAGCCAAAGCATGGTTGAATATGTAGACATAAAAAGTGAGAGGGTTGGTAAAAATTATAAACACTTAAAAATAATTTATACCCCATGATAAACCAATAAAATGGAATCAGGGGAAGAAATAACTCCAATCAATCAATGAATAGTCTACATACTAAACCCTGCACAGTCTGCCTTCCTAGGGGCCTATTTTGGATTTTGCAAGAGTTAAAAGGTCAAATGATATGACCAAAGGATGAAATTTTGTGTATAATATATTTGAAAATTGGGTAATAATCTCTAAATTTTGGTTTTTCCAGACAAATAGAAGAAGTGCCCTCTATTTTGTCTCAGATAGAGGGCACTCCCTTTTATGAGTAAACCCTATGTTTTTGAGAAAGGGAGATAAAGGAATGGACCAGGAGATAAGTGAACCTTGAAAGAATATGTGGAAAGTTGGAAAACACATAAAAAAACATGATAAAACTTTAATAGAGTGAATAAACTCAATAGGATATCCTAGACCCTTAAGGTTGTAGACGGGCATGTCAAGCATGGTTTAAGCCTAAAGCCAAATGGGGGGTCCATCTTCACTTTCAGCTCTTAGTGAGATATTTAACCTATTTAATCATGTTTATAGGAACAAATAAGATATGTATAATATATTTGGATGGAAGGGAAGCCATGAATAAGCCATTTTTGGGCTTTAAGATAACTCAGTCCTATACAAAGTGGAGAAATGAGCTTGATAAGAGAGGTTTGGTTGCTCATATCTTCTTGGACACCTAGCATGGAGACTCAAGGAGATAGGATAAGTTATATAGGGTCATAAAAAACCATTTTGTGGTATTTAGTTGAGAGTTTAATGGAAATTATTTATTAACAATGGCTAAGAGGGTAAAACATGCCTAAACTCACTAAAACACTTGCTAGTGACCAATTTGAGAAAATGGAGTAGTTAGTACATCTAAATGGATTAGTTTGTCAAGAAAAGTGATTGGATGATTTAGGGGAATCTCTCATGATGATCCCCATAATTTTGGACTATAGGTAATTGTATAAGAGTACAAAATAGTGTTTTCTTAATATTTTTTGTGTTTATTTAGGTTTTAGGAAGAGTCTAAATATGCTAATCATATGGGAAGAAATATTAAGACTTAAGATAACTCACCATGTACATTTAATGCTTTAAAACAAATCATAGGTGCCTCAACAAGATATCTCATCTTAGTAACTTAGAACTGCATAGTGAGAGGGGTGAAAACTTCAAGTAAGTTGATTTTAATGTGTGCCTAATGCATCTAAGGCCATGGATGGCCTTGAAACATATAATTCACCCCATTTTATGGATTTTAATGATAAATTTAATAAATTTTGGAAGCCAAGTGTGCAAGGTGTCTAAGAAAGGAGTTTCTTTGATTACAGATAATGATGGCTAATTTTTGAAGGAATTCAGGTAATTAGGATTACAACCAATGAATGTAAATGTGTGTCCATAACTTCCCCTTCTTATTCCATTCATTAATTCTACCCATATTTATTTATGGGGCACCCAAGAGGTCCAAATGATGAAGGCAATTTCTTGGTATAGTAGAAGAGATTTCATGACACATTTTAAGAGTTTCATGACTTGGGGTGCCACTTATCTCTTCTAACTTTAAATAATCAGTTTCACATTCTCTTCTCATGCACATGAAACTCCTTTTCTTAGCTTGAAACTTGTCCTTGTGACCTTTAGACTTATTTGTTCTCTTCTCTCTCTCAAGTTCTATAAGAACTAGCTATTTTAGCTATTATAAGGATGATCCACCTGAGTATGGTAAAGTCTTGCTCATTTACATACTATGGATCAATAAAGACTTTTTATTTTACCTCTTCTATGACTTTTCATAGTGTGTTCACTTAAATTATTGATCTTTCTTAGTGATGACTATTGTTTCCCTAGCAATGTTTCTCATTCTCTCACTTATTTTTAGCTTTAAAGCTTCTTCTTGCAGGTCATGTGAAGTGTTCTATGAAGTTTCAAAGTTGAGTGAGATAATATATTCAATAGTGGTATTATAGGCCTCTTGTCTAGTCTTCCTAGCCTAAACATTCATCACAACCTCATAATGAAATACTGATGTGAGAATATTTAGATTAGAGAAGTGTATGCCTAGTTAATATCTTGGCCTCATGTGCGACATGCAGCTGGTTAGTAGTCATCAATTAATTTAGTGTATCACTACCTTTAAGTTAGTTTACTTTTAGTTTTCTCTCCGTTTTCCTTGCAAGCATAGGTGTAGTAGTGATCTAAAAGTTGTAAATCAAGGGAGCTAGTCCTATCTATAGATTCACCTCATTCTTAGGCTACCCACAACTTAGAGGTATTTCAATTATGCCACTTGGATGATGAGAGCTGAGACATCTCCTCAAGGGGTACCAATCTAAATGACAATAGTTTTTGTCATGCTTAGTGGGACTCATTATCCAATAAGTTTAAATATTTTTGGTGTTGCATTTTAACACATCAACCTTTAGAGGCATATATCTAAGCATCAATGGTGTCTTCAAAGTTAAATTAGTTGGTCAAGCAGCCTAGGTTTTCCTTTTGAAGATTATTAGTAATTTTTATTTATGTTATTGCTTCCCAATGAAGTTCCATGTCTGGTTTTGGTGTGAGTATTATTTTACACAAGCTGATGAGATATCTCAAGCTTATGGCATTCCATATTAGCCTTGTCATGATCGTTACTAGCTCAAATATGACCCCTATCAATCTTGTCATGAATTGTATTAATCCTATAACCAACCTTCTCAATATCTTGGTCTTCTTAGTTAACCTAGTCACATCTCAAATTAGTCCATTTCGATTTTAAATCAAACTCTCTTGGGATATGAGAGGTACATGATGGATCTTGACATATAAAGGGGACATAGTCAAGATGTTCCTAGTAATCTCATTCATAATGTGAGAGATACATTAAAGTTGGTTAAAAGGGAGTGGGCACCTATTGAGAGAGCAAATTAACAAAGGCTCACAAGTGAGATTCTAGATGTGAGTGGCCTAATTTCATAATTAGAAGATAAGATAAGGATTCATGAATAAAAACCTCACCAAATATATTAGCCCTCATATCCACCTCCCCAAGATTGCTATCAGTTCTACTTAACCCCTACTCATGAACACAATCAAGCTTATAAAAGTCATCTTTTTCCTAATCAACTAGAAGAGATGTTGGAAAGACAAACTTTATTTTTGAAACAAACCTTGACATGTAGATTGAGTTATCTAATAAGTAGATGAATCAATACATCTCATAAATAAAGGAAGTGGAATCTAATCCCCCATTTCCCTTTCCCATTACATCCCCACCTCAAGAAGAGACTTCTAGAAATGAAATACCAAGTTGGAGACAAGGTGGAGAATCCAAGCCTAAGGATGTCCCAAGTTTCTTGAACACTTCATCCACTCTAAAAATTGTATAACTAACTCAAGAAGAGAATCCTAATCCTAACATCCTAATCTAGAATAAGGTAGTGGAATCATGGGAAAAGAAAAGGGATAAAATCTTAGATAGAGCGTGAAGTTGAGAAAGAGCTTGATCCTATACAATCCCCTCCCACCCTTCCTCAATAGACCCATTATTTTTAATATCAACCCTATTATACTAGTTATCCTCATGAATATAACTATCTACTTCAAGAGATACTTTTCCAAGAAAACCTAGCCAAGATAATTGAAGAGTTAGAGTCAAGAATGAAATTGTTGAATCAAGGTGTGATGGAAGGTTTAGAGCCAAAAGAATATCCTATGCCTAAACACACCCCATATAACCTTCCTCAAGAGAGTGCTCAATACGAATCATATTTCAATGAAGTGATTGTCAAATGGAAGGAAGAAAACCAAGCTATTTTATCCCAAGGTTTACCTCCCCTTCCTCAATAACTCCCAAAAGGATCCCATATAATTCATTCTCAATCTGATGTTGAGTTATATGTTCCAACTCCACCAAATAATTCATCTTGTCCTAACCATATCACCCTTTTAATTGATGGACCTATGGTATGGGAACATAAACAAGAGCATTTGGTTGATAAGAATTTAGAACTCTTGCTTGAAGAAAACATAACTCCTTAGCAACCTCATTGGGCTAGGTCACCTGATTATGAAATGCCTAGCATTGAAATCACCAAGAAGGATAAATAAATTGAGGATATTATAGTCCTTGAGAAGAAAATTTAGGTTATAATAGTTGAGATACAACTTGAGATCCCTAAAGAGGTTTTAAATTCTAAAGAAGAGGTGACTTCTTATGTTGAATCTTCTGATTGTGTTGATATTGAAGAATGTCTTACTTGTGTCAAAGAAGTGGAAATAATAATTGGTTCTTCCATCACTATCCAAGATATCATAGATGGGAAAGAATAAGTCTCTAATCAGCCTTGGGATATCTTGTTTACAATCATTGGAATAGGATATACTCTTCTTCAAGGAGACTATGATCTAGTAAAAAATGGAGAAGGCAACCTTGACACTTAAGTGGGTTTAAAAAGAAGAAACAATATTTAAAATTTGTCATTTAAAGAAGAATATGCATCCAATGATGATATGTTTGAAATAATAAAAATGGGTTATAATCCTTTCAACCAGTTGGGATAAACACATCAGATTTTGAAGGATAGAACAAGCTTCTATTGGCCTCAATCTTCCAAGGAACAAGAAACTACTCCTCTTGAAAGCATGCCTACCAAGAAGATACAAGTTGATTATGAGATGAAGAGTGGGTATAATTATGAGGTATTTGTATAAATTTAAGAGGAATACATTTACATTGGAGACCTATTTAAGGAAGATCTACTTGAGATCAGATCAATTAAAGTGTTAAGGAATAGGTCTGATATACCAAGCATCTAATCTAAGGAGAAACATGCTTGGCACTATGATTCATCTCATGAAGAATATGTTCCAAGGAAATTTCCTTTTGATCCTAGAAAGGAAGTGTGTTTAGTTTCTAGTTGTACATAGTTGTTTGTTTTCTATTTTACCTAAGTGCTTTGAGCACACATATGTGTCTTATTAGTGTGTTTGCTTTACATTGTGTGTGTCCTTTATTTTATGTGGTTAAGGTAATTAGTTGTCTTGTGAAAGCCTTATTGTCAAGTGTCAATTTTTTTTTCAAATCTCAGATGACTCCTTAAGCCCATGGATAAGATAAGGTTACTGATCTTTAGCATATTAGGTATACTACCACTATGAGTCACCAATTGTTGACCAAATTTGACCTTGTAGGTAAAATTGGGACCCATATAGGTAAAAAATTGATCTTTATATGTTTTTAGGGGTCTATTTTTATGTCATAGGGTGTATTATAAGTATTTTGATGTCATTTCATTTCATATTAGCCTTGGTCTTAGTCATTTTAATCTTTATGTCTTTTTGAGCCATTTAAAGGTCATAAAAGGAGAATTTAATGACTTGTACAATCTCATTAGGTAAAGTTAAGGTGTAAAAATGTGATGATATATTCCATGTGTCCTATTATGCCTTAATCAACTATTTCTAACTAAAAATTGGTAGGTTCTTTAAAAGAAAGAGTAGTTTTCTTGGAGAAAAGAAGAGTTTGGCACTTGTACAACCCATAAGGGAGTGTGACACATGGAATAAGGTTTTGATATGCTTGATATAATTATACTCATTTACATTCTTGATATACTTTTGAAGTTCCAAATTTGAGTTAAAACCATTCTGCTCCTTCATCTCCTTTCTAGATATGTAGAACCAGTTAATAGGTTTGTGTTTAGTATGACCAGTTAAAGAGGTTTTGGACCAAATTTATTTGGAAGGTGGTATTAAAATAAAATATATTAATTTACATAACAAGTTTTCAAATATTTTTCAACCATGATTTATGAATAATCTCTTACAATTTGACTGTGTTTTTCTACTCACTATTTCCTGCACCCTATAGGTTTTTCTCTAATTTAGATAAGTACATATAATTAAGTTGGTGATTTTGATTCTATATGATTTTGGATCTATAAAAAAATAATATACATTCTTGGTTTAGTGTTTTATGGTGTTTTGATAGGCAAATCATCTCATGTTACAAGAAGGTGCCACCATGTGAGATCTTAGTCAAGTTTCCTTATTTGTAAAATGCTTGGTTCTCTGAAAAGGATCATGTGAATGGGATATGATGTTTACCATGTTTAAATTACATAATTATCACATCCTTCCATGTTTAACCTCAAAACACCATGATTTGATATAAAATTTAGTCTTGCCATACTCATAGTCAACTATTTATGCATTCTCACTTGTAGTCATAAGGAATCACATGTATGGAGCTTGTTTAGCATGATTCATGGAAGTGTAATGAAAATATAAATATTTAGAACACATTATAATATTATTAATATAAATTAAAAACATTCACTTTTTAAGAAGAGATTATGATAGTTAACTTAAACATACACATAGTCTACCATGAACATGCACCTATAGGTGCCATGGAGAGAGAGTAGCACATTGAAATGAAGCTGCCTTGACTTGATCTAAGTCGTCATAGGTTGGAGGGGATACATTTTAAAATTTTAATGAGATACAATGATTGTTGAAGGTTTATACACCATGTGTATGATTCATATTTTTTCCCAATACCCTATCTATGGCTCCATTAGCACCTAAAGGAGAGCAAAAATACTAAAATGGAGTTTTGGACATTGTTTCAGGTCTTTCATGATGAACTATTTTTGTTTTTAAAATTTGACAGGGTTTAAAAATCAATGGAAGGTCTACACCCCATGTCCACTGCCTAAACTCATATTTACTGCCTGTACATGACAATGTCCACCTATAGGTGGCACTATTAAAGGAATGAGAAATATTAATGGAATATATTAGAAAATTTGGAACCCTTAATTAGGTAATATCATGGTGAGGAATTTTAATATTGGAGGGTGGTTTTTGGAAGGCTCAAAATTGCCTATTTGAACACTAAAATCCTACATTAACATTTACAAGATTTGAATATTTGAGTGTCCTTGTATTCCAAGTTGGTACTAGACCATGAAAAAATGATTGAATGGTTATAAATATTTTAAATGAGTAATAATTATCTAAATTCCACTTAATTATAATGATATACTATGTTTTGTTTCTCATACACACCTATAGGTGTCCCATCATTCAAAATATTCACCTAGAACTGATTGAAAGGTCACAATAAGCTTGAAAAAAATAATTGGAAGGTATGGAAATGAATAATAAAGGTATATAAATTAATTGGTGTGGTTACAAACACCTTGATAAAAACTTCAAACACTATACCCAAGGTTCAAACAAGCATGATCACCTATAGGTGCCCCTCCATGACAAGAACACAATAAAACCTAATAGAGCCAAAGCATGGTTGAAGATGTAGACATAAAAATTGAGAGGGTTGGTAAACATGATAAAAAATATAAAATTACAATTTATATCACAAGATACACCAATATACTATAACTAGGGGAAGAAATAACTCCAATAGAGCAATGTATAGTCTACATCCTAAACCCTGCATAGTTTGCCTTCCTAGGGCCCTATTTTGGATTTTACAAGAGTTAAGAGGTTAGATGGTATGAAAAAAGGATTAAAATTTATGTATAAGTTATTTATAACTTGTATAATCCCATAATTTTTTTTATGTATGGAAAAATAGGGGAATTACCCTCTATTTTGTCTTAAATAGAGGGCACTCCCTTTTGTGAGAAAACACTGCATTTCTGTGAAAGGGGGATAAAGGAATGGACCAAGAGCCAAGTGAACATTTAAAGAAGGTGTGGAAAGATATTAAATATATAAAAAACTTTATAAAACTTTCATAGAGTGAATAATCTCAATAGGGTATCCTAGACCCTCAAGGTTGCTGACAGGCTTATCAAGCATGGTTTAAGCCTAAAGCCAGATGGGGTGTCCAACTTCACTTCTAGCTCTTAGTGAGATTTGTAACATATTATATAATTTTTATAAGAACAAATAAGATATTTATAAGATATTGGGATGCAAGGGAATCCATTAATAAGCCATTTTTGGGCTTTAAGATAACTTAGACCTATGTAAAGTGGAGAAACAAGCTCAATAAGAGAAGTTTTGTTGCTCATATCTTATTGAACACCTAGAATGGAGACTCAAGGAGATAGGAAAAGTTATATAGGGTAATAAAAAACCATTTTGTAGCATTTAGTTTAGAGTTAAACATCAAATCTTTAATAATAATGGCTAAGAGGGTAAAATAGGCCTAAACTCACCAAAACCCTTGCTAGTGACTAGTTTGAGAAAATGGAGTAGTTAGTACATCTAAATGGAATAGTTTGATAAGAAAAGAGATTGGATGATGTATGGGAATATCTCAGGATACTCCACATACTTTTGGACTATATGGAATTGTAATAAGGAGTAAAAAATAAGATTTTGTAAACAATTTTTATGTTTTCTAGGTTCTATGAAGAGTCTAAATATGCCAATCACATGGGAGGAAATATTAAGACTTAAGATAAATTATTATGTAAATTTAATGATTTATAAAAACTCATTGGTTCCTCAAAAATATATCTCATCTTAGCCAGTCAAAACTGCATAGTGAACATGATAGTGAGAGGGGTGAAAACTTCAAGTAAGTTGATTTTAATGTGTGACTAATGCATATAAGGCCATGTATGGAATTTAAACATGTAATTCAACCCATTTTATGTATTTTAATGATAAATTTAAGACATTTTGGAAGCCAAGTGTGTAAGGTGTCTAAAAATGGAGTTCCTTTGATTACAGGTAGTGATGGCTCATTTTCAAATGAATCCAGGTGATTAGGACTACAACCAATGCATGGAAATGTGTGTAGATAACTTCAAATTCTTAGTCAATTCATCAATTATACCCATATTTATTTATGGGACACCCAAGAGGTCCAAATGATGAAGGCAAATTTTTGGACTAGTAGAAGAGATTTCATGCCACATTTTAAGAGTTTCATGACTTGGGGTGCCACTTGTCTCTTCTAAATTTGCATGATAAATTTAACATTCTCTTCTCATGCACATGTAACTCCTTTTATTATCTTGACACTTATCCTTGTGACCTTTGTACTTATTTTTTCTCTTCTCTCTCTCAAGTTCAATAAGAACTAGCTATTTTGGATATTACAAGGATGATCCACTTGGGTATGGTGAAGTCTTGCTCATTTACATAACACGGATAAATAAATACTATTTATTTTACCTCTTATATGACTTTTAATAGTGTGTTCACTTAAATGATTTATCTTTCTTAGTGATGATTGTTATTTCCTTAGAAATGTTTCTTATTATCTCACCTATTTGTAGCTTTAAAGCTTCTTCTTGTAGGTCATGTGAAGTGTTCTATGAAGTATCAAGGTTGAGTGAGTTATTCTATTCAATAGTGTCATTCTAGGCCTCTTGTCTAGTCTTCCTAGCCTAAAAATTCATCACAACCTTAGAATGAAATATTGATGTGAGAAGATTCAGATTAGAGAAGTGTATGCCTAGTTAATCTCTTGATTTAGATTAGGGAATTGTATATAAGGAGTACAAAATAGGGGTTTTTTTACAATTTTTGTGATTCTATAGGTTCTAGGAAGAGTATAAATATGCCAATCACATGGGAGGAAATATTGAGACTTAAGATTGTGAACTAGGAATTTGACTAAGAAGAGGATATTAGTATGTTGTTAGTGACAAAATACACAATTTTTTTTGACAAAGAACACACTAAGCTAACACATTCATGAATAGCTACTAGGGTGAGCTTAGTAAAAAAAATAAATGACAAACACAACAAAAAAGTAAGGAAAAGCACAAGAATTTCTTCACCTTCCTTGGATGCTCCAAATGCCTTTGTAGTAGTGGCTTGCTTGGATTTGTGCTCATGAAGTCCTTGGAAATGGAAGCTTGGCTACCTCCATCTCTCCTTGGCACCTTTGGCTTGTGGCTTGGCTCAGTTTGGAATCAATTTGGCATGGTAACACTAGTTGGTTGAATCTTTTAGAACCAATCTTGCATTATATCTTTGCACAAATTAAGATTTTGAAGATATTTGAGCATAATAACTTTACACCAAAATAGCTTTGAAATGATGTGGTAAGGCCTTCTATTTATAGATTTTTGAGATTGATCAAAATCAACCTGAATCATCCATCTTAAGATTGAGATGTGTGGCTAAATACTAATCTATTTTTGTAATTAAAATTGATAAATAGGGTCATTAATATTATGGATAAAAGAGCAATTAAGAGGCATGGAAGGCTTTGATGAGGCATAAAGGACATGAATCCTGATATTTGTGGCATTTATGGCCTAGGTATGTCTTTCCAAAGAAATGAGGTCACCTGATGATACATATATTCCATATTTATTTCCAAAACAAAGTTTTCAACAAGTTTCTATTTAATTATTAATTAGGCTTTGATTTTGGTTAAATTTTCTCTTAAGCATGTTTAAGCACTTTGTGCACAAATTAATCAAATTGATTAGAATGCCTTGTTATTGGTTTAAAAGTTGACTTGATTGGAATTGGAAGTCACTATCAGATGTGTTATTCCATTTAGGATGTTATCAATAGCAAATAACAAAGGCATGTGTCTTGTGTAGAAGATTTGATAGGAAAGAGCAATCCAAATTACCTAGGTGTAAAATTAGCATTTTGACTCAGAGTGATTTGATCAAAGTTAGCTAGCCCATAAATTTCATTGCCCCATTTAATTATACCCTAGATAAAATCAACATTTGACTATATCAGTTTCAAATCTTTTAATGTGCTTTAGTGTTTTTAGGCTAAATTGTGTATTTTGGTAGAAATTGGTCAAAGTCCTAATTGGAGGTTATCAGTGGCTAGATTTAGGTGTTTATAGTTTGCCCCTATTTGGGAAGGCATTACAAGATATAATAAAAATAACATCTTCTCAAAGAATGAAAAGGTCTTGTATGCCTACAATTGTAATGATGATAAACTAACTATATGATGACCCCTTGAGGGAATGGTTGGCACAGGTAGGTCGGCAAATGGTCCCTCAATAATAAACAAAATAAGGGGACTAAAGAAAGGAAAGATGATGGGGTGAAAACATAATGATATTGAAATAGTTGTCAAAATCACTAATAATATAAGTGGGATGGTGTACAATGGTTTTCCCAAAAGCAGTTATAAGCATTAGACCCTGATAGTGGCAACGTGGTATGATAACATAATGATTTGCCCAAAGGTAGTTATAATCATTGAGAAGATGGGGATGCCTCAGTTAGGAGAGAAAAATAGATAAAAAAATGCCTCTATATGTGTAGAAAAGGGAAGTGGTGACAACATAATGATTTACCCAAAGGTAGTTATAATCATTGAGAAATGTAGGTGGGATGGTGTACAATGATTTGCCCATAGGTGGTTATAGTCATTAGACCCCGATTATGGAAAACATGATAAGCTTGGTCAAGGATGATGATAACTTAACACAGAGGGTAATGATGAATTGGAACAACCTACTAGTAGGGAGATGATCATCTAAACCAATGAAGGTTAAAATTCTTTCATGTTTAATTACTCTATTTGGGATATGATTAGGATGGAATCGGGATGTTGGTGTTGAAGAGATGCTGCCATTACTGAATATAATTCTTGAAGTTGAGGTTTGTTATAGTACATGTCAGTAGGCATCATAGTATAACATCATGAGGACTTGGTTGAAATATACATAAGGATTGACTCTCATAATCCAATACTCAATAGAAAATAATGCATCAATGATAAAAAGCATGATGACAATGTAAACATATGAATATGGATGGATTCAAGTGTAAGTTTGGGCAAAGAATCACCCAATGAACACAAATAAATTGAATCAAGGAAATAGTGCTAAAAGCAAGCAAACAGTGCTAAAAGCAAGCAAACAAAAAAATAAAATAAAAACAAACAAACAAATAATGCAATAAAAACCATACAAACATTACCCTTAGAAAACAGTTGACAACTGAAAAAACAAACAAAATGGGGGAATAGAAGAAAAGGAAGGGGATGGCCAAGATATATCCATATGCACTAGGAAAGTGGATGCTACCTACATAGTTCCATGGATGTAATATCCAATAAAAAACTTCAAGCCAAATGTAGTTCTCTCAAGGAATGGGAAGAATGTGATAAATAAGGAAAACAAATAGAATGGATATGATAGAAGAAGAGGAATGGTCTTGTAAAATGACAAGTGTGTGAGAGAAAAGGCCAAAAAGGATGGGAAAACTAAGTGACAAATGGTTTGCTTACAACTTAGTAAGGGTTCCTAGAATCCTTAAGGCAAAGAAGTGGTCAAATGTTTTTGGTTTTTTCTAATGATTTTATAAATGTGTTTGGAATTTTTTGAAGTATCTCAACTCAATAAATAAATATGAAACACTAAATGGTTCAATCTCACAAAATGATGAGAGTGTTCAAGCTTAGGTTACTCACAAAATGGTGAGAACATGGCTTAGGTTTCTCAAAAAATGGTGACTAAGATGACCTCAATAAGTATCAAGTGCTGGATACATAGTCTTAGAGTAAGACCTCAAGTCACTATAGTTCTACCCTATAATAGAGGAATTTGACTAGTGTAGCAGTCAATTCAAACAAAAAAGGCACAGGTGGTAAAAAGGCATAATATGGCATAGGAAGTGGCAAGTTGGTATGTCAAGGCTCAAGAAACAAATGTTTCCCCTAGTTTTCCCATAGGCAATTATAACTAGGACATAATGGCATAGATCAATGGTACTAATTTGCCCAAAGGTGGTTATAATTAGTAGCAAGACCAGTGATAAGAAAGGAATAATAAACAAAAGATGTAACTACCAAAACTTCTATCATATTGCTCCAAAATATGATCTCTATCTGAAGTACTTAAATCAAATAATGAAATCAATTAGATTCCTTGGTGCTAAAAATGTGTAATGAATGGCAAAAACCAAGGTCAATTGGGCTAGGCTCTAGAACATGGTTTGGTTGATAGATCGATTAATGGAAAAATGGATACAACTAATATAATAGTTAAGAATGATATTTATACAAAGAAGAATAGTGATAAAATGATATAACTAAAATGGTCCTTATAGATAATACACCCTATCACTTAAACATAGTTCCACTTGAGGTAAATAATATTCATTGGTTCTAGAAGTTCATCTTCATTTGGTGTGGTGAGCCTGTATGCCCTTGATCCATAATCTATAGTAATGATGAGAGGCCCTATCCAATTTGGTTTGAATTTTCCTTTATGCTTTTTTTAATGGTGGTATTATTTTAGTTTTATTTAAGAACAAGATCACCAAGTTTAAATGTTCTATACTTAACACACCAATTATAGTGGCCTTTGAGTCAGTTCTGATATGCCTGAAGATTATTGAACATAGCTATGAATTTTTCATCAAGTAGGTATAGATATTATAGGTGAGCTACTCTATAGTCATGATCATTCAGGACATGCTTCAAAGAGATGTGTAGTGAAGGCAATTCAACCTCAATGAGAAGGATGGCTTCAGTACCATAAACACGTTAGTATGGAGTGGCCCCTATGGGGGTATGATGATTGGTATGGTATGCCCAAAGGGCAAGGAATATCTATAGGTACCAATCATGACCAACATCATTAACAATATTTTTGAGAATATTGACAATGGTTTTGTTTAATCCTTCAGCCTGGCCACTACCTTGAGGGTAATATGTTGTATAAAAATGTTGTGTGATGTTATATTCAGTACATAGCTAGTCTGCATCCTTATTCTTGAATGATCCTCCATTATCAGATATAATGTTGGAGGGGATATCATAGTAGTAAATGAGATGGTTGAAGATGAATTTAGAAATTTGATTTCTAATCATGTGAGGGGTATAGCTTTAACCCACTTAGTGAAATACTCGGTAGTGGTAAGGATATGTTTATGGCCATCAGATGAAGTGGGGTTTATCTTTCCAATGAGGTCAAGTCCCCATGTAGCAAATGGTCATGGTGTCAACATTGGTTTTAGAGTTTTGGTTGGGGCATGAACTAGATTAGCATGCCATTGACATTTGTCACACTTCTTTACATATGCAGTTGCCTCTGCATCTATCATAGGCCAATAATAAATAGTACACAAGATATTTTTGGATAGGATTGCCTTTCTAGAATGAGCTCCACATACTCCTTTGTGAACTTCTCTTAATGCTAGTGTAGACTCTACTGAAGTTAAATAATGAAGCATATTTCCATCAAAACTATGATAGTAAAGGGTGGATCCAAGTATAGTATAACAAGTGGAATGATGAATGAAGGCTTTGGTTTGTTTTTAGGATAGGTTACATGGTATAAATTGGTCATGGAGGTAGTTTTAAAGGTCTAATGTCATGTCCCCTTTTTCATGGACATTGAAAGACTTGATGATTAGCCTATTATGCGACCTTCATAGGCTGATAGGATGGATAGAGGGTCATGATGGAGATTGGCTTGGCTTCGATTTGTAGAATTCCTATAGTTGGCTTTCATTTAGGCTATTTCAGACACATTTGGCCTAAGCTCCTATTATTTAGGGATATTTGACATGCAGCGGAGCGCCTTTATTTTGGTATGGTCATGTGCGGAATCACTCCTTGGTTCACTAGCTTCGAACGGTTCGAGGATCCGACATGTATTGAGGGAGATATTAATATTTGATTGATTTAATCAAATATTAATTATTTAGTCTAATTTTAATTAGAAACCCTAATTTTAATTTAAGGAAACCCTAATTAGGGCAAGCACATCTTTTTGAGGGTATAAGGGTTTCTCATGGAGGCCATTATTGATTATGCATATGATTATTGATTTTGATATTGAAGAATTCTTCTGTGAAGACCGAGCCAAGGGTTCAAAGATTCCATTGCAGTGGAGAACGTCAACTCTTCATTGTGTGCGATTTAGAGGCTGTGAGATATCAGATGATTTATTTCCAAACTGAGAGATAGCTTCATACAAAAGTTATCACAGAGGTATACAGATTTGAGAGATAGCTTCACACAGAAGTTATCATAGTATTTCAGGTATTTCTTTATTTAGTTTTGATCTAATAAGTTATACAGATATAGATATTTTGTATTAGAATCATATATTCTTGAGATCAGGTTGTTCAGCTATCAGGGGTTGAAAACAGATAGGTTGTGTTTAATTGGCATCCGTACTAAGTCCGTACAGGTTCATATAGATCCCCTTAGACACCGACCTTGACAGACAGTGATTCCCAGTGACCGACATCGGCCAACTGAAGACTGACATCAGCCGAGAAGGACCTCCAGAGACTGACGTCGGTAGTATATCGACCAACACCGGTGACTGTGTGTTCGACACAGCAGGCTGAGATGTACCAAATTCAGGTTTCATTCCCAGATTTGCAAAAGCCCAAGGTTTTAAGATAGAATATTTCATATTATTAATTTGTATGATAGAGACTCAATTGTGTAATCGTCCAGAAGAACAAGTGATGAGATATTTGATTTTCTAGTGAGAGATTATATTGTGATTTATTTATGCATATTTAAATTTATTCTGCAAGATTGTATCTTTGTTCAGAACTATTTGTGTTTCTATATTCCCTATTTGAAGGGGATATTACAGTGGTATCAGAGAGTTTGCAAAAAAAAGAGAGCCCCTAAGTAAGGGACATCACAGTGGTATCAGAGCTTTTTATTCAGAAAAAGGAGCCCCTAAGTAAGGGACATCACAGTGGTATTAGAGCCAAATTCTTGCCATCCTATTGGGCACATCAGAGCCAATGTCTTGCCATCCTGTTGGGTAGTTTGGGTAGGTTGAATCAACGAAGTATCCATGATGTCTTCAAGTACTCAGAGTCGGTGGGACTATGATATGAAGAAGTTGAAACTAAGTTTGAAGATGTTGAATGAAGCTCTTTCATACCCTTCATTTAAAGATAAACCCACACGGTATATGACAAAAAATGAGGAGTGGGACTTATTACCACCTCGAGGTCAGGAGATGTTGTCTTTTGATCGCTTTGTTGAGCTGAGGAGAGAGCACTACAGATCAGTTGGACAAGATAGCAACATGTCCTATGATTCTTATGTAATAGGAAATAATAAGTGTGCTACTGTTAATAGGAGAAAACTTTGCTTATACTGCAAAGATTTGTATGATGCCAATCACAATTGTCATTTGAGGCCTAAGGGCAAGGCATATCGTGTAATATGGGAGTATTATGAGGATTTGAAATCAAAAGATTTCAAACAGCATGATAATTCTAAGGAGTCAGAGGCAGAGGCTTCAGAGCCCAAGATAGAGGCAATGAAGGTGGCTTCCCAAGATTCTGACAGACATATGGTTGAGCTTAGTCATGAGGATTTGGACTCTCAGTTAGTTGCAGAGGATGAGGGAGCTAGAGATTATAATGATGAGATAGTTTCAGTAGCCACTTCTTCAGAGTTAGATGAGGATGAGTCTGATGTTGGCATTCAGAGTGTGGAGGTATACTCAGAGGTTAGTACATTGAGTGTTGATTGTGAGTATATTCCTACAATTGTAGCTGAGGAACATGTTGTTGGTACTGACACACATGTTCAAGATTTGTGAGTTCTTGGTCCTAATGAATTTGGCATACCAATGGAGTCGAGTCTCCAGATTGATTCTTCTCATACAGATGATAGTGTGGTACAGTTGGTTGTGCTGCCTTTACAAAGGGATCAGTTATGGGATGGATTGGCACCATCTTTTGTAGATGGGATTGACAATTTGTCAGTGCATGATTTAGAGTAGGAGTTGATCAGATATGTTGACCACAGTAGGGGTACAGTGTGTGGATTCTCCATACTTGGCATAGTTCCATTTGGGAGTTGTTGCAGAGTTGGAGCATGCCTTCTGCATAACATGGTGGTACTTGCATTGATTTACAGCTATGCAGAGCATAACTACATTTGGGATCTAGGTGGATCGAGTGGTTCATTGTTTCAAGATTGCTTGGGGACAAGCAATTTCTAGAGGGGAAGATTGTCATGTCCCCTTTTTCATGGACATTGACAGACTTGATGATTAGCCTATTATGTGACCTTCATAGGCTGATAGGATGGATAGAGGGTCATGATGGAGATTGGCTTGGCTTTGATTTGCAAAATTCCTATAGTTGGCTTTCATTCAGGCTATTTTAGACACATTTGGCCTGAGCTCCTATTATTTAGGGATATTTGACATGCAGTGGAGCACCTTTATTTTGGTATGGTCATGTGTAGAATCACTCCCTAGTTCACTAGCTTCAAATGGTTTGAGGATCCGACATGTATTGAGGGAGATATTAATATTTGATTGATTTAATCAAATATTAATTATTTAGTCTAATTTTAAATAGAAACCCTAATTCTAATTTAAGGAAACCCTAATTAGGGCAAGCACATCTTTTTGAGGGTATAAGGGTTTCTCATGGAGGCCATTATTGATTATGCATATGATTATTGATTTTGATATTGAAGAATTCTTCTGTGAAGACTGAGCCAAGGGTTCCAGGATTCCATTGTAGTGGAGAACGTCAACTCTTCATTGTGTGCGATTTAGAGGCTATGAGATATCAGCTGATTTATTACCAAATTGAGAGATAGCTTCATACAAAAGTTATCACATAGGTATACAGATTTGAGAGATAGCTTCACATAGAAGTTATCACAGTATTTTAGGTATTTCTTTATTTAGTTTTGATCCAATAAGTTATACAGATATAGATCTTCTATATTAGAATCATATATTCTTGAGATCAGGTTGTTCAGCTATTAGGGGTTGAAAATATATAGGTTGTGTTTAATTAGCAGTCGTACTAAGTCCGTACAGATCCGCTCAGACACCAACCTCGGCAGACAGCGATTCCTAGTGACTGACATCAGCCGACTGAAGATCAACGTCAGCCGAGAAGGACCTACAGAGACTGACATCGGCAGTCTATCGACCAACACTGGTGACTGTGTGTTCGACACAGTAGGTCGAGATGTACCAAATTCAAGTTTCATTCCTAGATTTGCAAAAGCCCAGGGTTTTAAGATAAAATATTTCATATTATTAATTTGTATGATAGAGACTCAAATGTGTAATCGTCCAGAAGAACAAGTGATGAGATCTTTGATTTGCTAGTGAGAGATTATATTGTGATTTATTTATGCATATTTGAATTTATTCTGCAAGATTGTATCTTTGTTCAAAACTGTTTGTGTTTCTATATTCCCTATTTGAAGGGGATATTACATCTAAGTACCAAATAGAATTAGGACCAACAATATCATAAATCATTACAATGGTTGAAGGTTCATGAGCTAGTACTGAGAAATTCTTAATGAGGAACTGATACTCTTTATCTTTATTTGTTTTTTAAATCTAAGAGCTGATAGTAGCCATGGCATCTATAGTTATATTACTAGCCCTTAGTATGTGATCAAATTGAATGTTGGAAATTTGTTGCTTAAGAGTGTCAACCATGGCTTTATATGGAACCAACTTGTCATCTTTAGTCTAAAAATGATATGTGACCTAATTGATGATTAACTAAGAAACACCATAAAATTGGAGATGAGATATGTTCCAATGCACTGCCTATCAAAGTATTGTAACAAGTGCTTCATACTCGGACATGTTATTTGTATAAGGAAAGCTATTTTTGAATGATTTAGGGATTAGATCCCCTTATGGTGTAATAAAAAATAGGCTTGCCCTCGATCCATGTGTAGTAAATGAACTATGAAAATATAATTTTTAGGGATACTCCTTAAGGGGTGTGTCAATGATGGTCATTATGGATTCATCACGAAATTGAAACATAAGTGGCTGTGTGTCTATGAGAGGTGCTTCAACAAGTTGATCTACAATAACCTGCCCCTTGATTACCTTCTGATTGACATAATCTATGTCAAAATCACTAAGAAGCATGATCCATTTAGCCATTCTACCTTGCAAAGCTATTTTAGATAGTAGATACTTGAGCAAGTCTACTTTTGAAATGACCATGGTCTTATTATTCAACATGTAATGGCATAGTTTCTAAGCTATGAAGACCATGGCTAGATAAGCTTTTTCAATAGGTGCATAGTTATGTTCATATGTGACTAAGGTATAGTTTAGGTAGTATAGGGCAACACTTTTCCATTATCATCATGTTGAGCCAAGAGTGCCCCTAGAGTATTGTTAGTAACTGATAGGTATAAAAAGAATGGCTTTTTTAGCATAGGAGGTAATAAAATAGGTGGATTAACAAGATAGTCTTTGAGTTGTTGAAAAGATATTTGGTAGTGATCATCCTAGTGAAATGCAACTCCCTTCTTCAAAATATGTGTAAATGGATGACACTTGTCTATTAATGGAGAGATGAAGCATCGTATTGGTTGGATCTTACCCTGTAAACTATGGAGTTGCTTCAAATTGGTTGGTGGTAGTATCTTGGTTATATCATGGACTTTAGTCGGATCGACTTCAATACCTCTACAAGACATAATGAAGCCAAGTAATTTGCTTGAGGTTACACCAAACACACATTTATGTGGGTTGTGTCTAACTTTGTACTCCCATAATGTTTCAAATATCTTATGCAACACTATTGGATGATCAACCCTAGTTTTGGATTTTCCTAATATGTCATCGACATAGTCTTTAACAATATAATGCATCATAGCATGGAATATGGTAATCATGGCCCTTTAATATGTAGCTCCAATATTATTAAGGCCAAATGACATTACCTAATAACAAAATATTCCCCATGGAGTGGTGAATGTTATTTTATGTTGGTCTTCTAGTGCTATTTTGATCTGGTTGTATCCTGAAAACCCATCCATGAGTGAAAGCATTTCATAACCTACCATGGAGTCAATGATCATGTCAATATTAGGCAATGTAAATTCATCCTTAGGATAAGCTTTATTTATGTCTTGAAAATTAGTACAAATTCTAATTCCTTTAGGCTTTTTACTAATAAGTACAACATTAGATATCCATTCTAAGTAGTTAATGGATCGAATATATACTACTTCTAAGAGTTTTTCCAACTCTTTCTTTACCAATATAGCAATGTAAAGATGAATTTTATGTAGCTTTTATTTTACCAATTTGACATCAATATTAACCATAAGATGGTGCAAAACCAAGGTGGGGTCCAAACCTGGCATGTCAGAATAGGCCCATGCAAAGATATCTATGAATTCTCTCAACAAAGATGTAAAGACTTTACGTTCCTCCTTAGTGAGGGATGCACCTAAATTTATTAACTTTAGGTCTGATGGAGTTGTGATGTTTACCTATACTATATCCTTGACTAGAAGGGTCAAACCATCTTCTAGGATAATAGGTACTATTGGACTATATCAGGGTCCTCTATTAGGACTTGCTCTTCAACTTGTCCTAAGCATGATGAATCTGAGTCCCCTAATGGGAAATCTGGCCATGTGATAAAAATAGTTAGAAATTCTTGAGTAACTCAATCAAATACTCATTTTTTTCACAAAACTAAACTTAGATCCATAGGCAAGTTCATCATTGTTGGTCTCTTGGTCTAAATTCAAAGAAGAATGAATATCCCCATCTAATGGCACCTAAAATAGGTTTTCACCACTAGACTAGCCTTTATCTTTACTTTTTCCTTGGTTAGAAAGCACCTCAAAGAGGTTTTCACTTTGGGACCTCAATTATTTTACTTATTTATTTTTAGCTAAGGGTGTTCACCCATTCTCCAAAATAGGCTTTAGGATAAAATGTGATTGAGAATCTTGATTTGTGATCTCCTAATGGAACATTGTCTCTAAGGCCTAAAAAGTCATAGAATGCCTCATTATTTCAAAACTCATCAATCAGTAAAGTGGATTATTACTAGTCCCAATCTATCAATTGGGGATAATATAATGATAATGGGTTGTGATGAATGACTGGGGTAAGAGTAAAAATGGCAATGGTATCAAATAGGTTAGTCTCAGTTAGGTCATCAAAGGTGAGGCTGTGATCAGACTCTACTTCACTGTCTGCATTATCCTCACTAGGCATTGGTGATGGAATTTGAATAAGATATGTGGGGTCACCCCATGTGATTTAAATCCAAGTCCATAAGGTCTTTCCTACTTATTCATGGAAATTGGTGTGATGGTTCTTTGCTGATTCAGTTCGAGGCCTCTTCCTTCATAATTGTGATGCTCCATGATCTTATTGGGAATAAAATATTTTGCACTTCTATAAAAATCATCTTGGTAATCATTATATAACCATGATTCATCCCCTTCAAGAGGGTTGGGTTCTAGGCCAGATGCTGGTATAAATGTGATAGGTCCCTTATCTTTGTTCTTTCATTGCCAATGCATATGTGGGGTGACTTTAGGTTGCCCAAAGGTTTTTGGATTCTAAGGAAGATTGAAATTATGAAATGTATCATGGGTCACATACTTTCCTAGTCCATTATTTGAAATGGTGAAATGATTAGAAGCTTCAGGAGGTATCATGTGATAAAGGGAATCTAAAGTATTAGGATCTATGTAATTATCTAATGAAGGATTAATAAGTATGGCCTTTCCTTTATCCTTCTTAGAATTTGGATTCATGTCATACTGATAATTATAGCTTTGAAATTTGGCCTCAATATGTTTGTAGTGTTCATATGGGTGTAAATCTTCTAGAATATTCACTTCCATCCCTGAGTGAGAAAACTTGATACATTGGTATAGTGTTAATGGGACGACATGAATCTCATGTAACCAATACCTACCTAGAAACATATTATATGATAACTCAAGATCAAGCACATGGAAAAATGTATCATGAATCAAAGGCCCAATGATAACTAGCAAACTAATGGTGCCTTGTGATTCTCTTTCTTGATTATCATAGGCTTTAATGGTTATCATTTTTGATTGGAGATCTACCATTATGTACCCAAGAAGCTTGATGAGCTTTAGAGACACTATGTTGAGGCCTGATCCATTATCTATAAGGACATGTTTCAATTTATACTACTTTATAGAAACTTCTATGTATAATGGGTTATTATAGAGTGGGCCAAGGAAAGACATATCACTTTGGTTGAATGTGACTTATTGGGTTGGAGCTAGGTGTCCAATCAAAGCTTGAAATTTATTAGGGGATATGTCAATAGCAATAGTGGATTGGGTTAATAACTCATTCAAGATATTCTTGTGAATTAATGATGTTCATAGAAAATCTAAAATAGAAATTTGTGATGGTATCTTCTTTAATAATTCCATAATATAAAACTTCTTGTCTTGGTTAGTATTAAATGGTTTATTTTTAGGGTAAATGGTTGTGGGCCTAGGATAGTAATCTCTGACCTCTGAGTTATGATTAAATAATTAGGATTAGATACTAGACCATGATCGCTAACAAATTTTTGGAATGGTGTGGGGTTAGATAAGACAAGTCTCGATTGCCAGTGTACTTGTATGTGGTCACGTGGCAAAGATGAGTTATCGATATAAGGTCTGAAGTCTAAGTTTTCTAGATTGCCTATATGTAGTCCCAAGTCAAAGAAGGATTATCCATGTAATTTAATTGAGGGTTGTTGTTTAAAAATGGTCTAGATTGATTAACACATGGTCTAGGATTAATGGAGATGGTGTTAACACTACCCCCTACAATATGAACTACAACCCTATTCTAGTCATGTGAAACTACATGGTAAGTTATTTGGTTGTTACCATTTTGACCTTATTTTTGTACATTCTTTTGTCATTATGGGTTCTACTATTGATTTTTCTGATTCTACTGGTTTTATTGGTTCAACCTTTGATTTTGATATTGTTGATTTTGTTGTTGCACTGACTAGTGTTGTTGCTATTATTGTTGATTATTATGTTGGGGAAAGGGGTTTTGATAAATCCCAAGAGTTTTATTGGAAGTGGAAGAACCATTATCCAATGTTATCTCCCCATTCTCCAACATATTCTCAATAAAATTCTTGATTTGAACACATATTTGTAGATTATGCCCATTAACCCGATGATATTCATAGAATTCATTTTCATGGTACCAATCAAGATACAAAATGCCTTGTAGATAATGATTTGGTATAAGAAAACTAATTAGATTAGTAATGGTAAGTTTTTGAAATATAGATTCAATAGGCTCTCCTAGGTCACTAAAGATACAACACGTAGGCACAATTTTCCTTGGAGGAGGGGTTTACAATGGTAAAGGTTATTATATTTATTGCACAAGTCTTAGTTATTATGCTTGTGACATTGGTTGGAAAGGTTTTTGACTAGGAGTAAGCTAAAAGGGTGGTGAAAATGATGTTTACACTATTTGGACATGATGTGATTTAGTTACTCCATTTCCCACAAAATTCCTATTACGGTTGAATTGATTTAGTCTTTTTTGGTTATTAGCCTATGTCAGTTATAATGCTTACACTTAAATGGGATGTTGATTTTGGAAATTTACCTAATTGGCACCTTGATTCTAATTAGTTTAATTAAGCTTGATGACTCATTTATTTATGAGCACTCACTCGATTAACAAACCTTTATCAATGATCTCCTTGAAAGTATGTGCACATTGTAGTTCCAAATGATAAGCTATCTCACTATGTAAATTTTTAGTAAACACAAAAAATAATTGTTTATCTAGTAAAATATGAGTGAAATGACTTTTAAGGGCTCTCCATCGCTATAGATAACTTGCAAAACTCTCACCATCTTTTTGCTTTGCTTGTATTAAATGCACTAATGAAATCTCATGTTCGAGATTATAGGAAAAGTGATTTACAAAATTATCAAAAAGATCATCAAAATCCATTACTAAATTTTTGGGAAACTTTAAAAAACATTCCAAGGCTTGTCCAACCAAGCTCCTAGGAAATAAAAACAAAATATATATGTCGCTATATGCCACTGGTTGACATGCGACAAAGAACTTGGTCAAATGAGCCTTAGGGTCACCTTTCCCATTGTATTTGTCAAATTTTTGTGGTTTGTATCCTAGAGGAAATGGTATATGAAAGTACTCCATGTTGAATGGATAATAACACAAAACATCCAACTTAAAATTTTTAGTCTATTTCCCAACCTAAATGGTAGTAATTGCATCCTTCATCTGTTGTAATTATTGGGATAGGAAACTGGAAGGAACATTTGTTTGAGGGAGAATATTGGTTTGGGTAGATGGTTGGGAGTTCAAAAATGGGACACTTTGACCAGGGTATGATGGAGATATCTATTGGGTTATATTAGTTTGGTTAGGAAATGGACCAAGAATATGCATACATGGATTAAGATGTACTTGAAATTGCACATTTGGTTGTGCAATATTCTGGTTTTGGTTGGCTATGAAGGTTTGATTTAGAGGATTTTTTGGTTGGGATGGAGAGATATAAATATACTATGCCTATTATGGTTGAAAAGGGACATGCTTCTGACTAATCGAACCTTGTTATTGAGTGAGAGCTTGTGGACCAAGACCCTATCTCTAAACTTATTGCACATTTTGAACCAATTATTGTCTAGTAGGTACTTGAAAAACATGGGAGCCTCTTTGTTGCAGGAATCCTTGTTGGGAAGTGAAAACATGTTGAAGATTTGACATCTATCATTGACCAATATTTACATGTTGGCTAGTCAACATTTGGTTTTAGAGTGGTACATTGGTCTATGACTGAGGAGGTATATTTTCCACTACTTGACGAGGTGGAATATTAGTTGACCCTTGTTGAGGTGGCAATATATTCAACCTCTATTATGTTGGTACACTAGATTGTGCCTATTTTTTGGAATAATACTCATCACTTATTGTGGAGGAGTAGGATTCATCACATTCAACTATTAAGGCATGCCATTGGTTGTTGGTTGACTACCTAATCTTGTTGGTTGCACACTTGATGAAATAGTTAGTTGAGGTTGGGATGAAAAAACTCCTACTCCCTAGTATGATGGTACACTCATGTTATTAACTATAGGTAAATTTTGTTTACTAGTTATTTGTGTGTTAGTACCACTTTGAGTTGGATTGGAAGTTGCTTGCACATTGCCCACTATATTTTGCTCATTATTCTATGTAGAATTAGAAGGCACTTCTTCAATAATGGGCATATGCAACAAGTTGTCTACAAAATTGTTTTGTATGAATGGATCTGAACTCTGATTCTCTCAACCAATTAACTCTATCAAAACTCATATTGAAGGAACTAAGTCAATAAGAGGTTTGATCATCATGTTCATCTAATTGAAATTATGTGCGAGATTCAGGTAGGTTTGATATATTGTCTACATTTGATTAAAGTGGCATTCCATGATGTTTTTTCCTCTATTAGGTAGATTAGGGTCCTGATATGTTGTTTGGACTAGAGCAAAATGATTTCTAGAAGAATCCTATTGATCGTAAATGATATTATGGGGCATTCTTAATAGACTTGGTAAATTTTCATGGGAAAAATCTGCTGGAAACTTGGCCCCTACCTCTATGGATCTAACCAAAATATCATCTTTATTCTCCAATAAATTATGCTAAAAAAAATGGCTCATATGTGGAAGGCAAATTAGTATAGTGTGACTATTGAAGAATTGGTTTGTCAGTGGTGGGTATTGTAGCTAGGTATTATACGGTTTATTCTCGGTCTTGTTTTGAATAAGGTGGTGTGTTAACCAATAGATCTTGGATTTATGACCCTAATTAAGTATTATAAGAGGGATAAGAATCCATATCATAAATAATATTATCTACATAGGGGTCTTGCACCATTTCTTCATGCACAACCACATTACTAATCCTTATATTGTATATGAGTCCACTACAAGTGTAGGAATACATGTTGGGATCCATGGTAAATGCTTTGTGATAGAAAGAGAGTTATAAAAACTTTAAAAAGGATAATGTTTCAAACAAATGATGGTCAAACTTGGTCTAGATTCATCAAAAGGATAAAAAAGGTTTATGCAAAGATTTGTGAGGAAATAAGCTAGCATTAAGTACTAATGCCTCACTATTCACACAAAGATAAGCAAGTAAATAGATTGAAAATTTAAATTCCAAACTCTAAGGTTGAAGTGTTTCAATTTAGTATAATCAAGGAAATTTAAAAGTTGCTAGGTATTTTGGCCAAATGTGGTGTCAAGAGCTAGACTCAAACAAGGCATGTGCTAGGAATCTTGGCCAAATGACGTCAAAAGCTAGACTTTAAAATAGATGAAAGTTTTAATCTAATGGATTTGAAACACTTCTAACAAACACTAGGCATTTGATTCTTGGACATGAACTCAATAAATTAGGTATAAGGTATGAAACAAAAGGCACTTTAGAGATAGTTTATTTTCTCACAAACAATGGTATAAAAATTTGGTTATTTTGAAAAATAAGCTAGATAAAAGTGAACGGTATAACTGTGCTAGACAAAGGATCATAAAAGTACACTTAGATTGATCTAAAAATGTAGGAATAAATTTGAAATTTATGCAAGAGGGTCTATCAAATAATATTTATAATGTTTTGGGCATATTAAAGATGCTACACTACCCAAAAGGTGTGGCTAAATGTTTGTTTCAAAAAATATTTAAGGCAAAGATAGCTTCCCACAATTTTCATAACATAACACTACTTTTTTTGGCTCAAAATGTTGTGGTGTATAGACTCAAAGTGCAAGTGTTTATCACAAAATAGCTTAAGTATATTAAGTGATGATAATGATCTTGAGTCTAAAAATACCTTCAACCCAAATTGGAAATTAAACCTAAGTTCCCTCAAGTTTAGTACAAATGGTGAATCCACTTAACACATCAATCCTATGAAATTATAAAGGTACAATTTTGAGTTTATATTATAAATGGACTTTAAATTTTTTTGGCAAAAGGTCTAGACTCACTTGGGCAACATAACTACACCAAAGTGGATGATATGACTCCCAAGTTTTGATGAACTTTTGAACAAGGAAAATTGATGATTTCACATAGGCAACATAATGCCTCTTTGTTCAAAGGAAAATAAGGACCATGTGTTTTGTTTTGTATCATTTGTTTACACCAAGTTTTGAATTCAAACAAAACTTTAATTTAGGAAAAAAATCAACTAATTAATCACTCTTAGAATCTAAATTGACACGGTTGCTTGGTATTGTTGGAATCCATCAATATACATCATTTGATAGGATTTTAAGTGTTCATACAAAAGTAAATACACATTATATATTAAGGTTTTTACACCCCCATTCTCTCAAATGAAAATACTATGACATGGACCTTGAGGTGCACCTTGCACCAACAATACTTCTATGGCAAGTGGGGTTTTGTCTAAGATCTACAAGTTTCTGAATGTTATAGGGGAATCAATTGCATAATGACTTTCATGCCAAACAATGAAAAATAAAAGCATGGATTTTGGGTCCATATCACTTGGCTTGTTGCAAAAAGGTCTAGTCCTTTTTGAAACCACTACATCCTACTGTTTACTTAGTGTAGTGTGATGTCCAAAGTGCCACTATGTCCCGTGTGTAACTCCAATTAGGAGACAAATTAAGTTAATTCCAAGAGGTGAAACCCCAGGTTAAAGCTTCCCTAAAAAACTCATGGGAGGCGATGAAGTACCCTTCACAAGCCAAGTTTGAATAAAAATAAAGAAAACATGAAATAGAAATACTTTAGGTCATTTTCAAGGTCACCTAAACTTTGATGAGTTTTTGGGGAGTGCTTTGTATGACTTTCTAACTAAGCCTTGGACTAGGCTATTTACAATAGGAATGGCACTTTTGATTCCAAGGGTTCCCTAAAGGGGAAAAATGGAAGAGCATACACATAGCAACCCTCTTTTTTCCAAAAAAAAATCTAATTTAAAAAACTAAGTGAATACAAGAATCTTGAAAATATGAGTTTATTTTTAAGCCCAAATTCAAAAAATGAGGCAATGTTCATTTGACCCCTTGGTCTTAATTGTAAATTTAAAAACTAATGCTAAAAAAACTTATTTAAGCACCTTAAATGTTACTTTAATCACAAAAATAATGTTCTTAATTTATTTTAAAATCATTCCAAAGATGTTTTAATAACATGTTTTAACAATTTCAAAGTCTGCTGGTTACCCGTCTACCCTTAAGGCATCACCCCAAAAGCAAATATGTTAGATTAGAAAAATTTTATATAGATTTTAAAATTTTGTGAAAAACCCTATAAAATTGAAGCTAAAATAATGTTAAATTTTGAAAATTTAGGAGAAAACATGTGGTTTTAAAAAAAGTAATCCAAAATGAAGTCTCTATGACCCCAAACCAAGCATTTTAAAATGGCTTATTAGCTCTCAAGTTTGTGTTTTTAAGAAAAACACAGTGATCAATGTTAGTTATTTAACTGATGAAATTTACACTTGTTAACTAATGATGGCTATCTAATTGACAATGATTATACCAATAGTGATTGATGATAGCTATACCAACTGATGATAGTTTTACTGATCGATGATGGTTACTGTGTAAACTTGTGACAAAGAAAAATGGCAAAACAAAGTTATAAAATCAAATTGTAAGATTTTTAATGATCCAAATGAAGATTTTAAAGTTGTAGAATGATATTCTTCATGTGTGGGATATATTTTGTCCCATCGGTCATGTCATTATGTGAACTAAAAATTTTACTAAGAAGAGGAGATTAGTATGGTGTTAGTGATAAAATGCATAAAACAAATTGACAAAGAACACACTAAGCTAACACCTTCATGCTTAGTTACTAAGGTGAGCTTAGTAACCAAAAAAAATTACAAGCACAACTAAAAATTATATAAAAACATAAGAATTCGTTCACCTTCCTTAGATGCTCCAAATGCATTTGTATTAGTGGCTTGCTCAACTTTGTGCTCATGAAGTCCTTAGAAATGGAAGCTTGGCTACCTCCATCTCTCCTTGGCACCTTTGGCTTGTGGCTTGGCTTGGCTTGGAATAAATTTGGCATGGTAACACTAGTTGTTTGAAGCTTTTGGAACTTATCTTGCATTATAAATTTGCATAAATTAATCTTTTGAAGATATTTGAGCATAATAACTTTGCACCAAAATAGCTTTGAAATGATATGGTAAGGCCTCCTATTTATATATTTTTGAGATTTATCAGAATCAACCTAAACCATCCATCTTAGGATCGAGATGTGTGGCTAAGAATTAATCCAATTTTGTAATTAAAATTGATAAATAGGCTCATTAATATTTAGGATAGAAGAGTAAATTAGAGGCATGGAGGGCTTTAATGAGGTATGGAGGGAATGAATCTTGATATTTGTGGCATTTATGGCCTAGGGATGTCTTTCCCAAGAAATGAGGTCACTTGATGATGTAGATATTCCCTATTTATTTTCAAAAAAAAGTTTTCAACAAGTTTCCATGGAATTATTAATTAGGCCTTGATTTGGGTTAATTAGCTCTTAAGCATGTTTAAGCACTTTGTGCACAAATTACTCAAATTGATTAGAATGCCTTATTATTGGTCCAAAATTTGAATAGATTAGAATTGGAAGTCACTGTCAGATGCGTTGGATGCATTATTCTATTTAGGATGTTTTCAACAATAAATAATAAAGGCAAGTGTCTTGTGTAAAATATTTGATAGGAAAGATCATTGCAGAGTACCTAGGTGTAAAATTAGCATTTTGACTCAGAATGATCTGATCAAAGTTATCTAGCCCATAAATTTCATTGCCCCATTTAATGATACCCTGGCTAGAATCAACTTTTTACTATATCAAGTTCAAAGCTTTTAATGTGCTTTAGTGTTTTTAGGCTAAATTGTGTATTTTGGTGGAAATTGGTCAAAAGCCTGATTGGAGGTTATCAGTGCCTAGATTTAGGTGTCTAAAAAGATAACTCCCCATTTAAATCTTATTATTTAGAATAACTCCTAGATGTGTCATTAAGAGCTCTCATATCATCCAGTCAAAACTACATAGTGAACATGATAGTGAGAGGGGTGAAAAATTTAAGTAAGTTATTTTTAAGGTGTGCCTGATTCCTCTAAGGCCATTGATGGAATTGAAACATGTAATTAACCCCATTGTATATATTTTCATGAGAAATTGAAGACATTTTAGAATCCAAGTGTGTAAAGTTTCTAAAAAGGGAGTTTCTTTGATTATAGGTAGTGATGGCTCATTTTCAGATGAATCTAGGTGATTAGGAATATAACCAATGCATGGAAATATTTGTCCATAATTTCCCCTTAGTATAATCATCACTTTTTAACCTATTTATTTATGGGTTACCCAAGAGGTCTAAATGATGAAGGCAGTTTCCTGGACTAGCAGACGAGATTTCATGACACATTTCAAGAGTTTCATGACTTGTGGTGCCACTTGTCTCTTCTTAATTTACATGATCAATTTCACATTCAATTCTCATGTACATGCAAATATTTTTCTTAGCTTAACACTTGTACTTTTGAATTTTGGAATTCTTTATTCTCTTCTCTCTCTTAAGTTCTATAAGAACTAGCCATTTTGGCTATTGTAAGGATGCTCCACTTTTGTATGATGAAGCCTTGCTCATTTGCATACCATAGATCATTAAAGACTAATAATTTTACCACTTTTATGACTATTAATAGTGTGTTAAATTGAATTATTTATCTTTCTTAGTGATGAATATCATTTCCTTAACTTTGTTGTCTCATTCTCTCAACTATTTTCAGCTTGAAATCTTCTTCGTGTAGGTCATGTGAAGTATTCTTGAAGTGTCAAGGTTAATTGAGTTAGTATATTTAATAGTTCCATTTTATGCCTCTTATCTAGTCTTCCTAGCCTAAAAATTCAGCACAACTTCATAATGAAATACTGATGTGAGAATATTCAGATTAGATAAGTGTATGCCTAGTTAGTCTCTTAGTCTTATGTGTGACAGGAAACTAGTTAGTAGTCATTAATTAATTTGATGTATCATCACCTTTAGGGTAGTTTAGTTTAAATTTTCTCTCCCTTTTCCATGAAATAATAGGTATATTATTTATATAAAAGTGGTACATCAAGGGATCTCTCCCTATCTAGAGATTCACTTCATTCTTAGGCTACCCATAGCCTAGATGTATTTTAATTATGCCACTTGGATGATGAGAGCTGAGACATCTCCTCAAGGGGTGAAAATACAAGTGAGAATAGTAAGATAACCCACTAATGAATCAAATTAAATACATTTTTATAAGAAAAAACATCAATATTTAGTGAAATACTAACTCCACATGGAGTACCAACCCCATCTAGCTCAACACCAACTTAGCTAGGCTTTAAGCATGCACCCACTTACAAGGAGGCATCAACCCCCTAGATGAATCATGACCAAATAAACCACTTGATTATTTGATCACCTTCAAAAACCATTTTTTATTATATAATATATGATGATATACTCCTTTATATCTTATCTCTCTTCTATCCCTCTCAAGTTGGCCTTCAATGTTCTTTGCTCAACTAACCCTCTTCATGGCTTTATTAGGAATTATAAACTCAATCCTTATATATAAAACCTATATTATATATTAATAACACTTATATAAAGGTCTAAATAAACTCTTTCTACTCACCAATGATCTATATCATTTACTTATTCTCTTTTGTTCTTTTTCTCTAAGCACACCCAATAGGCCTAAACTGCCTTGCTTTTATACAACTCACTTGATCATTTCCTTATTAGTTATATATATATTAAAATAAATTAGATAAACCATGAATATGTATTTTCACATGAAAATTAACATTCCTTAACCATGAATCAATTACTACAATAGGTCAACCATACATCAACTAACCCTTACTCCTCTTTTAGGCTTATGAAGACCTAAAAGGTCTTCTTAACAACAAGTTAACCTTTGATATTTATAAAATCATATAAAAAAAATCACATGGTAGGAACACATAATAAAACACTCTAATATAACTTATCTAAATTTAATTTAGGTCCATAATACCTTTTAGGTCCAACTACCACTTGAACCCCTCTTTAAATCATTGCTTATAAGAGACTTGTTCATATACAAAAACTCTATTTTGAATAAGTAAGGAATATAATAAATTTTTAAAAATAACCATACAAAAAAATTACATTTTTAAAAAACCTCATGACCTTAGGGTCATCAAAAACTTCATTTGATGCTTCAAATCAGGGTAAACTAGCTCAAACACTTCTCTGCAAGATGTTCACTCAGAACTACCAACTAGCTCCAAAACATAGTCAAGGAAACATGAACATATGATACATGATTGAATAAATTCAAGGGATTTAAATGTATCAATTAAACCTAAATCAATTAGATCATGAGATCTAATGAAAACTATTGGTCTTATAGACCAATCTTTTGACCTTCTCTTTCTCATAGACTCTACTCAGTTAGATGAGAAATTTTGGATTCAATGATTCAACCTATAACATTGACTTCTAAGATTATAAAAAGCTTGTATATATTTTTAAATATATAAAAAATATCATCATATATTTCAATTCATCACTCTCACATGAAAAAACATAAGGAAACATCTTTTTTCATCTATCTGATTTCCTTACTGTCTGCACCACTAGATGAATTAGCGACTGACCAACTTTGATCACCAAATTTGAACACATAATATATATAACCTATCAATAAATATTCATGAACAAAAAATAAAAGTATCATACTTTGATCTCCATCCACTTAGCAACTTTGACTCAATTAACACTATTTTCTACAATAAATCTTTGAAAGATAAGCACTTTATTGTAGGGTCTGCTCATTCACCTGAGCAACCAATCATACCTAGAGATGCTTTGGAGAGTTGAATTCAACCTAAAATCACTTGTTTTGTCATATCAATTTTTTTTGAGATATTTATAATAATATCTACAACATTGCATCACTATTAGGGTTTTATGAGGGTTTAGACCATCTTTCAATCTTAATGATCATTCATAAAATTTAGCTCCTCTTTATAGAAACCAATGCTTTTAACTTTGAGTTAGAAACCTTAATCATATACCATGAAAAACTTAAGATCTCATTTAGATGCTATGTATTCCAACAAGCACTGAGATAACCTTATCAGGTAGACTAATCTTCATTTTATGTACTTAAAAAACCTTGAAATAATTTTCAAGCCTTTTATTATAAATCATGACTTGAAACTTCATGAACATACTTAAAACAAATTTACTCATCTATGCCAATGTTCACCTACTCACTCATGTTATGGAAACTAATATTGTTACATCATCTGGCCACCAATTCTCTTTCTTGCTTTTTAAGCCTTGACAATTAAGTCTTATTAGGCCTAAAATCTAACCTTTTAGCCACACTAGAATATTCACCTTAAAAATATCATGTGTTTTAATGTCTCTTGTATATGATAAAGAAACCTCATATATTTAGTTTTATTCAGAACTTCAACAAAACATCTTTAGAGCTACTTATAGATCTTTAGAGAATGATTGGGATCTTTATAACATCTTCATAACTACAAATACAATTCTTTGAAGTTGACTTTTTGATCAATTTCAATTCCCTCAACACCTCATGTTAAATTTAAAACAATCTCTCTCATGATCAAACACTATTAAGTGTTCTTTAGAGCATTCTCATCTTCATAGCTCATTCAGATCATCTTCATAACTATTTACACAAATCTTTAGAGAGTATAGCTTCTTCTTTAGAGCTCACTCATTTCATCATGTTAGTTGAAAATACCATCTCTTAATGCCTAGAAAAATCATTACAAGATGATTTACATTTTATTTATTGACCTATATTTACTCAATGATCATCAATGATATTATTATCATTCTTTAGATAGTACTTTCACATTACTACTCTTCATATAGTAACAACACTCACTATGCTTGCAATGAAACTCATTCATATACATACCTCAAGGATTTTTTGACCAAGAACATTTGACATAAAAGAGATTAGTTTGAAATAAATGAAATATCCATGCATCTTTATAAGAACCTTTGACATCAATGACAACATTAAATATCAAAGCTCAATACTCAATGACAATTCTAAACAATATCTCCCTTAATCAATGAGAATGTTCAACATTGTCAAATAAAAAATTATAAATATGCATCCTAGAGTGGCATTGTTGGTTAAGAAATAAATTAAAATGTTATTAAAAACATTATTTATTTGAGTTATCGACTATCCTAAATGGGTATCCAACATAGTACCTACTGTAAAACCTAATGGGGAAATCTGATGTTGTAAATACTATCGGGATTTAAATAAATATTGTCTAAAGGATGACTTCCATTTGTGAAATATTCACATGAATTTGGATTATACAAATGGATATGAGATTTTATCATTTATGGATATAATCAAAACAAAACAAATCCCAAAGATCAAGAAAAAACTTCATTTATTACACCTTGGGGAACATTTTGCTATATAATTATGCCTTTTGGTTTAAATAATGTTGGATCTACTAATAAACATGTTATTTTGCAATTTTTTCATGTCTACATACACAAGATAATGGAATATTATGTTGATCATTTATTGGATAAATCCAAACAATAATAAAAACATGTTATATATTTATGACAATTGTTTGAACATCTATGAAAATACAATGTCTATTTAAATATAAATAAATGTGCCTTTGGTGTTACTTATAAGCAGTTATTAGGTAAATTATATCTCAATGAATCATTGAAGTGGAAATAAAAAAAATTTAAAATAAAATTTAGACATGCCTCCACAAAAAGGGTTGAAGCAACTATGATCTTTACAAGGAAAAATTAGGTAATTAAATGTTTTGTGGCTCAAATTACAGATAAAAAAATATTTTACATGATTATTAGAAAAGGACATAAAATTTTAATGAGATAATAAATTTAAAAAATGTTATGATATAAAAGAATATTTACTTTAACCACCTATTCTCATGCCTTCTATTCCTAATAGGCCTTTATTGTTATACATCTCTATTACAGATCATGCCTTAAGGGATTTATTGGCATACTAGGATTGATCATAGGAAAAATTTAGTATATTATATTAGTCACACTTTGGTTTATTATGAAAATAATTGCAATATTATGAAAAAACTATCTTATATTGGTTTTTATTACATAAAAGTTACGACATTACATGCTGAATAATGAGACACAAGTTATCACCAAAGTGGAACCACTTAGATTTCTTATGTTGAAATCACATCTATCAGGTCATATTGATAAATGGTTCATATAATTATATTTAAAATTTATTTCTCAAAAATCACTAAAAGGACAATTTATTACAAACTAATTAATAAAAAATCCTTTGATAGATACATTACTGATTAACAATGTTTTTAGAGATGAATTCACTTGGTATCACACTAATGATGCCATTTGGACCATGTATTTTGATGGATCTAAGTGTGCCATATGTGTTGGTGCTGATATTGTTTTCATTACACCTCGAGGCCAACCTATGCCATTTGAATACCATTTTCAGTTTTCTTGTACAAATATCATAATAGAAAATGAACCATTAATATTGGGTCTCTATATAACACAAACTATAAATAATATTACTACAGATATATGAATATTATCAACTAGTGGTTAATCAAGTCTCACACATATACCAAGAAAAATAATAAAATATATTTCCATATAAATAATTGGTACAATGGTTAATGACACATTTTGAATTCTTTTTCATGAAAAACATCCCTCTAAAATACAATTGACATGTGAATGTCATGACTAGAATTGCTTCATTGATCCATTTGACATCAATGATGATCATGACATTTTTAATACACAATAGTTACATCATTCATATGTATCTACAACATAGGTAGAGGCTCTAAAAATATTTTTGGTTACTTAAAACATAATAAATACAAAATGGTAAAGTGATACATACAAATTTTTATGCAAGTGGAAATAGTAGAGAATGCTACATAATGAAAAATATAAATTATAATGTGAGTATACATGGTACATTCTTATTGAAGGATATTTATTTAAAATTTCACTAGATGGGAAATACTCTGATACTTAAACTATGAATAATTTAAAATAAAAACACTAGAAGTACATGATAGTGCATGTGGTGGTCACTTTACTAGAAAATTACGTCTCAAAATTTATTATAGCCAAGGTACTATTGGCCTAAAATGGAGCAAGAATGTCATAAACATGAACAAATTTGTTCATAATTTAAAATCATAACAACCTAAATCATGCTCCATCATATGAAATATAAACTAATGTTTCACCTTAGACATTTTACCTCTAGGTATTTGATTTGATTAGAAAGATAAATCCAAAATCATCAAATGGATTGAGACCATACCCCTACAGTCAACTATAAGTGAAGATATATGTCAATTTTCAATGATACATGATTTAAGGTGTGGAATCCTATTAGATATTGTTATAGATAATGGATCATCCTTAAAAACTAGAACACTTTATGTATTTTTTAAGAAATATAAAATTAATCACATATTTTTTGCACCATATTATCTATAATGTAATGGTCAAGCAAAAGCTACAAATAAAACTATTGTCAACATTTTAAGAAAAACAATTGCAAAACATGGTATAAATTGGCACAATCAAATTATCTATTCACTATGGGCACATCACACAAGTGTGTGTATAAAAAACAAAGGATACCCCATAGTCTCTTATTTATGACACAAAAACATTACTACCACCTGAGTTGTAAATTTTGTCTTTAAGGGTATCTCCCAAAGAAATAATCAAGGATAATAAATATCAGGAAAAATAATTACACGATTAAAAAATCTTGAAAATAGGTGTATTCAAGCTATTTAACACCTCAAAGTTTATCAAGATCATATCAAACAAACATATGTAATTTTTTTTCATAACCATGAGTTTCAAGTGGGGGATCTAGTATTAAAATGAAATCAAAAGATAAAAAATACAGATAAGGAAAATAAAGGAAAATTCAAACCCAATTGATTTGGTTTATTTGTGATTACATAAAAAGTGTGTACATGGGTTTATCGATTAGCTAAAAATAAGGAAAACCTATTAAAAAACCTATGAACATCATGCACTTGCATAAATATTATATTTAACATAATTACAAAATAAAAAATCAACTATACATAACTTCTTGATTCATTTCTCATGTTATTCTTCTATTTATTACACATATGATCGATTCTAGTAATCTTATATCCCTTGGATATTTATGTATTTTTAGTATATTTGATCTTATTTTTCACTCCCCTAATCTGGATAATAAAAAACAATGATCTAATATTTCCACATTTTCCCATTTAGCATTTTATTTTCACAATCTAAATAGAGTAGATCGTATTTTTCATCATGGATAGTTTTGAATATAAATAATCAATATCAATTACCATTATTGTCTTGAGATAGTTTATACTAAATTTTAGCATTTTACATAGTAAAATAAAAAATTGAGTAAATAGATCCTTAATACATCCAATTTTTCAATATTACACTTAATTCTAGTTTACACAACAATACTTATTCATGAAAAATATTTATTTTATGTTCTATATTACTCATATAATTGCATCGCATACATTGAAAAGTATAAATTTGATGAGATGAGTATGTGCAAGCATTCATACACATATCTATTTTATCTCTCACATGTCTTTCAGCTACATCTCACATATATAGTTGGGGCATCTTTCTCATACATTGCCATGTCATCATATGTAGTGCATATTTTAATTTGACACATGTGGTGGATTATTTAGATCCATTACATTTATTCCACTTTGGAACCCATGGTTTTATCTTCTATTTGATATGGTTATTATTTCAAAATTAAAAAAACTATGAAAAAATTCAAGTACTTTCAAAATTAAAAAACATCTTAGGTATCCAAAATCAAGACCCAAGAATGATTAGGCATCAATTTTGTATCATTAGAATATGCTAATTATCTCATGATATATATATATATATATATATATATATATATATATATATATATATATATATATATATATATATAAAATCACACATGAATTTTACTTGTATTTATGAGTGTTATGTAGGACATACAAATTTCACATGGACTTATATGTTTTACTTGCCTCTACCCAATGGCCATGTCATATAGAGGGCATCTTATTCAAAGGTTATAATATCTACAATTATTACCATTTTATAAATTATTTATTGTTGAGATATATTATTTAAAAATGTTTTTATAACATATTTATTTAATTGTGTACATGGATATGCTATTTTATAAGATATGATATAATTACATATACATGGTTTAGACTATATTTTTAATTCTATGCCTCATTGATATTATTACTTGTACATAGTAGATCAAATTTTGCTTGTCTATTGTGTATGGACCTTGGATCTTGTGTTCAAATTGATTGAACATCTCTATTATATATTTGATTGGTATGTGAACAACTTGAACATGTCCATTGCTTGTCACCATTGGTCTCATGTTTGTATACAATTTGAACATGTCCCTTGTTTGTGACATTGTTAATGTCATTTGCTTGTGTCCCTTGGTATTGTGTGGAATTAATGTCCTAATCCATAACATCCACTAATTATTATGTTTGATTATTCTATTACAACTATTAATGTGAGATTCATTGATATATTTACCTAGATTCGACACTTTAAAGCCTACTTCATACATGCTTTGAATGATACATATCTTACTATGATGATATACATTTTCACATATTCTATGATATTTAATTATTACATATTGATGTGCATGATGCAATCAAATTTTATCATGATGTGAGTGAATTTCAGGGCACATCCCTAACATCAAAAGAGGCTCATTTCAATGGGATTTTCATACATTAGATAAATCTCTATGAAAAAAAATTAGTTTTGGGTATATAATATAGTTTTAAATAATTCATAATGGTTCAAAATTTAATTATTAGCATATATTATTTGGGAATATTCCATGAATATGAACTAAAATTATAGGAATAGATTAAATATTCATATATTCTGGGCACATGAAACAAATTCATGCATAAGCTTCAAATCAAAATTTTCAAAATTTACATCTACGTATAGTTATAGATCTTACATATATCACATGGGGAAATGATATATATTCATGCCATACCTTAAATACTATTTTATATTTTCAATCATGGTAGTATTATGGACATCATTCATTATATTTTTATCATGCATATATGAACTTAAGAAACAAAGTGATAATTGAATCAATATGCCATATGCAATCATGTATTTAGTCAAAGTGCATAATGCATGACTTGGAGATTTAATACCCTATAAAATTATAGCTTGTGAATCCATTATGTATTCTAAACCATTTATGTATTATCTTTATAAATACCAATAATGAAAATTAAGGTTTTTGCATCCCTCAATGGGTCATATTTTCTATACATGTTCACTTCAAATTGGGGCTTGATCACTGTAAAATTTTCAAGTGGTTTAATAAAGTAATGAATCTCTATAAGTGATTTATGGTGTAGAAATTGAAATTTAATCAATAAATGATTTAAAATTCTTGTCTTTGATACCTTTATCTTGCTTGGTCAATTACCCATTTTAATAACCAACAATCTCTAAGGAATCCTTCAAATTCTCATAATTATTGTGCATAACTCTAAAACTTCCCTATTATATCCCTATTAATCCCTATTAAGTGTATAATTTAGTATCACTTTGGTTTCAAAATCCTCTATCCTGTCTAGACAAAATGACACTATCAGGTAAAGATGCATTGAATTTTCTTATAGTGTATCTTTATCCATAGTGCCCTAATAGTTATCTTTTTAAAATCACACACTTCATAACTGATCTCCCACATAAAATAATAGGTCAATTATTATAAATATTCAAAATATTCACCTATTAAAACACATAAAGGCTCACACTTGAGACCATTGGATACTCTATCTGGCACTATATTATAAATGCAATTCAAAAGCATCGATCTATCTAACAAAGAGTCATATTGCAACTCTATTGTAATATTACAGTCACTAGCCAAGTTAACACTATTTTATTTTTTCAAGCATTCTAATAAAATTTTATAGTTGCATCTATATGATATTACATAAATGGATAACCATCAGCTTGAGGTCCACATGGACTATGTAAGAAACACTCAATCAATAATGGGTTTTCTGAAGATAGCTCGGTCATATCTTATTTCCCCACTTTTTTCCTTCTTTTACATTTGATTTTGTTTTGTGTAGTTAACAAGGATAGGGTTTATATTTTTTAGGTAATTTTTTCATCCAAAAATTATTTTCACAAAATCAAATAATATAAAGATAGAGGGGAATATCCTAGATTTTTAGATCCAATGCACAGTCTGTTTAGACAACATTGTAGTAGTAGACAATGACACACTATAACCTTGTCTATCTTTTATGTCCTTATCCAAATATATTGTAGATATATATTTTCAATTAAATATATGTTTTCAATCTCTTATAAATAGTTATATATAGTCATATTCAATGAATGAATAACACACTTTGAAATAAATTACTTTACAAGGACATCTCTCTAACCTTAACCCTAGTTTCTGTTTTAACAATTTAAAGCTTTTATAAAATTTATAGATATTTGTATTTAATGTATTATATATTATTTAAATTATTAGATAATATTTAAACATTTTAAATTTCAATTAGAGTTGATTGTTTATTCTATTTTATTCTAGTGTAAACATTTTGGTGAACCCACATTTCATTTCAAACACTGCTTGTAGCTTGTTAATTTTTATCCTAGGGTTTCAGTTTAATTTTGTAAATTCTTGAAAATAAAATAATATAATATTCAAACTTGGATATTATTCATAACATAATGATTCAAAATTTTCAACCTTGGAGTAATATGATACAAATGCTTGTATTTTCACCTCAGATAAATACCGACATAGAGGCTTTTTCTTTCAAACTTGGGTTGAATTTTGTTGTCTCCTATACACAAAAATATTTGATTGTTTTCTTTTTAATTTATTTTCTTCATTCATTATATTAAATTTATTTATATTTTATGCCTCTTAGGCATACTTATGGATTAATTGGTACTCCTTTTTCATAAATGGATTTCCCTTTGGTTTCTTTTACAAAGGCAGGTTATGACAAACATAAAATTTACATTGAAATTGATAATGATAGTAGTGATGAGGAATATGATAATGATCAAACAACACACCTTTATACAAATGACCTTAAGGAAATAGATCAATAACAAGTGAAATAATTATCTAGATTTTGTCAAGGTCTACACAAATTCCCTCATGAGGTGAATAACGTCATCCATATAATTATTGAATCTAAATCCAAGAATCAAGTTAATCTAGCTTCCTCATCTCAAGTTTTTCCCTTTTTCATTCTCAAATTGCCTAATTCTAATGTTATTACTTCTACCACTAAATCTATGCCTATTTATAAACCCTTAGTCACTTATTCATCTTTATTCCTTGACCTAGGAACATATTTTTCTCTCTCTTAATTATCCATGCCTATTCCTACTCATACTACCTATAATCATCTCATTATTACAACTAATGCTTCTCTTGAGAAAGACCTTATTCTCTTGTTAACCAAACTAGCTATTATTGATCAAACCATCTCTCATGCTAGCCCTTCCTTAGATTTTTGTACCTTTATTAGAGGTATAATCACTAAGAGGGGGTAGTGAATGAGTGAGAAAAAATAATCCAAATTCAATTCTGATCTTTACAAATAATTAATTGGTCACCATAAGCATTCATGAAGCATACACAATATTCCTATCAATGAGTAAGAGAGATAATGTAAGATCAATCACATAACACATGACATCTATGAGAAACCCTTTTGGAGGAGAAAACCCATTGGAACCTATAATTGGACTACTATCTTATAATAACAAGATCCAATTTAAACCATCTATAAATGATCAAGGAACTATAATACCTCTTTAGTGAGATTACAATCCCACAAGGTGATACCACACATGTCTAGATGAGTTGCAACAACAACCAAACCTTTTAGAAAGTTTCACCTTGCAAGGAGGCTGAAACTACCTTAGATGTTGAGCTAACACAACAAAACCTATGAATACATCCAACTTTAAACTGATGTCTACAACACTTGATGATGGACCTCTGCTTCTCACTCTTCATCTTCACTCATACTCAAACAATAAGAAAACTATTTTTCTAACAAAAACATGACCAAAAAGTCATATAAATAATCCTCAATCTATTATAATATTCAAATCATCCATATGGCACTCTACCCTTCCTTCACTCCATAAAACACACACAAAATATCTCTCTAATCTCTCCCAAGTCTCTCTCAAGTCAAAAAATCACCAACTTTGGTTCCACTATTTATAGATCAATCTTGATAATCAACACCTTGGTCTACCATTAGGCATGCCTTAGCCCTTAAGGCATATTTCACATGAAGATGTGTCTCAATACAATATTCATAGGTCATCCATAGCATTTATGGGTCACCCTTAAGTAGTTACACCTTTTAATAAGGCCCTTGTAGCTCTGATAGGTCTCATGGAGACTTATTCACCCATTTAGCACACCCTCAAGCAAAAAATGAACACAAGACCACTTTTAAATACATGGCTCCACTCTTTACGTCCACTTTGACATCCTTAAAAGATCACAATAATCTTAGCTCACATCTACATATGCTCAAACAACTCAAATAGAGACTTTATACACAAGAACACTATTACTGAACATACAATCAAGTTCTTAAGCATTGTTCATACTCAAGATAGATTGATCACACTTATAAAATATTTAAAGAGTATAATTATGGAGTCTAAAACACTCCTAAATATCTAATTCATTAAGAGACATCAAGATAATATCTATATAATCTCAATTATCCTTCTCGGTTCACTTGTAGAACAAACATGAACACACAATCAAATTTTAAGATCAATATCATTGACTGTACACACTTCTAGATTTTCAAATTAGGTTTATCAGATGCACCATGGAGTCCTCTTCATCATTGATTTTTATAGCACCAATAAATTTAAACTATATCAAAAGATACGGATAAAATACAAATATCTAGTTTTTCCCTATGTTAAGTTCAAATATTTGAATACAAACGGTCAAAATTAAACTTCAAAAACTTTACAATCATCTCATGTTCTCACTTCTTAAATTGAATACATATCATTGATCTTGTTCTATATTTAACACATAGTATACTAATTATAAATCTTAAACCTCAGTCACTTTGACCTCATCTTGTGTAATCTTGAAATGTTGACTCAACACACTCCATCAATCTCTGTGGATCAACTAGGTCTTTAATTATCAATGCTCATTATTCAATCAATCTGTACAAACACCTACCTATCGTTGGATACTTATCCTATACCTTTGCTTATTTGTTAAACATCATACACCTATATTCATCTTTCAACTTCTTGAATTCTTAGAGCCACATGCACGATCGATATTGATCAAACTTTAACTTGTGTAGAAATGACTAAGTATGGGGACCCTTTCAATATGCCTAGAAGACCAACTTTGGATAGATATATCTTTTGTTGTAATTAACCTCATTTTCAAAAAATGGCACCATATGTTCTCCTTTCAAAGAGAAATATAACCATGTACCAAACTACTCCTTAAACCTTCATGCATGCAAGATATAATGACATAAAAATTCCTTCTCAAAAACTTATGTCACAAAGCCAACTATGTCAAAAACCTTCTTGGGAGGCCAAATTTGAACAAACATATATTTTGATGCACTTCATTGCATGATTTGAATTTTAGCATAAAATAACTAGGATCAAAATTGAATAAATATATTGAATTATTTTATTTTGAACCTTCACACATGCAAGATATAACATCATCAAAATTGACACATGCAAATTTGGATAAGTATGGAAAAACATAGTCAAACTACTTGAGATGCCAACTTTGTATATGCATATCTTTTGATGTGCTTCATCACATGATCTAAAATTTAGCATAAATAAACTAATCCCAAAATTAAAAAAATGTATGGTCACCTTATCCTAAAATATCCACATGTGTGAGATATTGCATCATCAAAATACTTACTTGGCTCTTTCTGGCCATATGCAAATTTGGCTAAGTATGGGAAAACAATGAACTTTGAATGAGAAACCAACTTTTCACCCTCATATATTTAGCCATGATTTAATGCATGACTTAAGATCTGGTGCATAAAAACTAGGGACTAATGTGATCATAACCATATGACTAACTCATCTTGACTCATTTCCACATGGAAATGGTGATGTCATCAAACTACCTACTCATATTTTCTGCCACTAGACCCAAAGTGTCTAGATGAAAATTATGATCAACCAGATGAAATCCACTCATGCACACAAGTAATAAAAGCATTATTGACTTCTGATAGGACCCATTGAAAACTATTAAATAACCATACTCATCCCTGAAGCTCTCTAACCATGCCAAAATAAATGATCAACCGAGCATACTTTAAGCATACATGAACAAACACATTGCAACCTTATCATTATCACATAGACTATCAAAGATCTACATCCACTCACTAGGACACCTTCATGACATCACCATGAAATCACTAATAACTCTCCAATAATCTCCCATTTATCTTTGATGTTAACAACCATCATATATAGCAATATATAGTTCACCTTCTCTCTCTTCAAGCACTCCCACAATATAAAATTTCTCCACCTTGACACAATGACAAATTAGGTACCAATTGATCGTGAAGACCTAAAAAGACCATAAATAGGAAAAGATCATCTTATAAAGATGATAAAAAACCCCCTTACCTTGAGCCTACATTTTATTACATTGACAAACTTCTTCTTGCTTCATGCTAACATTCTCTTCAACCAAGCATTGCAACTAATGAATAAAGAACACAAAAAAATATTGAAATCTAATGGAACACATCAAGAATCATCTAAGAGGGAGTCCCCTTAATAAATTTGAATAATTTCACCTTCTAAGCATCTTCATATCTCCACACACCATGAAGAACCATCACACATGCTAACTAGCCTCCTCTATCAAGCTACTATAAAGACCACCAATTAGAACTCCACACCACTCATCAAATAGGAAACTTGATCTCAATAAACCTAAAAAACACCCATTTTGACCATATACTATAGATCCTTCAAAAACCTTTAGATCATGCTCATTAACTTATTTCCCCCCCTTAGCCAAAGACCTTCTATGACTGGCATTATCATCTTGAGCACATAAATATGCTTCTCTACTGAAAGGAGTCTCATAAGAAGCATAGATAGAGACCTCATCTACACTATAATGCTCTACCATGGTGTGAAACTAGGAGTTTCCCACAACTCCTCATATTCATTCTCCTCCTTGGTCATCTGATACTTATAGTTCTTCTTCTCATTCTTTGGCTTAGGAGAAATAACTTCTTCATATACTACAACATTCTCCTTTTCTTCTATGATTGGATTGACAATACATGGAGACAACATAGATTCATTACATACCTTTTCATCTAAAGGATCCACCTTAAAGTTTGGAACCTCATCATTAAGCATAAATAATTGATGTTCTTTACATGATACATGCTCAACAATAGTAGGATGTTCACTTGGATCCATACATACCTCATGACTGGCTTCAACCAGTACCTAGGTCTTCTCTTTGAGCTTGATCTCTTCATTCTCAACATGAGTAGATAATGAGACCTCTTGGCACTCTTCAACTTATGAAGCATTCTCCACCATATAAAACAAATTTATTATATCTATAGCCTCATCATGATTCACATTTATCATATTTGGCTTCCATGTGTTAACATGACTTCTTCCTTGTACTCTAAGAGCCTGATTAAACCTATTCTAACTTATACAAATTTTTTGTAGAACCTAGAAATGTGACCTCTATATTAAAAATTGTAACACACCATATATTTATAAAGAAATAAATCTTTCCTTGCCTTATTTAGACAAAAAATTTCAACATGTCTTATGTCATGAAAATTAAAGCACTTAACTTTGTTCATACCTTTTGAATGATGACCCCCATCATAGTTCCATACAATCTCATTTTTAATAGGTCCCTTTCATTCTCTAGCCTTATGACCAAATTTATTAGATGTGTAATAATAACCATTGAGTATTGCATACCTCATGGCATATGGATGTCTGATCTGATTTGTCTTAATTCTACTAGCACCTTCAATACTTGTCTAATGGTTTGTCTTCAAAGTAAGATTATCCTAGTTTACATTAGTCTTCATCTTGTCTTGATTCTTTTTTTTTTATTCTTCTTCATATCCAAGACTAGTTCTATTACTATCATGATTTTGACCATTCAGAATGTTGTCTAGATCACACGATCTCTTTTCAAATCTCACAAATAACTTTACCTTACTAAATATCTTCTCTAGCTCAGATTTCAAAGACCCATTTTTAGAAGCATACCTTTAACATTATTATTATTTGGACCTTATAATTTTAGACATAGATTCAAACTTAGAATTAAGAAAAATGACAATACCTTCATGCTCCCTAGAGTATTCAATCAATCTTGCCTCAAATACATTGAATTTATCCTCATAGTCCTTGAGCTTAGATTTCATATTCTTCTCAATCTTCAGTTCTTCAAGAGCTTTCATCAATATAGTCTGATATTCCACCTCATCTTCATCATTATCTAAATCACTCCAAGTAGACACATTTTGATGTGAGCAACTTCTTTCCTCAGCCATGAACATAGCTTCATCTTTAGTAGGACCATCATCTTCATGATCATATTCTGAGTCACTATCTTCACTCTTATCTAATGAGCTGCAATCTTCTTTAGTGTAGAGACTCTTCTTATTTTTGAAGGACTTCTTATTAAACTTTCTAAATCCTTTCTTCTTGTATGTCTTCTTATAATCATCTTGGTCTTCATTATACTCTTCATCATCTTTCTTCTCATGCTTATGAGGGCACTTACGAGCATAATTTCCTATCTCTCCATAATTGAAACATTTCAAGGGTTGTTTACCCTTGTACTTCCATGAGCCTATGTTTAATTTCATAGTAATCAAAGCAATTAGTTCATCCTCATCAATGTCAAAAATTTCATCCTCTTTAGATTTATTACCTTGGAACTTCTTCTTAGGCTTCATCTCTGTCTTGAATGCAACTTCCTTCTTTGGTGGTATATCATCATTTATTCTCATCTCATATGCAGTAAGGGTTCCATGTAATTGATCCATCTTTAACTAAGTAAGACCATGACTCTCTTCTATAATAGATACTTTTAGATTAAACTTGAGAGATAGAGACCTTAATACCTTTTGGACTATAGTTGCATCTTCAAGATTCTCTCCAATACCTCTGATGATGTTCACAGTCTCATCAACTCTTTTTAGAAAGGATGCCATAAAATCTTATTCCTTCATCTTGAGACTTTAAAATTACCTTCTATGAGTTTGAAACTTAACAAGCTTGACATTTGAATCTACTTTAAAAATGATCTACATTTTGTCCCATAGCTCTTTATCAAAGGTACAATGGATTAACTTGGTGTATTCAATCTTTGAAAGACCATAAGTGATAACATTCATCACCTTGTAATTATTATCAAACAACTTATTGTCTATAACACTAGATGGAGGAGTAATAGGAGAAACGTAACCATCCAAAATAGATTTCCATACATCAAACCCTAGGGACATAATATATGTCTTCATCCTTTCACTCCAAAAAGCATGATTGGATCCACCTAAACATAATTTATTACTTAGTAGAGAAACCTCCTTGATGACTACCCATATTGTACCTTGGATCATGTTCAAGCTGTTAAGTATTTACCAAAGGACATGCTCTAATACTAATTATTATAGGTAAAATCACTGAGGAGGGGGGGGATGAATTAGTAAGACCAAATAATCCAACTTCAATTCTAATCTTTACAAACACTTAATCAATTACCATAAGCATTCATGAAGCATACATAACATTCATATCAATGAGCAAGAGAGACAATGCAAGATCAATCACATAACACATGACATACATGGCAAACCCTATTGGGGAAAAAATTCACTAGACCTACAATTGGACTACTATCCGATGATAATAAGATCTAATTTACACTATCTATAAATGATCAAGGAACTAGAATCCCTATTTAGTGAGACTACAATCCCACAAGGTGATGCCACACTTGTTTAACTAAGCTACAACAACAACCAAACCTTTTATAAAGTTTCACCTTTCAAGGAGGCTATAACCACCTTAGATACTGAGCTACCACAACAACACCTATGAATACATCCACATTTGAATTGATGTCTACAATACTTGATGATGGACCTCCACTTATCACTCTTTACCTTTACTCATACTCAAACAATAAGAGCACTATTTTGATAATATAAGCATGACCAATAGGTTATATAAATATTCCTTAATTTATTATTCTATTAAAATCATACACATGGTATCTACCCTTCCTTTTCTCCATAAAACACACACAAAAATATCTCTCCAATATCTCCCAAGTCTCTCACTCTCAAGTCAAGAAATCACCAACTTTGGTTCCACTATTTATAGAGAAATATTGATAGTCAACACCTTGGTTAGACATTAGGCATGCCTTCACCCTTAATACATCTCTCACATGAATACAAATCTCAATAAAATCTTCATAGGTCAGATATAACATCTATATGTCACCCTTAAGTAGCCACACGTTTTAGTAAGGCCCTTGTATCTCTTATAGGTCTCATGGAGACCTATTCACCCATTTAGCACACCCTCAAGAAAAATAAGAACACAAGACCACTTTTAAATTCATGGGTCCACTCCTTATGTTCCCTTTAACTTATTCAAAATATCACAGTCATCTTAGCTCACCTTTGTATATGCTCAACAACTCAAATAGAGACCTTATACATACGAACACCATTACTGAACATACAATCAACTTCTTAAGCATTGTTCATACTCAAGATAGATTGATCACACCTCTAAAATACTCTCAGAGCATCCATATGGAGTCTACAACACTCCCAAATAGACAATTCATCAAGAAACATCAAAATAATATCCATATAAGCTCAATTATCCTTCTCGGGTCACTTGCAGAATAGTCACAAACACATAGTCAACTTTTAGGCTCAATATCTTTGATTATACACACTTTCAAATCTTCAAATCAGGTTCATTAGATGCACCATGGAGTCCTATTCATATTTTTTTTATATAACACCAATTTTTTTTACTTTTATCAAAAGATATAGATAGAATATAGATCTATGGTTTTCCTTGTGTTAAATTTAAATATTTGAATTCAAATGCTCATAGTTGAACTTCAAAAACTTTGTAATCATCTCATGTCCTCATTGCTCAGATAGAATATGCACCATCAATTTTGTTTAATCTTTAATACATAGTTTTCTAATTCCAAATGTTAAACCTCAATCACTTTGACCTCATCTCATGAAATCTTGAAATGTTACTCAATACGCTTCATCGATCTCTTTGGATCAACCAAGTCTTTAACTATCAATGATCACCATTTTTCAATATATACAAACACCCACTCACCATTAATCCTTATCATGTACCTTTGCTTAGTCATTAAACATCATGCACATGTCTTTATATCACTACTTCTTAACTTCTTGGAGTAATGCACAACATCAATCTTGCTCAAACTTTAACTTGTACATAAATGACTAAGTATGGGGACCCTTTTAATAGGCCTATAAGGCCAACTTTGGATATATATATATATATATATATATCTTTTTATGTGATCAACTTCATGTTCCAAAAATTACACCATATGTTCTCCTTTTAAATAGGAATCCAACCATATACCAAATTGATCCTAAAACCTTTGCATGTGCAAGATATAATGACATAAAAAAGCCTTCTCAAAAACTTATGTCACAGAGCCAACTATGTCAAAAACTTGCTTAGGAGGCCAACTTTGAACACGCATATCTTTTGATGCACTTCATTGCATGATCTAAATTTATCACAAAATAACTAGGATCAAAATTGAACAAACCCATATGATAAATTTATCTTGACACCTTCACACATTCATGATATAACATCATCAAAATGCCTACTTAGAATTTATTGACACATGTAAATTTGGTTAAGTATGGAAAAACATAGTTAAACTACTTGGGAGCCCAACTTTACATATGAATATCTTTTGATGTGCTTTATTGCATGATCTAAAATTTATAAAAAATAAACTAAGCTCAAAATTGAACAAAACCATATGATCACCTTCTCTTGAAACATCTACATGTGTGAGATATTCCATCATCAAACTACTTATTCGGCTCTTTCTAGCCATATGAAAATTTGGCTAAGTATGGAAAAATAATGAATTCTAATTAAGAAGCCATATTTGCACCCTCATATATTTGATTATGCTTCAATGCATGACTTGAGATATGGTACCTAATAACTAGGGACTAATGTAATCATAACCATATGAACAACTCCCCTTGAATCATTTCCACATGGTAATGATGATGTCATCAAACTACCTACTTAGATCTACCATTGGACTTGAAGTGTCTACATAAAAACTATGATCAACCAGATGAATTTTACTAATGTACACAAGCACTCAAAGCATTATTGACTTTTGATAGGACCCCTTACACATGATCAAATCACCATACTCATCCTTGAACCTCTCTAACCATGCCAAAATATAAGATAAACCAAGTATACTTCAAGCATACAAGAAAAAGCACATTGCACACTTTGTTATTGTCACATATACTATCAAGGCTCTACATCCACTCACTAGGACACCTTCAAGACATCACCATGACATCACTAAAAACTCTCCAAAAACCTTATTACATAAACCCATTGGCTCTTAAAATTACTTCTTATCTTCTTCTAGATGGATTTATGGCTCCTAATTTTCTTATTTATGAAGGAAAAGGTGACCCTAAATAGTATTTGCATGCTTGCCATGAAAATTATCAATATTATGTGGATAATGACAAATTATTAACTAACATATTTATATACAATCTCAAAGATTATGCTCTTAGATGGTTTTATGATCTTCATTTTCAATCATTTATAACTTTCAATCCTTTGGAAAATTGATTTTTTCACAATTTTATATCAATATTAGTGACAAATTATCCTATGCTCAAATTGAAAAGATCAAATAAGGTCCAAATAAGATATTTTGGGATTATATTTTAAGATAAAAGACTATGCTTACCAAATGACAAATCAAATGGATGCTAATGATATTTAATATATTTTTATTAAAAGCTTGCTTACTCCTCTTTAAGAGTCTATCATGTTTGATAAATTCAAATCCTTTGATGAACTATTCCACATAGTTAAATAGCATGAGGTTAAATTGACTACTTTGAATAAACTCAAGTATAACTTCAATGCTCCTTCTTATTAAAAAATAAAATTTCAAGCTAAGACTAATTATAAGAGTAAATCTAATGATAAAAACAAGGCTAAAATTAGATTAGATGTTTTATCACAACCACCACCTAAGCTTCAACTGCAAGCTCCACCAAGCAAACAATTCTCAAGGATACCTTCACTTCCTCATGTGATACTACAAAATCTTCTTGAATTTCATGTTATTAAACTTCCTCCGCCATTATTAATAGATCTATGTAGACATCAATCTAGAATATTTGATGGAAATGCAATTTTATGATTATCATAGATGTGTTGGATATTCTAAAAATAGATATATGAATATCAAGCATAAAATTCAAGAGCTCATTGATGAGAATATTATTGACATTGATACACCTAATGAAGATGATAGGCCATAATAAAATGACAATGCAAATCTACAAATATATAAATATCCCTTTTCAAATCACGAAGGACAACAAAATAAGCAAAATTATGAAGCACAATATGCATATAATTCTCATCATCCTCTATATTCATATGGAAATCCAATTGATAGTATAATTGGTACAATTACAAGAAAGATAACATCACATCCATATATTACATTTGATGATTATAAAATGATTGATGATGATTATGATAGACATGGATTTTTAATTAGATCATATGTTGATGTACAACTAATCCATAATGTCATGGTAGATAATGGATCAAGTGAAAATGTGTGCACCATAAGACTTATACATTGTATTTTTTATAAAGACCAAGACATATAACACATATTTAGAGTTGTGAAAGCATTTAATGGCCATACATAAGACACTCTTGGACACATATTATTGACTCTATAAGTGGGACCTCTTATATTTCCCACTCATTTATTAGTATTACCAAGAACATGTGTCTTTGATATGTTATTAGGGAGACCTCAATTATAGAAAATTCAAGCAATTCCTTCTATAGTTCAAAAGTGGATTAAATATGTCCATGATAATTAAGTGGTTAAATTTTAAGGCATTTAATATGAATATACTATATCATTACTGGTATCTAATCCTATTCCATAATAGTTGGTTAGCATAATTATTGAGTAAATTGGTAATAAATTAGTTTATATAGCTATTCAAAAAAATGATTTATATTCCAAATAGTATATTCCAAAATAAAATTTTGCACCTAATTATAATCATGATCATATTATAGTTTCTTCACATAGCCATGAGCATGAAAATAATGCAATTTATCCATTTATTATTGAGTATAATATGATTACATATGAACATGATATTTCACCTATAAAAAGCAAGATATCTACTCTTAAGCATAAAGTGGCACATGCTACATGACCTTTATTTAACATGGAATCATAGGTTATTTAGAAGGATTTTACCTAGGTATAGGTTATTGTATCATATCCTCCCATACATGAGAATACATGTTTATACATATATATAGGTAATGATTCAGAGGGTTACTTTAAATCACATGGTTATTCTTTAGATTTAGAGGCTTATTATACAACACATAGTTCTTATTCAGATTCAAAGACTTTTACATTTGACACACATTCTTTGGAACAAGATATTGTTCCTTATCAAATATTTGGATACACATATGAACATACTATACATGAGATCATTAGTTTGACCCATGGTTGGGTCGAGGACCTTGATTAGATTCCTTGCATAGTACCTACTTGTACTTAGCTTATTTGCTTCTTACTTTTGTTGCTTATTCCTCTACACCTACTTAATTCTTCTTCTAGCCTTTAGATATATTTTCATTAGGGGGGATCTCACTTGACTTCATCCTTGTATTTATTTTCCTCAACACTTTGTTGAGGGTATTTCTAATCTCCCCCCTCTTCTTCTATTTTATAAATTGGCTACTTTATGTGTCCTTCTATGATCTTTCAAATTTTTATTATGCATCGTTTACTTTCCAAATATGGAAAAAATTAAAAAAAACATTCATATATGATAAAAATTAAAATAAAATAAAATTATTTGCAAAAAAATAAAAACCAAGACCTGTAGGCATACTTTCATTTTATTGAATTACATCTTTTCATATATCATCTATCTCTCTATTCAATACATAACATATTTCATTACATTATGATTATCAAAAGGTATATGAGTGTGTATCATGATAAATTTTTATCACAACACAAACTATTCATATATAGAAGAAGTGGTCCTAATAAAAAAGCTTGTATATAGTCAATCATGATAACAATGTACTAGTTGGATAACAAAGCACTATATTCATGTCCTCTATTATGATCCTATACTTGTGAATTTTACATATATTATTTCAACTAAAACATATTCATATGGAATTATTATACATATTACAATCACATCGAAGATATCACACTCAGATAACTCTCATATTTCAAGCTTAAGGCATAATTTTCCATGGTCTCGATGCTAGGCTAGCCTTGTACCCAAAAAACTTACTCATTTGGGGGTAATTCATTGCTCTATATATGATATTTTACAATTTTTGTTTATCCACACTCTATTCCCATGTTGAGCTATAAATGAAAATAAGTCTCTTTTTCATTCATACTTTACATGAAATATGATAAATATTATATTTACTAACATGAACATAGATACATATGATCAAAAGATGATACCTTTAGTTTTTCCATGCTTTTTTTAGATACTTGTTTCCTTACATCATATGATTCAATTAGTTTTCTTCTAATATGTGACCCTTAGCCTTATGTATATTTAATACACATGATATTTATTGTATGACATCATCATACCTTATGTGTATGTCCCTTGGCCTTCCATGATTTTACAACATTCACATGTCCCTTGAATTCAATCTTTAAGCCTTATATGTGACATTTATGCAAATTGTCTAAATTAATGTGACATTTATGCAAATTGTCTAAATTTATGTGACATCTTACATGTACCATACATGTGGAAGTTATTCATTCTTGTGTGTCTTTGGGTGACTTTTATTACATTTTAGTTACAACTACTATGATGCCAAGATTCCTATCATGCACTAATAAGTATCTAATTACATACATCTATAGTGCCATGATTAATATCATGCACATACTACTTACACGTTTCAATGCTTTATCTATTCAATATAATAATTATAATAAATTTAAAATTATTTAAGTTATTTACATGATTTAAACACTACATCAATTATCTATTCAATTACAATGATGCAATACAATATCCAAACTTTTCATATGATTCAATGTTACATCTATTATATGCTAATACAATTCAAATATTACATGTTATTACTTGATTACATATTTCATAAATGTTCTCACTTTTTATTTTGAGATTAGTGATGTATAAGAAATTTAAATCATCTCAAAATGGAGGAATCATAATGGGATCAAATCCAATTTTTTACAAGTAATACATTTTAGATTTTATAGTTGACAAAATGAGAAATCAAAATTTTTAGATTTTAGGGGCATTCAAATTGCTTATGTACTCCACTCCTATACGAACTTGAGCATATATACACTTGTGCAAAAAAATTTAAAATAGTTTTCAAAGATAAAATGATCACACTATATAATATATAGGGATGATATGCATTCATTTCCAAGCTACTACTTTATAGAATTTATATTTCTATTCATTAAGCAATCAAAGTTTTAAGAATTTATAGTTCGAATCTAGATCTATCTACAATAGTGTGATTCATATTTTCAAAGTGGACCATGTTTGAGCTTATTGACACTCCATGTCTTGGTTTTAATTTAGTGAAATATGTATTATTTCCCACATCTTCTTTTCAATTTAGTAATTAAACCACATTTGAGATTACTGATGCTCCACATCTTGGTTACACTTTAGTGAACCACTTTATTGGTTTGCACTTCTTCAAAAGCATTATATATTACTCTATAAGGGTTGGAAAATATAATATTTATAGCTTAATCATCATCAATGATTCTTAAAACTGAGACTTGATCACTCTCAATTCACCATAGGTTCAACACTTCTCCACATGCCTCAACAAGGGGACATGCACTTCTCCATGACAAAGACAAAGTGGGTACACACATTTAGCTATCACATTTAATTTAATCTAATAAATTTATGCATCACTATAATAAAATTATAGAAATTTAGACACTAAAATTTAATCAATAAATGGTTGACAATGTTTGTACTTGACATATTTAACTTTTTCGATCAATTTTCCATTCTGATAACCCACAATATCTAAAAAACACTTAAAATTTTCAAAATTATTGTGCATATATCCAATACTTCCACATTTTATCCCTATCCATTTCTATTCAACATATACTTCACTATCACTTTGGTTTTAGAAACCTCTATTCCTTCTAGACAAGAGCACACTATTAAACAAGGATGTACTGCATCCTTGTCTTATAGTGCATATTCATCCACAATGTTCTAAAGATCATCTTTATAAAATGACATGCTTCATAATAGTTATCCCACACAAAAAAATAGGTCAAGTATTAGAAAAATTTAAAATATAAACAAATAAAATCACATTAAGGCTCACACTTGAGATACCTAACTACTCTATCTAATAATATCTTACAAAGGCAATTTCAAAATCATTTATCTATTTAGTAGAGAGTCTTACTGCCATTTTGTTACAGTATTACAATCAATGGACAAGCTAACATTATTTTATTTTAGGTTGAGGACATTCCTTTATCAATCATTATAATAAAATTTTATATTTATATCCATAAGATATTCCATAAAGGGATAACCACTCAGCTGGAGGTTTGCTTAGACTATGTAGGAAACACTCAGTCAATAAGGGGTTTTCTAAGGATAACTTTACCATATAAAAATTCCCTAATTTCCTCCCATTTTGAATTTGATCTTATTTTTTGTACTTTGTTAGGCTAGGGTTTCAAATTTTTAGGTCATTCACACATCCAAATAATTTTTACATAAAATTTTATAGTATATAGATAGAGATAAACAAGCCAAATTTTTAAGATCTAGTACATAGTCTGTCTTGACAAAGCCATAGTAATAGACAATGATGCATTGTGACCTTGCCCATATTTTATGTTGTATTCCCCATATGCAATAGATATCTATTTTAAATTAACTCTATGTTTTTAAGTTCTTATAGATAGTTACATATAGTCATGATTAGTGAATGACTAACACAATTTGAAATAAATCAACTTAGAAGAACATCTATTTAACACTAACCCTAGTTTATATTTTTGTCAATTTACAACTTTTGTAAATTATGCAAGTCTATGTATTTACTATATTTTTTTATTATTTACCTTCCTAAATTAGATTTTAATAGTTTACAATTCCAATTATAATTAATTGTTTATTCTAATTAATAATAGTGTAAACACATGGGAAACACCAACTCTCAAATGCTTCAAGGAAGAATCATCTTAAAGAAAAGTTACAAAAGAAACAATGGTTTAAATAATATAAATATATTTCTCCTTTGATCTATTTTGCATTTTCAAATTTCAAAGTTCAATATTTTGCAAATTTCAAATGAATAAAATGACTACATAAATTATTGTAAGGTTTTCTAATTTAAAATGCTCTGTAAAAATGAAGCATTTTCTCAAAGGAAAAGTGTGTTGTACACATTAATGTATAATTTTATTTTTTCTCTAATAATTTCATTTCTATAATAAGGGGTGGGTAAATGTAGATACTCAAATTAGGTCATGAATACTTGATAATGTTAGTTTTGGACAAATTTGTTTTAATTAAATTGGTCCTATTTTACCACCTCACTCTATCCTAATAACCTAAATGGATCGATCTATTATAAAGTTTATATTTTACAATTCAAAAATGTTATTAGTCACTAAAAACCTCTTTAAGCATCTATATGGACTTTTGACCCACATGGGTTAGGATCGGTAGTTGATCTTGTCCTTCACCCAAAAAATGAATATTTATAAAAAATAAACCCTCCCTTATAGGTTGGATTGTATTTTTAGGATATCTAGCATGAGATTTTCCCCTTTTGGATTGATATAAAGGCACATCTAAGTCACATATTATACTACTTGCAAATTTAACAACTTAGGCACACTTATAGTATTGCGCACTGAGCAAAGCTTCCATATTCTTCCTACATATAATTATATACACGTGAAGCAACCTTTGATTACGTAAATATCCTATTCTATCCAATCCAAGTAAAGCATCATCAAGTATTCAATCCATATCTAGATGCATCCATGTAGCAAAAGGAACACTATTGCACAAATCACTTTAGGTGGGGAAACTATGTGGGCTTATTTTACCTCATTTGAGTATTAGATACATAGGTAATACTCAATAATCATGGGGATGATTGGGTTATTCTCACCCCATTACACTCTTTGATTCATTTTTTATAGTTTTTAGTTATTGTAAGCTATATTAGGGTTTTAAATTTGAATAAGTCATTTTTAGATCATCTGCACATAGAAAGGTCAAATTTATGCATACAAAAATATTTCAATTAGGTGTATGTGACTATTCCATTTATTTCCTCTTTTTACACATAGGTTAAGATCAACCCACAAAGGATATTAGTGGTATTTGATCCTAACCCATTCTAGTCAATCCTGACCCAAAATAATGATAATCTTTGTTTCAATTAAACACACATAATTAGATCTCTATTGAACATTCCAACCATCTTTCAGTCATACATAGTCATCTTACAGAAAGAAATAAGCTAAGTCTTCTTGTGTTTTTCATATTTAGCTTCTTTCATTTTTTTCACTTTGTCCATTTTAGTATTTTGACTTTTATTCTACTAGTTACAAGTCATTTACAACATTTTATACCATTTTATCTTAATTAGAGCTAATAAACCCATTTAATTCTAAAGCATGATGAAACACTATGTTATAAGTTTTTATATCCATGCTATACACATATTTTTCTCAAGGCATTTATTTAAGTGGGTTTTATGCAGATATAAAAGTTTTATGATACTGAACTTCTAGATAATAATTAGATTTTTTTCTCACACCCTTAAAGGAACTATACATTGGTGGCATGCCCTACCTTAGGGGAATATATATAGAAGGGATTTGTATAATGATATATTTCCTTGCTATATATTTACCATATTGATAAAATTACATATATTATTAATATATTTATAAAACCTAGATATTGTGTGCTATATGAATTATAATATAATTAGTTGTATGCAATTATGAAATTGCAATAGTTACATGGTGGGTTCTGTATGAGTAATTATTTGCATACACATGTATGTTTGAGCATGTTTGTGAATATTTTTAAATCTTAAAAGGATCCTCTTATCATGTTGTCATATATTTTGATTCTTGACCTTACAAGTTGCCTTACTGATTTATGTGTGGTCACTAACTTGTGTCATAGTAACTTGAGTGTGATCAATTGCGATATATTATGATTGTTTACATGATACTATACATGCACAATATTATGAAATGTTGGTGTCATGATCTATAAAATGATCATATATTGTTTTATACTTTCTTGAGATCTATGTTTCCATAGTACTATCATGTATATATAGTGGCACCCTAATTGTGTGTGTTTCTCATTATTATGTATCCCTACTAGGGGAATATATATTATATGGTGGCATGTTGTTGACCCTATTTTGATATAATATAAGGAGACTTATACCCTTTTACATTGATATTTTCATTATGTTATCTTTCCTATGCGATGTTTCACTTTGGGCATGACTAATTTCCTATATAATCTACTATGGAGCTTTACATGTGATATTAAATGATAGTTACATGTGTTATATGCAATTTTCAAGTGGTATTATATATATAAAATATTATTATGCCTAGTGTTTGTAAATATATTATTTTAAGATGAGTTATTATAGGCACAAGCTAATCAATCCTTCACCTCAAAAGGGGAAATATATTAGAGCATTTTCAGACATTACTAAATGAAGGCTACTAATCAAAAATTTGGGTAAATCTAAGTCTGAAATTGTTTTCTCAAATTTTGGTAAAAGTTTAGTTAAAGATAAAAATCAATTTTAGATTGTCAAGCCTTTATATGGTAGGGCCACACACTAGGGGCTAAGGAAAGGGTTATGAAACTCTATTATAAAATCATAACAAAGAAGATATGGAGTTAGAAATGGGAATCAATGAATCTTATGTTCTGGGTTTTTTTTTGACATATCACAAAGTGAGCTAGTTTGAGAATAATGTGTAAAACATTTACTATGATATGGTTAGTAAAGGAGATGTGGACACTCTTTCACTAATTGGATGATCTCAAGAATAAAATTGATAACATATCAAACTTGTAACTAAATATATAAAATCAACCATAATTCACTAATGCTTTGCCTAACAAGTGTTGATCTTTTTATCAACCCAATTTAAGCCCTAATATAACTATTAACTTTCTAAGTCATCCATCAGTATGCGTAAGGCCTCCCATGGTTTATAAAAGATTCACGCACCTATGAGGTCCCAATAATTTCAAGTAAAAAATGTGTAGATGATTCTCATCTATGCTCGATCCCAAGATAGAGACACAAGTCTATGCAATAAAGCAGTGAAGATTCATGATTGCATAAAGTTATTGATGCATGTCCATGCACAAGACTCTAAAGCACATGATTTAAAAGGTGTACTAATTTTAGAATGTAGTTCCCTGGGTTCCCAATGGTTAAGTAAAATAAGAGTATAGGAGGTAGATATGAATCATGGAGGCGTGCCCAGGATTTTATATCTTTATATGCTCCCTTATGTGAGGCTTTCCTTGTGCCTAGCCAATGTAGTTCTGCACTTGCATGTAGGATCCTACATTCATGTCCTTGGACTATGTAGTGTCCAACCATCCTACCATTTCTATGTGATATCCTAGTGCTTTTTTGACATAAATAAATTCTTGATTCACCAAGGAGAAGTGTTATCTATCCACATGGTAGTCTGGTGATCATCCAAAGCTGGCCCCTTTCAGTAGAATTTCAAGTAGAACTATTGGTTGGTGAAGAAGGGAAAGGGGGACCCACTAAATATCCATAGTTTATAAGTGGCACCCATGTGTCATGTCCATACTATCCTACCCAATAATAAAAAGGAATCCTCTTAGATCCTATCAAGATGCCATGTGCTGGGTGCTACTGGATAAAAAGGAAGTAATTAGAGCCAATTGAGAGGAGTGATGAGGCCACTAATTAATCTATTTCTAATCTCATCTATACCTAGTCATATATATTTTTCCTATATGAATCCTTAAAACTTTTCATGACCTATGTAAATGAATAAATAAATTAATGATTATATGTATGCATTAATATATACATGTTGTGCTATAGATTAATGATGCTTTTTATTTGATTAAACTATACATGTATAAACTTAGTTAATATACATTTGAAGGGTAAAATAAGACTACAAGAATCTTTTCACACCACTTATAGAGAAGCCTATAACAAAAGGGACTTCCATCCCGTAGCAACTGCCAAGTTGCAGGATTTCACCTACAGGTTACCCATAACAAGTGTAGGCTTTCAGCTATAGGTTACCTATATAAACTACATGCTTTCACCTATAGGAGCTCACAATCACTACATAAAACAAACCATTACTATGATAATAATTAATTGTCTTTTAAAGACACACCTAGCTATCTTAGAAATAAAGTAAATAATTGAGAGGATCTTCCAAATAGCTGTACAAACCCCTCACATACATATAAACTTGGATGTGTTACCAAAGGATGAATAAGACAAGGACAATGGAAAAGAGAGAATGAAATAAAACAATAGAACATCATATATTATCTTTCACCCAGTCAAGCCTAAAAAAAAGTAACTTTAAGTTACTAACCACATGAAGGTTGACCAGGTTAGTTGCAAAGTATTTATAACTTTCCTAATATAGTGTTTTTTGTTGGAGCTAATAAACTACCTTATGTATTTAATGGTAGAATCTAGATTGGACGAGGAGGATGTAAATTGTAGAAAGTAATTGCATTCTAATTTTTGAATTATTATAATCTACTTTATAAATCTTTAATTTCTAAAGATTTTAGTAATGAAAAGGTTGATTCTTTAAGAAGCTTTTGTAAGTCTCTGTTGGGACCAACATACCCCCATTTTTCTACTTCTACAAAATAGGGACTCTTGTAAATGTTTTAAAACATTTGTATCTTGTATTGGCTTTGAAGAGGTTATTCTTTCTTAGAATTTGAAGATTGTCCACTTGAAAAGGGAATGAATCCCTACATGCTTAATTGTAATTATGCTTTATAGACTAATCCTACTAATAGTTGTCTTTAGATGATGAAATGCAAGTTTTTGTTAGGAATAAATACATGAATCAATGCAAAATAATTTCATAGAATTATAATAATAGATATAAATATAGATGTAGAAAGAATAGAAATAAAATACACAATAAGAAGATCAAATACAATGTGGTTCACCCAATGTGCACTACATCCACCAAGAAACACTTAATTATATTTTATTACAATCCAAGAGAGTACAAACCACTCTCAGATCAATCTTCTCACAATTACAATGCACACATATTATTTGGAGCTACACTCAACAAACCCTCCTAAATTCAAACTTGAATTCACACACTCTATTCTTTCTTCTCAAACCCTTGCTCTCATAATATATTACCTATGAAATATACATAAATACATAATACATAAGTGGTATTACAAAATAATGGGTACCAAAACCATGGGTAGAATAAACCCAAAATGGTTTCCCATTAAAAGGGGTCCATAATTTTTTTGGGGGCTACCATCCCCAAACCCTCATTGTTTAGGGGATGCCTCCCCAAAACCCCTACTTGGGGCCACCCCCAAACCCCAACTTTTTGGGGGCTACCACCCTCAAACCCTTGCTTGGGGCCTAACTAGGCCCCAAACCTAGATGAGAAAAACATATAGAGTGTACAATACATTTAAAATGTACAGTATTTAAAAATACATTGTAATTTAGAATTAAGATCCACAAAACAATAATCTCCCACCAAGAGACTGATTTATTCTGAGTAATCTTCTCAACCCTTCACTATAAATTATGAAGGCCAACCAAAACTGACCATAGCTTTAGTTTCTCCTTGTGACCACCTTGGTCATCATGTTTGTAGGATTATGACTAGTATGAATCTTCTCTAGATTCAAATTCTCTTCCTCTAAATCTATCTTGATGAAATGGTACCTTAACTATAAATTCTTCACCCTAGAGTGGAAAGCGAAGTTCTTTTCTAGATGTATAACACTCTGACTATCACTTTATAGCTTCCCTTCTTCCTACTTATGCCCCAACTCTTCAAGCAATTATTGTAACCAAATCATTTATTTGCTTGCCTATGGCAATAACATACTCAACCTCTATGGTTGACAAATCCACAAGTTTCTATAGTCATGAAATCCAGCTCACCACTATGTCACCTACAATAAATACATATCCTATTGTACTCCTACTATCTAAATCTCTAGCCATGTCTAAATCTACATAACCACACAAAGTGGTGTCCAATCCATCATAGCTTAAAGCTATCCCCATAGTCCCTCTTATATATCAAAGGATCCAGTTCACTACCTTCCAGTGTTATCTACCTAGATCACTCATGTAATTGCTTATTTCTCCCACTACATGGGCAATATCTATCCTAGTGCATATCATGGCATATATCAAGATACCAAAAAATGATGAGTATGGTACATGTGACATCTATGTTCTCTCCTCCTCTATCTTGGGACACTACTCCTTTGATATCTTAAAATGACCTACCGAAGGAGTCCCAATCAGTTTAGCATCCTACATACTAAACCTCTCCAATACCTTTTTGATGTACTCTTCCTGAGATAAATTTATTTTTCATTCCTTCCTATCCTAAGTTATTCTCATACCAAGTATTTGTTTTAATACTCCTAAATCCTTCATAGCAAAGGGACTACTAAGTTTTTCTTTGAGTACCTTTATTTCTTGCATGTTCTTACCTATAACCAACATATCATCCACATATAAACAAAGGATAATGTAATCACCATCATCAAATTTCTTGATATTTATGTAATGGTCTGAATGACACCTGGAGTATCCCTATTCTATCATAAAATTTTCAAATTTCATGTACCATTTTTGTGGAGCTTGTTTCAGTTCATACAAGCTCTTTTTCAATTTACACACCATGTTCTTCTTTCCTATGACCTCATATCCCTATGGCTTATCCATATACAAGTCCTCCTTCAAATCACCATGAAGGAACATAATATTCACATATAGCTGCTCTAAGTGCAAGTCTTATACTGCCATTATCCCAAGAATAGTCTTAATAGAATCCATCTTTACCACTGGGAAAAAAATCTCATCAAAATCAATTCTCTTCTTTTGTACAAATCCATTTACCACCATCCAAGCTTTGTACGTTTTCTTGCCTCCATCATCTTATTTAACTCTATACACCCACTTGTTATATAATACTCTCTTACCTTTATGTGGGGTTACCAAATCCCAAGTTTGATTTTCCATGAGAGACTGATGCTCCTCATCCATAGCTTACTCCCACTTCTTCCTGACATCTACCTACGTTGCTTCTTCAAAGCACTCTAGCTCTCCATTGTCAGTGAGTAATAAATAATTATGAGATGAATAAATTTTTTTAGGTTCCCTTCTTTCCCTAGAATACATTCTCACCATAGGAGTTTGGGGTTCTTATGGAGTAGGTGCCTAAATTGGTTGCTTGGACATTTTATCATCTACAATGTCCTCTAGTACTATGTACTATTTTCTAGAATCTTCTTTCTGATCCTATAACTAATGTTTATACATGAATTTTTCATTAAAGATAACATCCCTAAACCTAAATATTTTCTTGTCCTTAAGACTCCAAATCTGAAAACCAAAGTCATCCTCATCCTAACCAATAAAGGTGCACTTTTTAGACTTAGCCTCTAACCTGGTCCTATCATCCTTATTAATATGAATGAAGGCTTCATAACTAAATATTATAATAAATGAATAATCAAAATTATTACTAGACCAAGCTTCCTTAGGTATGCCTTCATCCAAAGTAAATGAAAGACCTCTATTTATTAGATATACAACTATGTTTACTGCTTTTGACCAAAATTGAAGAGGCAGTCCTACATGCAATCTCATGCTCCTAGCATGCTCCTTGATAGTCCTATTCATCCTTTCTAACACTCAATTCTATTGTTGAGTTCTTAGAACCATCCTCTATCTATGAATTCCATTCCTTGAACAGTAATAAAAAATGCATTACCACAATATTACCCACCATTATTTGACTTGAGACATTTTAACTTAAGAACTATTTCATTCTCAACCAAGGCTTTCCATCTTTTAAATATTTCAAACACATAAGATTTTATCATAATGCCATACACCCAAATTTTCCTAGTTGCATCATCAATAAAAGTGATATAATAAGATGACCTACTAATAGAAGATACCTGAGCTAGCCCCCATACATTTAAATGAACTAGCTCTAACTTATTCTCCTTCCTCATAGGTCCAACCTTGAGAAACTTTACTCTTTTCTATTTTCCATACACACTATCTTCATAGAAATATAAACTAGATCCTTTCAATCCAGGCAAATGATCCTTCAAAAATTTCATACCCTTTTAGCTCATGTGATCAAGCCTATTGTGCCACAAAGTTTCATCTACATCTACAACAACTAAATTACAATAATCAACACTACTTGATAAATATAGGGTACCAACCTTCATACCTCTTGCTACCATAAGAGAACCCTTGATTACCTTCCAATAATCTACTGTAAATGTCACCATACAACCTTAATTGCCTTGTCCTGTAGATACCAAATTCTATCTCAACTTAGGCACATGTCTGGCATCCTTTAGTATCCAAGTGTTCCAATTCTGCATCTTGATCTGAACACTTCCTTTTCCTACTATGCTACAAGGCTCATCATCACCAAGGTAAACATGTCCAAAATTCCCTTGAATATAATCAATAAAATAATGCTTATATGGTGTAGCATGAAAAGAAGCCTCTGAATCTAAAACCCAAGACTCAATAATATTGTCAACAGAGATAATTAATGCACCCTAACAAACATTACCTATTACCACATTCACCTCCTTGGTCTCTTCTTGATTTTTGTTCTTGTTTTGAAGAGACCAACAATCCTTTTCCGCATGCCTAGTCTTTTCATAGTGCCAACATAATATCCTAGCCCTTGATTTTAACCTTCCAAGACCATTTGATTTTCCATGCTTTCCTTTTCCTCTAAACTTTTGTCTCCCTCTACTCTAAACCACCAAAGTATCACCTAAATTTGAAGTCTCTCCAGAGCTTTTCCATCACATTTCCTCACTAAGGATTAGTCCTATGACATACTCAAACTTCAACTTGGCATAATTAGAGACTGAGTTACTCATAACCATTACTAGGCTATTTCAACTCTCTGGTAAGGAACACAAAATAAGAAAAGCCCTAACTTCATCATCAAAATATATTTTTAGAGAATTCAACATACTCAAAACCATATTAAATTCATTTAGATGATCAAAAACTAAACCATTTTTAGACATATTCATATTAAATAACTTTTTCATTAAAAATACTTTATTAGAAGTAGAGGGTTTCTCATATAACTTCCCTAAAGCATTCATGAGACCTTCTGTGGTCTTCTCTTGTGATATATTAAATGTGACCAAAGATGCAAGGTATAACCTAATGGCCCTAAGTTATTTTCTATCAAGTATCTCCCAAGCCTCATCTATCATACTTACTAGTTGCTTTACTTTTCCTCCCAGTAGAGCATGGAGGTCCTTCTAGTAGAGGTAATCATCCATTCACATATTTTGTAGTCCAAAGTCCTATTCATTGAAAATTTCAACCTTTGATCTATGATCATTAGCCATAGCTCCCACTTAAACCAATAACCCTTCCTGTAATTTAGTACTTCAAAAAATACAACCTGAAGCTCTGATACCAATTATTAGGAATAAATATAGGAATCAATGTGGAATAATTTCACAGAATTGCAATAATAGATATAAATAGAGATGTAGAAAGAATAGAAATAAAATTCATAATAAGAAGACTAGATATAATTTGGTTCACCCAATGTGGGCTACATCTACCAAGAAACACTTACTCATATTTTATTACAAGCCACAAGAGTACAAACCACTCTCAAATCAATCTTCTCATAATTATACTACACAAATATTGTTTAGAGATACACTCAAACACCCTCCTAAATGCACACCTGAATTCACACACTTTGTTCTTTCTTCTCAAACACTTGTTCTCATAATGTATTACCTAAAAAATAAGTGGTATTACAAAATAATGGGTACCAAAACCATGGGCAAAATTAACCCAGAATGGTTTCCCATTAAAAGGGGTCCAATTTTTTTTTTGGGGGCTACCACCCCCAAACCCCCATTTATCAAGGGCTGCCTCCCCAAAACCCCTGATTGGGGGTTTCCACCCCCAAACCCATACTATTAAAGGGATGCTACCCCTAAACCCTTACTCAGGGCCTAGCCTGACCTCAAACCCAGATGAGAAAAACATATAGAGTGTATAGTACATTTAAAATGTACAGTATTTAAAAATACATTGTAATTTAGAAATAGGCTCCACAATATAATAGTTCCATGGAGAAGGGTAGGGTTTTCAAGCAAAAAACCTATGATTTAAATTCAAAAAATGGTAAGAAAAAACTTAACTAGAAATTGGATTTCTTTTTTTGAAAAACCCTAAATCTAATTTTATATTAAGATCTAATCACTCTCACTTCCCTAGAGATCTAATCTAATAATGTGAGATCACCCAGGATGAACTATGCATCAACCTCACTTACTATGAAAAATTTCCTATGGGATTTAACTTGACAACCTTGCTCTCATCATTTTATGCTTGCGAGGATGTCTTTGACGTTAGCAAGACCATCAAGTTGAACCTCATCCAAAATTTTACCTAAGTCCAAAAGGGGACCACTTTAATATTTTGACCTTAAGCTTAGCATAGTAAAATTTAGCTTTAATTTCATCATATTTATTAACAATATTGACTTAAGACTAATTATTTGACTTAAACCTATATGCAATTGAATGGATTGACTTAAAATTTATGCACTTCTATAGATCCAATGATCCATGTTCACTTAGAGATCTGATCCGATCAGACAAAGACAAAGGGGCTCCCTGAAGTTCAAAGCCAATCATCTTTGACCTCTCAAATCATGATTAATGATCCTCACTACATCATTGATCTTGATCTAATGGACAACATTGAATCCAAAATATTGAGAGTTCTCAAGAATGTAACACATGGTGCTTCATCATTCAACCAAAGGAATTTTGTGGGCTTAAATTTGATAATCTCACTCTAATCATTTGATGTTCATGAGGATGTCTTTGATGTTAGTGAGGCCATCAAATTGAACCTCAACTAATATTTTAGCCAATAAAAGGTGGAATTTTTTAAAAAACTTTATAAAAATACCCTTAGTGTATTAACGTAGAAAACTTAGCATGAAGCATTTTAACCTAAGTTTATTAGTGTTTATCAACATAAATAAACCTTAGGAATGCATTTTAGACCTAAAGTTTTACTAAGGCCTCAAGACTAATGTAATTATGTACATGTCATATGATCCAATAGGCCATGCTTGATTGGAGGTCCTAATCTAATGAAGCGAACATAACAGACTTGATTTGAAAACCAATGACTTGTTTTCAAAGGAATTTTCATAAAGATGACATAGAAACAAGCTTAGGAAGGCCATGTAGGCACCATGTAAGCACTAAATGACAAATCCAAGTATTTGGTACCCTTGAAAAGATATAATTTACATAAGTGAGGCTATCTATAAGATATAAGGCATGAATTTTTTTTTTTAGTCCACTACCTTCATGATTAAAGCTCCAAGAAAACCTAGTACAATAACATAAAGCCATAATTTTTGACTATTGAGACACAATTGCATTAAACAAGCTCAAATTTCATCCTGAGCAAAGAAAATCTAGTCATACACCTAAGGCAATTAAAAAATCATGGCAATAGATAGGCAATAATGTAAAGAAGAGGCAAAATTGTATTTATCTATGGATAATAAGGGAAGATGTTTTGGGGACATGAAATTGGACATTGGGGCACTCAACAATGGAATGAAAAACTAGTTAGAGATCTTCTTTGATATAAAGGAAATGTAACCTCTCACTTTCAACAAATAAAGGATCATAGTAACCAAGAGAAAATTTGATGACTTGGTTACAATTCAGATGTCTGGTCTTCATTGAGTAGCTAAAAAACTAGAGGTACTCCATTGCATAGATATCCTTACACCTATGTTTTGCAATTATAGAATTGATGGTGATTAGATAGTTAAGGAAGGTGTGTCAAAATGGATAGCATACATTTCCCCTATAACTTTTGAGGGTAACTATAAACTCCCTAAGACTCATATAGACCTCCCCACCATCAAGGAGTGGACAACCAAGCATAATTTGGACACTATTATAAGACCCTAGTTAAACCAAGGAACACACATATCCAGGAGCCATGATGGGAAGATCCCTATTATACAATTTAGGGAAGGTATTAGGATCATCATGACACTATTGAATAGAGATTTAGGGGTAACCACCATAACCTATGTTGACCCCAAATGGGTTTCCTACATATATTTCATGGTGGAAGAGAAGCTAACTCCACCTATTGGAGAACTAATTAAGATCCACTTGGGAAGATAATTATATGGCATAAAAAGGAAGATCAACCAATAATTCACCATGATGTCTTATCTCTTGGACTCATTGATGGCCTCCACACATATTCTTGATATCAAGAATTGGTCCTCTCATAGCAAGATTACCATATCCCATCATTATTAAAAATTACATATCTTTAAATACAGGGGTCACATGCAATTCATTTGTGACTACATATATCCTACTTTGGTTAAGAATGCCATAGGGAACCCCATGCCTAGAGTGCACCCCCTCATCAAGAAATATGTAGAGCCCACAGGCGACATATGGTATTACCTAGATTACATCATCATCAGGATGGAAGGAGTCATGACTCAACCATATAGATTGCTAGGCTATGTCCCTATCAAATTGGTTGAACAAGAAATTACTTCCCAACTCCTCCAAAGGATTGACAATGTATGTAAAGAAAATAAGAAATTAATTTTTCATCCTTTTCCATTCTTGATTGGAAAAGCCATGATCCATGGCTGGAAACAGTTGGATGTTATGTCCAGACATAGATATTCCTTCTATTTTCAAAAGGATGACCTTAAATAATGGGACCCAAATAACAAAGTTTTCCTCCATCTACAATCCAAGTAGCTGACCGAAGTGGTGTATGAGCATAGGGTTAGCCCATATGACCATCTCTATAGCAAGGCTACAAACTTTGAGGAAGTACTAACCAGGTGTAGGTAACATGGCTTCAAACTTAAGCATAAATTATAAAGAGAGGAGAATCCAACTAGATAAATATAGAAGATGAACCCATTGAAATATCATCTATTGCCTTCCACCTCAAGTGCACCTCCAAGACTACCACAATAGCAAGTGCTCTAAATTCAAGGACCTAGTGAGAGGAAATTAGAAGAAAGGCCAAGAGAAGGTCCTTCATCATCAGTTACAACTCCAAGACCACCTTCTCTAATAGAGCACATTGATATGGTTTCCCTAGAACCATATGAAATAATTTAAGGATTCTTAAAAGAGCTTGCAGAGACCTATGGGTCATATCAAGAAGATGAGGGAATTGAGGAATCCGTAACTGAGTTGGTACAAGCTAAAGAACCCCAAGTAGGTGAGATGGAAAAGGGGAAGGAAATAACTTTGGATTTAGTCCCTATCTCACAAAAGAAAATGGAAGCAGAGATGACACTTTTTCTTAGGACCTCTAAAAGGCCAAAAGTGACATGGATCCATCCTACTAGTGAGGTTAACTTGTTTAGTGACAAGTTCCCCATATATAGACATATCATCCTTGATTGGTTCATATATATAAAGATCCAAAAGATTCCATCCTAGTCACATTCATTGGCACTTACCAACAATACAAGCATTAATACCCATGATTATATCAAACCTTGGATTAGAGAGCTCATGAAGGAGCATGAAGAAAGGAGGATTGTTGAGGCAACTAAAGAGAGTGGAAAAATAATGAAGGATCTTGGAGCATCAAGTGGTATTGGTATTGAGATCCCATAGGTACCCAAATTCTCTAAACCAACAACCACTATGTATTACAATGCAAACACAACTAGATTGGAGAAGGTAACAACAAAGAAGGCCGTTATAGGCACTCAGGAGTTCACCTTTCTAAAGAGTGGAGCCTTTTGTGGGTCTAACTCCTATGTAAAGTAAAATAGTAAGGGAACACCCCATCCATCAAGAGGACATAACAAGTTTGGTTTAGGCCCAATCAATAATGACCTTAACTGGGGTCAAGGGAATGAACAAAGAATCATCAACCTAAAAAAGGAGAAGTAAGACTTGGAAGCACAAGCTACATTTTCAATCCCTAAGGACATATTAAAGATGCTAAATAAGTATCTTCTTGACATATTTGAAGGATTAAAGACTATGAATCTCAGATTAAGTGCCTTAACCCATCAATTTGAGATGGCATAGGAATTAATCATTCAATGGTAGGAATCTAAAGACTAGATAGCTGATTGATCAATGTGTATACTAAAAAATAGGTCCAAGACATCAAAACCATCAAACTGGGACTTTTTAACATCCTCCTAAGAGTCATAGTGGATAAAATATAGGACCTAAGCACTTGGTATAACAATGTCAAAAATTTCCTGAAGGAGGACAAAGATTTGATAGACAAAATGGAGAAGCTCTTAGAGACCTTGTTGGCAAACCCCTCTCAACCCACTACCATGGGCCTGATAGATGATGAAGAATTTAATCAAAGGGTTAATGTCTTCATCTAAAACATCATAAAAAACCAAGGCCACTCTATCAAGGACAATCAAAAGGTCCTTGACATCATCCTTACCTCAGGAAGGTAGATTTTAGAGGCATAATGCATCCAAGAACTCATGGTCAAAAGTGACAAAGAATTCAATGCATTGGCAGATCAAGAAGAGGATTATTTGATGAAACCTATGATAGATTTCGAGTTGATAAAATAATAACACACTAGGGTGAAGGACACCCTCAAGAAAAGATAACCAAAAGGACCCACCAATGTAATATGAAAAGAATATTCTTTTGTAATGCATATATGCTAGTTTTTTAGCATATATTAGTTCTATTTGTAAAATTTGATGTAGGAGGTCATGTGTATTGTAATATTTGTATTAAGGATAGTTATCCTTATCTTACATATGGATGTTTTTAGAAGTTAATTAGTACACTACCTATGTTATCTATAAATAGGCAGGGGTTACCATTTTGTAGAGAAAGGGACCCTGAGCAATTGTATAAAAGCAAGCATTTTAATACAACTAAGGAATTCAAAAAGGATTGTTTGAATAGTATGTTAAAAGCTAATGCTATCTCTCAATTGCATGTTAATGTCTTAGATTTCAATGGTTCTTTACATTTTGAGCTACATTTTTTGTCATAAGGTTGTTAATTTATGCTATGCTATATTAGCTGAAAGATCTTAGGTATACTTTGTTTCATTTGCTCTGGATTTGGATGTGCTCATGCTATTCATGTTACATTAGTAAATTCTTTAAATTAAATCTAGTTCTTACTTGTGATTTCTATATTTCCTTTGATGCTTGCCTAGTTTATGATTGGAATATAGGTTCATACTATTTTACATCATAAATTGGTTCATTTATGCTCAAACCAATTAGAACCTTGTCATGATATTTGAGATGGAATCCTATAATCATGTTTTCTTTTTTGCCTTACCCTCATTTTTTCTATTTTCTTTATCAAATCTCACTTTAATTTAAGATCATTGTTAATATCCACTTAGGTTAGTTTTTGGATCATAAATATCACAAATTTTCAAATATACAAGACCCTGGTGGTTCCTAACCACTAAATTAAACAAATATCATGGGCAGCTAGCTCTCATAATTTGCTTCTATTCCACCATAGACATCCCAAATTGTCACAAACTACAAATCATGCCCTGGATCCTCAGGATCCTAAAATGAGAAGTTTTCATCAACAGTAAGAGCACTTGTGAGGTGGTTAAAAGCAACAACAATATATCAGAGAAGGATTGGAACTCAGTTCTAAATGAGGAGGCCCCCCTCAGAAGGAATTGTAGTGAAAATCCTAACCCTTCTTAGATTAAATTGTGTTGTGTCAGTTAATTTCATTACTAGTTTGATTATGTGAAGTGTGATGCATGTGTGACTCACAAGTGTGAAGAATTTTTGTATTCTATTATAATAATTTCCTTGTATATTTATATGGTAAAATTAGGACAAGTTAATTTTACTACAACCAACAATTAAGTTTGTCTATGAATCAAAAATGCATATATAGTGCTGACATCATTGAAAAACCTATGTACCTTGGGTTGAAAATTAATGTTAAGTAGATTTAAGAATCTAGTATTAATTGGGTAATAAATTTGTCCAACATTTTGGTATCATTCCATTCCCCTATGCACATGTATCCAGAAGTAATCTTGTCACTAACTTCAGATCCAATCACTATATAGACTTCAAGAAGCATGGATGTAACACCACAAAAGAATTTAATGCTATATCTACCACCCCAAAAAGGTGAATTTATTTTAAAATCAGATTGATCACTATAGAATCTCAATTCTTTCACTGTAAAAGGGTCAACACTTTTTAGCAACCTCACATTGCTAAAATTTGTCCTCCATGAGCACTTGTATTGGCTAAATCTTATAGATCAATGAAAATTAAGTTCACTTATTTATATTATTTTGATGTTCTATGTGCTATTTGTGTTTTTTTATCCTTGATTATGGGTAACATTCACCCCTCTCATCATTATCCATTCCCTGCACCTCCATATTAAACTTGAAACTCACTTGTAGGTCACATCCTATGTGCACCCAGGTCTATGTTGATGCTGTCTATGGACTATTTGTCATCCTTTTTAGTGTTTCATTACATTCCCATGACTCTATGCAAAATAACTATGCATTTAGAGTGGCTTGGTGGAAAATTTATGATATTATCTTATTATCAAGAGTCTGTATTATGTTTATGGTATTAAGAGTGCTCACTCTATTTGGGTTCATTGCCTTTTTATTTTTATCATCTCTTACCTTATCATTTAATTTTAATCTCAAAGATCCTAGGTTTAGATTAGTATTAGTTTACCTTTATACTCTTTAGTCTTTCACACTAGTCTTAAACTAGGTGTGCTTAGAATATAAAGAATCAAACCTACTTCAGAGGCTCATCCTAAGGAACGTAAAGGTCCCACACCTTTGAGATATTCCCATCATTTTAAAGAGATAACCAATGCTCATGCATGTATATGAGTAATAATAATTCTACACCTAGTGCCTCAAAATCTCATGCCCTATGCAAGACCTTTGTGCTTAGTGCCCCATAGCTAAAAAATCCTCCATGCTATAGAGCATCCATGGGTGCACATTTCAAATCACAATATTTTTTGTCATACCCAATGGGAAATTTGGATAAAAGCTAAGGAATTGGTGTTATATTTAGCTAATAAGTGTAGAGACACTCAATAAGAGTACCTTGCAACTCTAAACATCTTTGGTCCATAAAGATCAACCCCTTACCTACATGCTAAGAAGAACAAGAACATCTACAAGAGGCATTAATTTTAATTTTATTGAGCTTCCAACACCATCCAAAGGAAGGAGAGTAATAATATCTTTATCCCCCATCAGAAGGCATAATGTAAGCCAATCTCCACCTAGATCCTAGTCTACACCTCTATTCAAAAAGTTTTATTCTAGGTGAGGTCTATTCCCCATTCCATTCATAATGATACTAAGGAATTAGGTGTTTTTTCCCTTCAATAAAGGTAGTATATTGGTTCTTTCATAGTATGATGACATTCCAGTGGTAACTCTCAAAAAAATTTCTTATTTCATAGGTGAAAATTTAAATTTCCCCATGGAACATATCTATGACATCATAAATATCTACTCAGTACACCATGTGACTCAAGATAATGTTGTAGTCAGACTGCTTGCTTTTTCATTCAAAGGAAAATCCCTTCAATGGTATTGAGGCTTAAGATTGAATTCTATTCATAATTGGGATGAACTCAAAAAATAATTATGCAAGTAGTTTGATGACCGAAGTGATCACTTATCCCTAATATAACAACTCATGAATATAAAGTGAGTACTACATGAAATGATGGTCAATTTCAACTTTAAATTCCAAAGGGTATAAGATAGAATCCTAACTTTATGTAAGCCATCTCCTAACACTGTATTCTTGTATTTTATAAAATATCTTAACAATGATATAGTAATAATGATTCAATCCATGGGAGGCATGGTCCTCCTTGACACTTATGAGGTTGTGGTGCACATAGAGAATTGTTTGATTCAAGTAGGCAAAATCATGCCCAGAACTACTATGCCTATATTTGAAAAACCACTTCCTAACCAAGTTGATACATAACCTATGCTAATGCCTATCCCTACTATAGTGAGCCCATTGACTTCATCCACCACCTTTCTTAGTGAATTACATGAGGTAAAAATGCTATTAGTTTTAGGAATGAACTAGTTGCCCTCAAAAGGTAGCAAGTATAGTATCCTAGACATCATCAACCTTTCACTTAATAATAATAGTCAAATAGACCTCCATACCAAGGTGGAATGTAAATTCAAAATCAACTCACATAAAATAGAACACCTTATGAATAAAACAATCTAAATCCCACATCTAAATCCCTTGTTCTAGTATAAAATAATCTAGCATAGGATTTCAAGTGGTGCTTCCCATGTAACCAATCACATAATCAAGATACATACATAAACAAAATTTTGAACAAGGTACTTATTTTGTAAAACTTTCCTTAATTTCAAGGACAAGAAAGCAATGTAGCTCAATGTGAGAAAGGAGTCTAGTTGTAGTTTAGACACAAGATGGGTCTACTTTCATCAATTGGCAAGAGGAGGATTTCAACTATGTAAATCAAAATAGTGCAGCTAGTGGAGGAAGTTACCTACTTACTTTTAACACAAGATTAGAAATAAGAGCTACAAAATAAGCCATACCAATTGCAATTCCCTTTCCATCAACACCCTAAGTTAATACCATAGGTATGTAAGCTAAGGTGCCTGCACATCCATTACACCCAAAAAAGGCTACATCAAAAAAAGGACCATCTCAAGTTAGTACACTGATGCCAATAGAGGCCACTACCCCAAAGCTACATCAGAAGGGATATTAGGTTCCTTTTAATATAGTTTAGTAGATGAAGATGACAAGCCTAAATGTCACAATATGGGATGAACTTACCATTCCATTCTAACAAAACTTACTCCTAGATACATTAAAAGGTTTCTAAGAGTGTAAGGCTCCCCAATCACCACCATTTGATTCTACAAGTTTATGCCAAATAAAAGTAGAGGAAGTGTAGGTTTGTAATAATCTACCTCCATTATATGTCTCCCTAATTATTAGATGACATCTGGTGCACAATTGCATGATTGAATCTGATGCAAGTAGCACGATAGTGCCTAAAAAGATCATGGATATAGTAGGAATTACATATGCCTCTATTTTAAAAGGATTATTCTAACTTGATGGCATGAAAATAAAGGTGAAAACTATAATCAGAGATTTAAATCTAATCTTACATTCATGGCCAAGCCTTTCTATTACATAAGATATCACAATCATTGACTTACCCCCTTACTTTTCCATTTGAATCTCTTGAGACTTCACATACCGGCATACATTTGTATTAAAATTGGTCACATATGCTATTGATAACTAGGTATGGGATGAAAGTGACTATTAGGGTAGAACCCATCTTCAAAAGTCATGCCAAGCCATAGTCTCCTAGCCTAGTTGAACAAAATTGTGCAATGTTTGACCAAGAAGATAATTCAATTCTCCATGAGGCTATAAGACTATTGGAGGAAACCTTAGATAATCTACTAGATGAATGGGCATGTGAGAATTTTGAGTGTGATCCATATGACAACACCGAGATAGGGCTGGGCACATATTGCATCATGGAAGAAAATGCCATACTACCTGAGCTTATGAAGGTGCACAAGGACCTTGAAGATATGTGGTAGTTATAATTTGATGGCTCCCAAAGTAAGAATGGTGTAGGAGCTAGTATCATTTTGGTCTCCTTCTAGAAGGAAAAATACTTTCATGCCTTTAGACTATAGTTTGCCTGCACAAATAATGCTATCAAGTATGAGGTACTAATTCAAGGACTCTAGCTTATGTAGAATAAAGTGATCAAGGAATTATAAGCATTGGGTGATAATGAGATAGTTTTCAACTAAGTTAGAGTGTAGAGCATGAATAAAATTAGCATGATGAAAAGCCTATAAGCATAAAGTATGAGATATGATAGAAGGCTTTGATGCATTCAACATAATTTCCTTACCAAGAGTGTAGAATGTTGATGTAGATAGGATTGAGACTGTAGGTGTGAAATATGACATTCCACACAATATAATGAAATATTTCAAAAAAATCATCAAGCTTGTGGTGAGACCGATAGTTCTTAAAAATGTAGATAATTGGAAAGTGTTTTAAAGTGATGAGCAAATCATCAACTCAATTTCCTACAAGATGAGGCAAAGTTTTGTGCCATGAACTAGCTGTAACTACAAGATCAATACAAGGATCAAGTTATCCAATTAAAGGGGGAAAATTTTCCAAGAGGCTAGTTACCCTAGAAGATATCTTTGATTATGATGACCAATTCAAAAGAGAAAGGCATAACATGATGGCCAAGGATGATATCTCTATGCCTATAATCATTTTAGAAGGTAAATCTCTTAAAGATGGTAAGGTATGCTCCCCAGTAGAAATTGGAAGCTTCATTTAACTCAACAAGAGATATGATGACATATTCATGTGGATCTACAAAGATCTTAGAGGATTTGATCCAAGATTAGCATAACACATAATTGAGATCCATCTTAAGGCACAACCCATGCATCAAAATCAAAGACCTATTAATCTAAAGATGGAGCATTGTGCACAAGGATCTCTCTAAGCTCATTGAGGCTAGTATAATACTTTTGATAAAACATTCCTCATGGGTCTCCAACTTGGTACTAGTTTGAAATAATAATGGGTAGATACATCTCTACATGGACTTTAGGGACCTAAACAAGGCTTTATTTAAAGAACACTACCCTCTCCCACTAATGGAGCAAATCTTACAAATGGTCATAGGCATGGAAATATTTTCATTAATGGATGGTTACTCAGTCTATAAACAAATCCTTGTATAGGAGTGTGATCATTACATGACTGTGTTCACCACTAAGTGGGTAACCTTTACATACCAATGCATGTCATTTGGTTTGACAAATGCAGGCATGACCTTCTAGAGATCCATATATATGGCATTAAAAGATCTTATCAATAATGTCATCTTGGTTTATCTTTATGACATAATTGTTTTCTCCAAATGTGTTAAGGATCATTTGGGTCACCTAGATTAGGTCTTTTAGAAGTGTTAATAATTCAAAATTGATCTAAATCCTAACAAATACATCTTTATAGTTCATGTAGGCACCTTCTTTGGGAACATTGTTTCAAAAGAGGCACTTGTTATTGATCTATAATGAGTCAAGGCTAACTCATCTCTCCCTATTTTGAGCTACAATAAAAGTCTCTAGAGCTTTTTAGGGAGAATCTAATTTGTGAGAAGGTTTGTGCATAGTTTCACTATCTTGGTCAAGCCCCTCACTGTGATGTTAAACAAGAACACTACATTCAGTTGGACATGCAAGGGAAAGGAAAATATTGAGGCCATTAAACATGCCATTGCATAAGCTCCCACTTTGATCAACCTAGAATATAACAAAGATTTTATCCTTTATGCATTCAGTGGAGCTAACAAAATCTTGGCCATCATGATGCAACAAAATAAAGAACAACTAGAGTAACCAATTACCTTCTTTATCCAGGCACTGAAGGACTATGAGCTATGATAGAGATTTGTTTAAAATCATACCCTTACATTTGTGAGAGCACTAAATAAATTTAGGCATATACTCTCAAAAAACAAAATATAACTCATGGTGGTGCATTCAAGCATTAAAGAGTTCCTACTCAACAAGGGCATTAGTGAGAAAAGAGCTAGTTGGATCACTAAGGTGATGGAATAGGATGTAGAGATCAAGGTCATAAAACTGGTGTGAGGAAAAGGACTATGAGTAATTGGTTGAAGTAGAAAAACCTAAGGATGGTATAGTATTAGTGTCAAATGAAGGAGAGCATGAAAATAAAGAAACCATAACCAACTGGGTGTAGGAGATGAAGACCTTCCTTCAACACAACATATATCCTCTTAGCCTTGACAAAGCTAAGCATAGGCATTTTAGACTATAGTCTATTCCTTATGTGCTCGTTGAAGGCATGATTTTTTGGAAACCCCTAAATGGAGTCCTCCTAAGGTGTGTAGAACTAGAGAAAATAAGCAAAATTCTTCAACAATTTCATGACAACCCCTTAAGAGGCCATTATTCACCTAAGACCAATATCATGAAGATCATGTGAGATGGATATTATTGGCTAAATATATTTAAATATACACACACATATGTGAACAATTGAAATAAATACCCCTTCTTCATAGGTAAACAAAGGCTTATAGCCTTACCACTATGCCTAATTCAAGCCAATAGGATTTTTGCATAGTGGGGTCTAGATTTCATAGGCATGATTAACCCACCATCAAGTGATGGGCACAAATGGATTCTCATAGCCACCAACTATTTCACAAGGTGGATATAAGTGGTTTTAATTAATAAGGATAATGAGACATCCATCTTGAACTTCTATGAGAAAAATTTAATGAGGTTTAATATCCCTACCACCATTATCTTAGATAATGCACTAGCTTTATTTGGAATTAGAATCAATGAATGGGCCATAAAGAACAACATATATCTGAGTGCCTCATTGAATTATTACCCTCAAGGTAATGGTCTATTTGAAGTCCACCAAAAAGAACCTAATTGACATCATAAAAATGACTCTAGAGGATAACCAGTCGAGTTTGGCACACTAAGTTTGGAACTGACGCTTTGGGCTGATTGGATCATGCCCAAGAGAGTATTGGGAAATTTGCCTTTCATGCTAGTCTATGGAATGGAAGCCATATTATTATAATACCATCAAGTTTGCCTTCATTGGAACTTATACATCATTTGGAACTACTTGAAGAGTGATCCCCTTGAGGTAATATTAGCCGAGATAATGGAGCTTGAAGAAACTAGAGTGAAAGTTGTGTACACTATAGAGCTTTAACATGTGCATAAACCAAGAGGATATTTGAAAAGAAGGCCAATGATGGGAGCTTTTAAGAGGGATAATTAGTGCTTAAATTGGATCATAAATAGAGTGAAATCTATGGAATGCACACTAAGTTTCAATGTAATATGGAGTAGTCCATATAGCATCACCAATTGTCAAGCCATCCAATGTCTTCCAACTTGCTAGAATGAATAGAGAAGAGATACCAATCCAAATCAATAGGATTAATCTTAAGCACTATCTTTGTTAACATGTATGTAAAAAATGTATATAATTATAGTAGATGCTCTTCATTTCCCTAAAGTGTGCTTTGCACACCCTTGTTTTAAGTAGTTTCAATTCCTCTAAGCACTTATGAATAGTGTTTTCTTAGCTTAGGAATTTTCCTCTAAGCGCCTCTAGCATAGTTCTTATCTTATTATGTGAATCTCAATTCATTTCAAAGCCAAAGATGTGTAGATGGTGCATTCATAAGAAAAGGAACTAGAAGTTCCAAAGACTTCATACCCAATGGATTACTCAAAGGATACTAGGTTCCCACTTAGCATCTAAGAAACTCGTAAAGGTTACTAGAAGTGTTGACTTTCTAAGTCACCCATTAGTCTATGCAAGGCCTCCTAGAGCTTACAAAATATTCACACACATATGAGATCCTAATAATTTCAATTAGAAATTGCAAAGATGCTTCTTGTCTATGCCCGAGCCCAAGATAGAGATGTAAGTCTACATAGAAAAGTGGTGAGGATTCACGCTTTTATAAAGTTCATGATGCACATACATGTGCAAGACTCTAAACACATGAATAAAAATGTGCATAAACTCTAGAATGTAGTTCTCTAGGTTTATAATGGTTAAGTAAAGGAAGAGAACATGAGACAAATATGAATCATGGAGGTGTGCCTAAGATTTTCTATCTTTTTATGCACCCTTATTGAAGGCCTTCCTTACACCTAGCCAATACAGTTCTACACCCATGCATAGGATCCTACATCTACACCCTTGAATTTTGTAGCATCCAACCCTCCTTCTACCACTACCACATGATATCCTAATGGTTGCTCAATAAAAAAAATCTTCATTCACCTAAAAAAGTGCCATCTATTAACATGGCAGTCTAGCACTCATCCAAAGTTGGACCCTTTCAATATAATTTCAATCAACACCATTAGTTAGAAAAGAAGGGAAAGGGGGCCCCACCAAATATATGAAGCAAAGAAGTGTCACACATATGTCACATCCATGCTTCTACCCAAAAATATAAAGGAATCCTCCTAGAGCTCATCAAGACACCACATGCCAGGTGGCTATTAGATATAAAGGAAGTAATTAGAGGTAGTTGAGAGGAGATCAAGGTGTTGCTAAAATAATTAAATGTAAAAATGGCTATTATACTTCAATATTTGAATTCCTGCCACCCTCTGACCTTGTTAGAGAAATCTTTCATTCCCTTATACACATGTATCCAGAAGTAATCCTATCACCAACTTTAGATCTAATCATTGAAAAAACTTCAAGAAGCATGACCATAACACCATAAAATAATTTAATGCTACATCCACTACTCCCAAGTGGCACATTTATTGTAAAATAGACCTAATCACTATAAAAGCCTAGTTCTTTCACTATAAAAGGGTTGACAGTTTTTAGTAACCTCAGATTGTTAGAATTAACTTCACTTATTTCTATTCTTCTAATGTTTTATGTGTTATTTATGTTTGTTGATCCTTGACTGTGGGTAATGTTGACCCCTCTTATCATTTTCCATTCCCTGTACCTCCACATTGAACCTAAAAGTCACTTATAGAATGCATCATATACACACTTGGGTTTATATTGATGCTGTCTGTAGACCATTTGTCATCCCTCTCAGTATTACATTACATTCACATGCCTCTATGTAAAATAATTATGTATGTAGAATGGCTTGGTGGAAACCATGTGATATTGTCTTATTCTCAAGAGTTTGTATTGTGTTTATGGTAGTAGGAGCACTCACTCTATTTTATGTGCATTGCATTTTTATTTTTAACATCTCTTACATTATCCCTCCCTTTTCCTCTCAAATATCCTATGTTCAGATTAGTGGTAGTTTACATTTTTGCTATTTAGGCCTGTGCACTGGTATTAAACTAGGTACACTTAGAATAGAAGCAATTTGACCTAATCTAAAGGCTTATCCTAAGGAGTGTAAGGGTCCCACACCTTAGGGACATTACCATAATTATAATAAGACAATTGATGCTCGTATATGAAAATAAGTGATAATACTTCCATGCCCAATGCCTTAGAATCTTATGCCTTAAGCAAGACCTTTGTGCTTAGTTCCCCAAGCTAAAAAATCCTCTATGACATAGATCATCCACAAGTGCATGTTTAGAATGATAAAAATAACTAAACCTTTTCAATTGATTGGTTCCCATTTTGGGCCACAAAACATGATGTCAAAAGTGGAAATGTGTAAGTTTGATGAGAAGGATTTGGTCACCTAGTTCAACCAAATGGAGAAATGTTTTAATGTACATAAGATCCCATATTAATATAAGGTGGAAATCCATATCTATATTTATAAACTAAGTAATTCATTTTCTATCAATGGATTTGTTCTCAAATTAAGGGTCTTAATCTTATTTGGTAAATTTTTACTATTGAATTATAGTTACTCTATCACAATATTATGATGAATAATTATGTAATCTAGTTAGAAAATTGTGCTAAATAAGACCTATTAGGAATTATATTCAATATTTATATAATCTATACTTGTGAATGGAGACAATAAAAAATGAAAATTTTAATAAATTTTTTATTAATGGGATTTATGGAATCTAAATTTTGTATATGGGTCTATTATCATGATACATAGATTAAAGAATAGAACACGAGACACCAAAATGCAACCATTAACAAGTATAAGAGATAGGATTACTCTAAAACATTCATTACATCAACCTACCAGACGAAATCCTCAATAAACTAAAGAAAAGAGGGAAAAATGGTTATGTTTTAATCATGGTAGTATGTACATTCAATGACACGAGTGTGTGGAAAATATGTATTTTTAAATTGAAGGTGTTAATGAATAAGAAGAGGTTGAAGACATAGCATGGGAGGAATCAAAATAAACCCAACCAACTATTTATTACCATGCACTTTTAGGCATTAACACTCCAAAAACCTTCAAGGTAGTGCGTTTTATCAAAAAACATAAGATGAGAGTATTCATTGACTTGAGAAATAATCACAACTTCGTCAATAATAAATTAGATGTACTATTGATTTTTTTGTTTACCTAGATCTATATTCGCTATTCATGATTATAGATGGTGGTGTAGTTAGTTGTTCTTAGAAATACCATAATATTAAACTCTCCATGGAGAATATCTTCTATATAACCCTATATTTTATTTTCTTATGGATGGAGTAGACACTATTTTGGAGGTCCAATGGATAAATACCTTGTAAATAATTGAGATGAATTTATAAGAGTTGATCAATGTTCTCATTTTGAGGGAAATAAATTTATATAAAAGAGAGTGAATGGGTTTGTAGATCACTTGTTTTCAATAAAGGCACAACCACCAAAGGGGTCTATATTATGAAATATATAGGTAGAGTAACACTCAATATTTTTGGGAGATATGTCTAAGGGATTTTTCCTAAAAGGAATAATTATCATGTCACTCAATAAGAGCCATGGTGCCAAACACCAACATCAAGCCTCAAATATACCCATATGTCCAAAAGAGTGAGATTGAGAATATAGTACATGAGATGTTAGATGAATGCATTATTTTTCATAGTAATAATTATTATTACTCTCTAGTGGTGAAGGTGAGTAATAATAATGACACCTAATATGTGTTTTGACTATAGGGAAATAAATAAGTGCACCATGAAAAATAAGTTCCATATTCTTATAATTGATGATTATCTATATGAATGACATGGATTTGTTTATTTTAAAAAAGTTTATATTCATTCTAGGTATTATCAAAATGATTATTATAGATTAGAATATTCATAAGAAAACTTTAAAAACCCATGAAGGCCATTATGAATTTTAGGTGATGCATTTTAGCCTCACTAACACACCATCTACATTTTAGAGTTTGATTAAATTTATTTTTAATTTTGCCATTTATATGGAAATTTGACTTGGTGTTATTTTTTGATATTTTAATATACATAAAAATATGGGAGGAAAACTTGCATCATATGAAATAGGTTTTGGATATAATTGAAGAACACCAAATTTAATACCAAGCCTTTAAATTGCACTTTTATAGTCAAATAGAATGAGTGTTTGGTCCAAATTTTTCCCATGAGGGCATCAATGTGTATCCTTAAAATAAAAATACTATGATAGAATGGAAAGTTCCTAAAACCATAAAAAAATTTGAGGGTTCTTGGGGATCACATGTTAATATCCTCATTTTGTAAAAAATTACGACATTGTAGCATCACCATTCACATCCTTATTGAAAGAATAATTCCATTAGAATGAGCATATAAAATGGTATTTGAGAAGATAAAGGAGGCCATATAAATTCCCCCAATTATATATACTCTATATTTCTCAAAACAATTTAGTTTGGAATGTGATGTTTTGGGGTATGACATGTGAGCAATACTCATGTAAGAAGGAAGACCTATTGCATTTGAGAGTCACTAATTATTAAACACTATTTATGATAAGGAACTTTTAGTCATTATTAACAAAAGAAACAAATTATGATAATATATAATAGGAATACACTTTAAAGTGAAGACAAATCATGAGTCTAAACTGCTTTTTAGAACAAAGGTTATCATTAAAAGAACAACAAAAATGGGTCACTAAGATGTTGCGATATGAATTTTATATTTATAAAAGAAATAAAAGGATAATGAAATGGATTATGTACTATCTAAGAATTATGAGTTCATATAGGTAATGTTTTATTCCATTTCCATATTATAGGTTGATTAGGTGGATGAAGGAAGATCAAACTAGGAGAATGACGTAGTTACAAAGGATCCTATTCAAAATGTTCAACAAGATTTGAGCATGTTAGATAATTTTTTATGGAAATGTGATGATATATGGTACAAGGATATGTATTAATTATGGAAAAAATCAACCCTTAAGCATAAGGTGTTTATGAAACTTCATGATTCTCTAGTAGGTGGGTACTCGGGCTTCGTGAAAACTTATCATAGATTCAAGCAAGATTTATCTTGAAAAGGGATAAAACAGGATTTTTATAATTTTTTAGAAGATTATATGGTGTTTTATAAAAATAAAAAAGAGATAATAAAGACCTTTAGTCTATTAAAATATCTATCTATTCCTAGCAAGAGGTGGGAGGAGGTTTCTATGGATTTCATCATAGGGCTACCAAATTCTAAAGGGAAAAATTTCATCATTGTTGTTGTGGATAGACTTACCGAATACACACATTTTTATGAATTGTAAAATCTAATTGTATAAAGTAAAATATAATCAACATTTATGGGATATTTCAAAAGCTCCATGGGACCCCAAATATAATTGTAAATGATCACAATCCTAGCTTTACTAATAATTATTGGATTGAGTTATTCTCATGTGTTGGTATCCATATGGCTCTTAAATTATATTATCATAACTAATTTTATGGGAAAATTAAGGTGGTCAATATGTTTTTAGAGAGTTATATCATTGATTTTATTTAGATAAACAAGAGAGATGGGTTAAGTGGTTGACACTGGAAAAATGGTGGTATAACACTTATTTCCATACCTATTACAAAATGCCTCCATTTTTGGAATTGTATGGATACCATTCACCATCCATCACCTAATTTTTTAGAGTTCAACCAAATTTATGGGAAACTAAATAACATATTAAACACTAGCATGAGGTACTCTTTAATCTTAGAGAGAATTGGTAATAAAAAAACCACATGAAATAAGACGCTGATGAACACTGCAGTGAAATACATTTTTAAGTTTGGGGTTGGGTTTTTTTACATTTATATCCACACAAGAAAATTTATTTGAAATAAAATAATAAATATAACAAGCTTTCACCTAAGTATTATGGTCCTTATCAAGTATTGCATAATATTCATAATGTAGCATAAAAAATGAAGTTACGTCACTTATCAAAAATACATTTGGTCTTTCATATTTATTTATTGAAGAAGGTAATTGGATAAATAGTTTAAATCAATAAAGAGTTACTATATATTTATGAGGAGGGTAGATATAATTTACACACTCACTAAGAGGTTACAGATAAGGGTGATTACAAAGTATATAATCAAGTGAAAAAATATAACCAGTGAAGATGTGGCATGGGAGGATGAAGAACTATTATAAAAGTATCCAAAAATAATCAACATTGAATACTATTGGTTTGAGGGTAAGGGTAATGCTAAGAACTTAACCTATGACATGTTTGTACTACTTGTGGATATCACAACCTTTAATTAAGTCATATGATTATTTCTAAAGCTTCATATTGTTAGTAGGTTTGGGCATAGGGTTTATTTTACATGACATAATTAGGGTATATATAGGAGGTGGTGCTTATAATTATGTCATTATATTGAAAATTCTATTCTTATTGTATGTTTGTGGAGGTTTCCCCATCAAAATGGCTTAGTCATGTTATTCATTATTATACACTTATTTAAAACATATTGTGATTCTATTTTACTAGTGTAATATTTTCATTACACTACACCCTTCACTAGGTAGATTAAGGTACATGATTCAAATATTTATATTTATACTTTGACATATGTATGCATTCACTCACATATGCATATGAAAGTATTGACATTATCTAGACATCTAATTTTGGCACAAGACATTTTTACATAACATTATTTCCCTAAGTTGTCATGATCAATAAACTTGTGTATAAGGGATTTTATGTAGGGTTTATCCTATACCAAAATTGTCATCATTTTATACTTAAGACATATAAGTGTATCTGACACTTATTTAAATCTATATGTTCTCAGGATTGAGCCTAGTTGGACACATTTATATGCTACTACTCGAGTGACACTTCTATTTTTCTTAGGCTAAGAATGTTGGTCCTATAAATTTTTTATGAGGTGAAACTGTGCGTCTATCATTTATTTACTTCATCTTTTTTTAGATCCCTTCGCATTTTTATACACTACATGTACTTTGATTGTCATTTATTACTATTTGTAGAGTTGGTCTAAGTGAAAAATATTTCCTAGAGCATCCTATTTATATGAAGTCATTCTAAGCCATTTAGAGGGAGATAGATATATAATATACTCCATAATTCAAGTTTGAGAAAACCCTTTAACTATCTATTACTAGACATATGATGGATTCATCCATTAATACTTTAACCTTTGTACATCTCCATCTTGTATCAAAAGAGGTATTAATTTAATTCCATGTAGTTTTATTTTCACATATAGGGAGGAGAAGGTAAAAAACCCTTTCTATATATTCCATTCACAATGTACAAAACTATGTGAGGTTTGATTAAAACATTTGGGATACATAGTAAAACTCCCATAGTGGTTACCTTACCCATAACTTTATTTTTTGTGTGTTGATGGAAAGCTAGGTCAAGAAGGAAGAAGATATTATTTTTACATTTTGTCCATTATATTAAGGAAATTAAAGTAAAAATAGGCACATAATCCAACTTCAAAGTTACATAGGAATAAAAAATATAAGAACGTGAGAAGAGCATGAAATTGGTGTAGGATGACACCAATAATAATCAAAATAAGTCAATAATGATTGTTCCCTATACATAAAAAATTTAGGCACTATTCCTATTTATGTATAGGTAACACTCTAAATTTGGTACACAATCAATTACCCAAATAAAAATATTCATAAAAAAACAATTAGGACTAAACCATATGTAAAATAATAAATTAGACCCAATTAATTAATTACACCACAAAAGAGAGAGAAACATACATAGTTTAGAGATGTATCATTAACATTGCAATATTAGGTGACAATGATCAAATATTGATAATGGAAAGCAAACTCAACAATTATTACAAGATGAACTATAAAACTCATGAAAATTAGAGAATGATGTATAAACCATCAAGTTATCTTCTTAACAATGTTAAGACCATCAAACACACAAGAATTTTTTTTTTGAAGAATGTGTTCATCTAATCTATGGCTCCAAAACCTTATTTTTATGTCTTCAATCATATTATGAAGAAAATGGAATTATTTTCCTTTCCATAATTGGGAATCTAGATCTAAATATCATAAAGAAAACATGTGTACTTAGCTTGATTTTTATTAGGCCCCTCAATGTTTTATAAGATATTAAAAAACTCCAAAAATTGTAGTAATTATTTATTTAAGTAAACCAATGAAATAAGATGAGTCACTGATATATACTTTTTTTCTTCAATAAATGCTCTATTGATTTATATATTTCTCTAAATGCTTGTAAATGTTGAATAGATTCTTGTGAACAATAATTTAAATTATCTAGATTTCACTAGATTCTTATTGGGTTCTTTATATGCCTAAATTCATTAGTATGCTTGTATATTTATTGATGACTTGAATTTACATTAGTACCCTATTGACACACCAACTGACATAAATTTTTAAAAAAATAAGAAAAGGTGGGATAATGATCACATGAGGTTAGGGGATGAAGGTCCCCATGCCCACATAGTTATGCTTCAAACAAGGATGAAAGAATGTGAATAAACCTGGGGAGATTAAGATGATAACTAGAGGGTGTTTAATAAAAATATAGGTACCACTTAAATTTAATAAATGTGCTAATAATATTTAATTTAAATTAAGAGTTTATAAGTACAAAAACATCATAGAAGCATGAAATTTAATGAAAATAAATTCCTAAGGGACTTTTTTAGGTGTTTATAGTTTTACTTAAGTGTGTGTGTGTGTGTGTGTGTGTGTGTGTGTGTGTGTGTGTGTGTGTGTGTGTGTGTGTGTGTGTGTGTGTGTGTGTGTGTGTGTGTGTGTGTGTGTGTGTGTGTGTGTGTGTGTGTGTGTGTGTGTGTACGTGCGTGCGCATGTGCACACATGTGCATATGCACACACATTCATATGTGTATATACACATATATAAAAGTAAATAAATACATGGTATGTATACACCATTTTTTTGTGAAAACTAAAAACTATATACCTTATTTGATTGAAGGTGTGTATAATTCCCATGTCAGAAAACATTTCTTTGAACCTATACTCAATCCTAGATACATTTATGAGTACAACCTTTAGCAGCATTTTATAAAATAATGGAAAAATTATAAGCATGTCTAAATAATATCCCAAATATATTTGGGATTAGTTTGTGCATCTTGACTACATATATCTATGGGAGTAAGTGAAATATGAATTTCCCCTTTATAAGATTGAATGTAGTTATGAATTCCTCCATTTTTGGTAGTCGCTGGAGCCTAGATGAATATAATAAGTGGAATGTATACCCCATTATTGAGATTTGGGATGAAATTGTTGGCTCCAACAATGGGAGAGAAATAATTGAAACTTATATTATGGATAAAGTATTTGATAATAATGTAAAATTGTATTATGTTGAGTCATATTTTAAAAAAAAAGGTAAAAACTTATATAAATCTTTTATGGGTGGTTCCACTATGAGAATCAACTAAATATCCTATAAACTAACTTGCATTAATTACTAACATTAAATTAAACTAATAAAACATAAAGATAAATACTACTTTGCATCATTAAAATAATCCAACAAATTCCCCCTTGATCCAAAGGGGTGTAGTAGATGAATGAACTGGACTAATTACTTTGAAGTCATCAAAGAAACTCTGTCATAATTTCAAGTGGTGAAATATACCTCTAGCACTAACCAAAAACTGATGCCACTTCATAAATAAGCCCACCCTTATGAGTTGTGGAAAAAAATGGCTAATGAACATGATCAAAGTTTGCTCATCCTCGATGGTCATCACACTGTACTATAATGGAACATAATCAAGCATGCTCAACTACATCAATCCACATAAGGTACCATACAAGAAACCATCCAAGTGACAAACCCATACTATGTATGACACATCTCCTTGATGTCCAAGAAATTATGATGACCTTTGTTCAACACTATTGGTGTTAGCAAACCCTATCAACTCGTACTGTCACTGATGAATGATCAAAGTCTAATCAATGCCTAAATCTTCTCCCCCTATTAAGTGAG
>JARHVA010002025.1:2527500-2677500 GCA_037957365.1 Torreya grandis
TTAGTATATAATTACAAGTTTTAATTCTCGCAGGGCTTTACCATCACCAATTTAAGGATACATTAAATGCCTCACAAGGCTAAATTTATAGATCAATTGGAAGAAGAGAGAAGAGTAGGACAAGAAGATAAAATAATGAGATGAATATCATTATCACATAAATTAAAAAAACAAATAAATAATGAAACCAAGCTTGCAAGCAATGTGTTATCATATTCCTTCTTAGTCTTCTTAGACATGTGTTAGAGTAACTCTTTACAAGGGTGGTGTGGGAATTATTAATGGTAGTTTATATGATTTATTGGTCACAAATAATCTTTAAAAAGTTACACATATACCTATTGAGGGTAGTTAAAAATTACCTTGTTGACATTTGGTCAGATTGGGAAGCTTCCACACTCATTGTCTCTTGAAAAACATTCTTCATCACATGGAATATGCACTTATTAATAATAGTGACTCATATTAACAACCACTCTTACCACCAAGACCTAATTATATATCTTATAGACATATTTAAAAATGTTTAGTTCCCTGTAGGTACTATATTAGGTCATATAACTTCTTTTCCACCACTAAAAGTCACTTTGTAGCTATTGTCTTACACTTGCTTGACAAGGGATGACAAGAGAGATTCACGTCTTAAAGTTTCAAGTGACTTTTCATGGTGAGAATGGTTTATATATATGTTTCATGACCTATAATAATATACATGGGTAGTAATATATACTCCCAAATATGTTTTGAAAGTCCCTTGAGCTCAAGTCTTTTCAACATTTTTACCTTTTACTCTCTTGATACAAGATGAGTCACATCTCTTCATTGAATCCTATCTACCAATTTGTAACATAAATTAAGACTTTAAGAGCCTATTAAATGTTTATAAAATGATGAAAATATTTTAGTATTGCCTTTGAGACCTTATTTAATATATTAGGAAGTTTTTTTAGCTCAAAACCCTACACATAAGCACAAAAGGAAGTTTTCCAAGCCTTGTTCCATATAAAACCTTCTCACACGTGCCAAAATTTCACTCAGTTAGATGATTGAGAGATATAATAAGGTAATAAAAGTTAAATTTAAGTTCATCCTAATCCATTTTTATTTATTTAAATTCTTTTCCTTTTCATTGGGTTGCATTTAGGGGTTTAAGTAGGGTTTAAGGGCATTTTAGGTCTTAAAGATGGTTCATAGAGTTAAGGGACCTAATATTAAAAAAATGATAAGAATATTTAGTATAAAAACATATCCTTCATATGTGATAGGATAAATATCCCATTCACCTTCTCATGTAAGTTCCCATGTGCTAGAAGTTGACTTTCTGAGCAATGCAACCTAACTATGTGTTTGAGAGGGATCATTTGGCAAGGAAAAAAGATGAAAGTGATTATTTTGGGATAGAAACAACTAAATGAGGTCTATAACACATTATAATAAATTTATAAGTGATATTATAGAATGAGTGACCCTTCAAACCATTGGAAACTACCTTAAGCCCCATGTGAGGGTTTACACACAGTCATATTTATTTAGCCCTAGCAGACCTTTTCCCATATTATCCTTATTTATCAATGATTTAAATATTAATGGAAATATTATAAGACATAAAATTCATCTAATTTCACCCATAAATTGACCATGTATTCAAAAATATGCATTTTTTCTCATATTTAATACATAGTCCTGTGTATGCTTATTTAGGCCTACTAAGCCTAATTAGTTATTTTAGGCCTTTTGCTACCTTTAACCACTTTGCCAATAAAAGATATATTTTTTATATTTTAGTATTAAAATTAATATATCTATTTTACCTTATTTTTACTTCATGATCTCAAGGAATAGTCAACACATTTCCTTCATTCTTGTAAAACTTGCTCGTAGGTGTCGATTAGGTCTGCCTAGACTGTACAATGAGTGTGAACCTTACTAATTGACACTTTTGATGTTTAAAATGATATTAAAATGATAATTTTTTTATAATTAACCCTTTTTATTCATTTAAACATAATTTTTTTCACATATGACTCATTTACTCCTTAGCTCCTTTCACATGATTGTGTGTGTTAATTAAGGTTACCTGACTGTAGGTTTCATTGAAATGAGTCCTTTTAGGATAGATTAGTATTTTAATGAAGAAAATGAGGGTGAAAATTATAATATTCACTTAATTAATATTTTTATATTCTAATATTCCCATTTAAATATTGCACATATGATCACTTTTTTAATTAGGCTTTAGAGAGGCCTGTAGGTGCCTATTTAGGGTGTATTTGACTGTATTCTACCAAATTTGGTATCCACAGGCCAAAGTTAGATTATTTAATGCATATATATTTTCAAAATTTTCCAAAACATTATATAATTTCCTACCTAAACCCAAAATATTACTACACCCATCATCAACATGACCTTTAACCTCACTGCTTACTAGGTCCTATAGGTGGTCATTTGGGCAAACTATTGATCTTTCACTGCTTAGTTCTACATTGAGATAAATAAATTAATAATTAAGAATTGAATTAAGATATAAAATTTCATTTAAGGTATATTTTTTCATTTTATTTGGCTTAGATCATATGAGAAACATTTGCAATTCTCACTATCTACCCCTGAAGCACATTCACCTTGAGTTACTTAACCTTCCCTGAATTAAAATGCCTTTAAATACAAGGTGGATTGAGAAATTATTTTTCATATAATATTCATGGTATTTAAAACACTTTTTAAAATCTTAAAAGTGTGAGTTTGAAGACCAACAAGGTGTCATGAGTGTCATTTTCTTGTAGAGGTAAGGCATGACTGTAAGTGATGGTGTTGCTTGGAGACTTATCTTTTCACCACGAACCTAAAGAGATTGAAAATAAAGATTATATATACTACTTAAAATAAATGGATTATAATACCATATATTATAAGGACTATATATACTCTCCATGAAATAAATATGCCACCAAAAATAGCCTACAGGTCTACATACATGTAGGTTCATAGACCTCATTTGGATTGGACTTGAAGAAGGAGAAGTATTTAAAATAGCCTCTAAATATTTTAACTCATGAATATGATCCTAAATATTATATTAATATGTCCTCATTAATTCAATAATGTGGAAAATTAAAATGGAACCATGCTTGACAAGACATCTCTCAACTATGTCTGTAAAATCACATAGTCTAATTATGTATGAAAGAATCTATCTTTCTCTTGAGGATCATGAAATTAAAGGTGTTTTTAAATGTTTTTTATATCCTAAAGATGTTTTTTCATATATTTAACATTGCATTACATTAATTTAATGTATTCAAGACAATTTATAGACCCTACAACTAGACTATCTTGAGCCAACTATTAAAATAATGTTGTTTGACAACACCTCAAACTTGAAAATGAAGAAACATGAGAGAAAGTGTTGTTTTAGGGACCAAGGAATGTTTAATATACCATTTAAAAACATTATCACATGCCCATATTATCTCATAACTCTACTATTAAAGGAAACTGACCCATGGTGGGATTTTGAGTCTTTTTTACATTCTTTTACTTATTAATGATTGTTCATTAAGTTAAGGATCTTAACCAGTAAAAAAATACAAAAAGTGGAATGTAATTTATGGTCCCCTCCTATGACCAAGATCTCAAATCCTAACTTTCTCTCTCCTTAAAATGCCAAGTGAAAACTCATTGACTATTTTGGTCTACCAAAAAAGTTGATGGAGGAAAGGAGTAGATTTTTGCATTTTTTTGGATCTAAAAATATACTTATTATAAATATTTGGAATTGAAGAGGTCATGGGGACATATGTAAGAGCTTGTAAGTTTTCCTCTAATATAAATCTCATGTAAAGAGCTTCCAAATGCTTATTTTCTTTTAGAATTAGATTATTTTGCTCTTTCAAACTAATAGAGAAGATGACCCAAGTGACTCTTCAAATTCTTGTGACATGTAAAGATATATGAGAGTGTGTTAAAATGTTTCCTACCTTATTTTACCTATAATTCTTACTATAACTCCTTCTTTGGCCATTGAAAATGATGAGTGATAGTTATAAAAGGGACTTCCAACATTAAAAAGTAGTTACCAAAGACTTTGGATAAGGTGTAAAAAACATACAAGCATGATTCCATAATTTATAATTTATATGTATTATAAAATACCTCTATCCAAGAATAAAACCTTCATATTTACTATTGTCTAGGAAGTGGCATCTCAACATTGAAATTTCAAAATAAGACTAAAGTAATAACATACCTTAATCTTGTCAAAATTACCTTAAAATATTAAAAATAATTTAAAAACAATGTGAACCACTTACTATATTTATTCCTTGACCACTTTGGTTAGCTTTAGACTATTCTTGTTCCTTGAGAGTTTACCACCTTGTCATCTTGATCATGCTTCTTCATGGACTTGATCCCCATTTAACCTTTAATTTTTCAAACCTACCTTAAATAATTATAAATACAAAATTAAGGTTTACAAAGAGTGAATTTTTACAATAAGACCAAGTGACCTAAACCTATTACTCACTAGACCATATTAAATGACTTATAAGATGCCAAGGAAGACACCCTATCTATCATCCTAGATCATTAATGACTATGATAAATTTTTTATGATGGTTATAACCAAATTTAAGGTCACATACATCAAAATTTTGAATGAATCCCTTTCATGATGGCCAAATTTTGTCTAACATATTTGCTGACCTCTTGGGATTGCGTGCTTTCTATTCATCTAGAGTAGTGGCCTTGAAAATCCATTAGGCTATGGGGGTCATGAAAGCATCCTGATTTGAAAGCAAACTAAAAATTAGACTTGACAACAACCTTGAAAAAAATTGAAACTAAACTCATAAAACACACAACACTCACACACATGTGTCACAATACACTTGGAGGAAAGACAATAACCAAAATAAACAAGAAACATGTCCACTAAGAACTTGGAAAAATCAAACCTACTCTACTATGTATAAAAATAAAAATATAACCTCAATAACATCGCTTCAAATGTATCTCATTGACTAGGATACTCAAATTTTCTCCATCAAGCCTTGTAAGTTAAAAAGAATTATGTTGTTTATAGCCAACGATAATATAGGGCCCATTACACAATGTGTCAAACTTGGTATGCCTAACAGGTTTGGCCCTATCTTCATCCCATTTCAAAATAAGATCTCCCACTTGGTATATTCTTGAGACACCCTTCCTATCAAAATTATTCTTGACTTGGGCTTGATGATACTTCATGGTGTGCATATCATGATTTCTTGTCTCTTTTAAGGCCATCAATTTAATCAATGTTATCTCCATAGGATCATTTTCCATCATCTCAAGTTGATGAGCTAGTTTAAGGGCTAGTAGTTAAAGATAGATAGGTATATTTAATTATCTCTCATATACAATCATGTAGGGAGAGTTACCAATAGCCTTCTTAGGGGTGATCCTATCATCCCGTAGAGCTATCTTTAACTTGATGTGCCAAGCTCTTTGATTATCCTATATTGTTCTCTTAATAATTATAATCAAATTATTATTAGTGGATTCAAATAACCCATTCCATTGAGTTTATTAATTATACTAATAACTTAGATAAATACCATACATAAGAGCCCACTCAATTATTATTGCACCACCAAATGCTAAAACACATCAAAAATTATAATTGAAGGCACACCAAATCTGGTTACTATGCCTTCATAGAAGTCAAGAAATAAGTTATCATTAGCCTCATTGAGGGATATGTATTCCACCCACATTTTTAAATAATTCATGGCTATATACACCCATATATGGCCAACGCTTGAATGTGGATTTATCATGCCAATAAAATCTAGACCTCATTGCATGAATGGATGGTCTACCTGAATAGGATTAAGAGGAAGGGATGCCAGCCTTTATTTTACTATATAAATTCATAATTTTAACACCTTATAACCCATGCATATAAGTTCTTAAAAAAAATAGGACAATATTATCTATCCCTCATTACTTTTGTGGATGTTATCTTAGGTGGAAAGTGGCCTCCAACTGGTCCATCATGGATTTATTCTAATAGTTTATTAATCTGATCCATTTTGATGCATCTTAGCAACATACCACTAAGATATCTTATAAAAATAACACCATCCACAAGAACATAAAGTATATATTTTAATCTAAAGTATCTTCTCTTTGCTCTATCCAAACCTATAAGACACCCATGTGTTTGAAGGAACCTTACCATGTTTTGTGTCCAACTTGGAGAGAGTGAAGGTAAAAATACAATAAGATCATCTTGTAGTGTCAAAATGACCTCTATTTCCTCTTGAATTTTTGATTCCAAGTTTTCACATAAACCTCTCCCTCTTACCAATTTAATGGCCTTAATATCCACATCATATTCCATGAATCTGGTTATCCATTCATCCTTCTTTTCATTCAAATCCTTATTCAAAATAAAGTCTCTTATGCTTGGGTGGGTAATCATGACATGAATCTTGTTATTAGAGACCATATGTCTAAACTTATTTAGGCTTATTATTATTAACAACACTAGCTTCTCAATGAAGGTATATCTCTCCTCATACTCTTCTAGCCCTTGACTAAAGAAAACAATGGAATACTGAAGACCTTAATTATTCTACGACATTAACATAAATGAAATGGTGTTAATATTAACAAAGGCATAAAAGAATAAATCCTTAGATAAATCAAGATTAATCAATGTTGGTACTTATGCAATGGATTTCTTGATGGCATCAAAACTATTTTTTCCTTCTTTAGTCCAAACAAAGGCCCGATGTTTCTTCAACATAGTTGTAATAGGTTTCAAAAGGTTAATAAAACTGTATATAAACCTTATCACAAATTTTATTTTCCCAAAAAAACTTTGAAAACCTTTCTTATGCTTGGGAAAAGACAAAGCTAATATGGCACTCACCCTTTTAGGATCTATATTAACCCCATCCTTAGAGACAATATGGGCTAACAAATTACCCTCATGAATTGGAAAAACACATTTTTTTGAGTTTAAAGAGATTCCATATTGCCTACACCTTTCAAAAATCAATTTAATATTAACTAGTTGATCACTATCATTCTGATATAAAATCTTAATATTATTAAGATAAATTGGCACTATTTAATTGATCAAACCTTAGAAAGTCATATCCATGGATATGTTAAATGTAGCCCCTACATTAGATAACCCAAATGGAATTATCTTGTAGGCATATGTTCCACATTTAGTAGTAAAGGTTGTCTTATATTTATCTTCTTCTTTGACCAAGACTTAGTTGTAACCTAAATAACCATCCAAGAGAGAGAAACATTATGAACCTACAACTAATGAAGGATTTATTCCATAGAAGATAAGGGATAGTGATCCTTTAATAGCACCCTATTCAATTCTATAAAATGCACACATAATCTGATCTCACCACTCTTCTTTGTCACACGAACTAAGTTGGAAACCCATGAAGAGTGCTTAATAGAAAAAATGATTTTTGACTCTATCAACTTGGTGAGCTCTTTTCTCATTAGCATATCTACTTTATGATTAATGGGTCTTTATATTTTACTTACAAGTTTAATAGTGGGATAAATTTCTATAATGTGTTTGGCCAATGTGGGATTACACTCCTTGAGATCACTACATTCCCAAACAAAGACATCATATTTTTTTTTGTATAACTCAATAAATACATATCTCTTAGCTAACGTACATACCTTTCCAATATTTAGGAGTTTAAATTTGAATATGAAAACCTTATCATGATGTTAATATTTTGTAGACATGATTATTTTATCTTTATCATTTTATCACTTTCATTGAATATGTTCTCAAGAGTAACCAACCCTTTGGCAAGCTTATTAAACCTTAATTGTAAAATTTGGTCTCCATATTAGTGCTACAATTTAGCCTAGTTTTTACAATAAAAATTAGATTCTTGTTAGAGAAAACATGTTATTTATTTTTCACTCTCAAACAATTTCCAATTAACATCATTATCAAGTATTTATGGCCTTACAACTACCATTATGTGTGGCTAAGTTTTAAGTTCTTGACATCAAAGTCCCATAATCTATGCTTGTAGGACTTCAACAATGTGTTTTTGGTAGCACTCTTACCTCTTACTTGGTGGACAACTAGTTCACTATCTCTAAGAGCTTGTACTTACTCACTACTTTATTTCTTATGCATTAAAGCCCATGTATAAGAGCTTCATATTTATCTACATTAAAAGTATAACTAAACTGAAATATAAGGGTAGAATAGTACCTTTCATGTGATGGAGAAACAAGCATAATACCTACCCCTACTCCATTATTGCTTTTTGAGCCATCAAATAACAATTTCCACAAACCACTACTATCATCATTTAGATTAGAGAAAGAGGGTACAGCTGTAACTTCTTCATGAAAATAAAAAATAACAAGACCAACATCTTTATCACCACTATATGGGTCATACTCATGATTTTGTACCTCTCACTCATCAAGGAAGAGATCTGAAATATCCTCAAGAGGAACAATTGGTTATTGATCACTAGGATGATCCTCTTCATCAATGATGGTGAAATTGACATTAGAAATGTTAATATTATATGGATATAAATGAAAAATAGACATATATTTAGATATTATAGTAAATTTAGTGTCATATCTAATCCTAAAATTCATGTAAAACCAATCAGATGATAAATAACCTCCAATCTTGGTGGTTAAATATATTGACAAGCAAAGAGAAAAGTATGGTGGAAAATCAACTACAACCACATTTTGAGAAATATATAAATTAGGAAAATCATGAAGAGTAATATTAAAACCTTTATTACACACATGGTCTTAGTAGATGAACCATCTAGTTACAACACACCCTTAACATTAGGCTCATACTTCAATCCTAGCATATCAGCTATTTGTTTGGGTGTCACCGAGATACTTTCCCTACTATCTATCATATAGTTATTAACTAAAAAATATATAATGATTAATAAAACATATAAAGGGGGTGGTTTACCATCTTTGCTTGGATGCCCACTAGTAGGTGTAGGATTGTAAAAACTTCACCTTCTTTTCTAGTTGATGTCTTTGAAAGGCTAAGCTTTGACAATTACTATTGAAGCATAACTCTTTGACCAAGAAGATCCAATGTATTGAACATATAAATATTTACATTCACCTTTTTCATTCTATCTACAATATTGATGCAAGGGATTATAAATCTTGGTTATCCTATAGGAGCTATCAAATTATTTTGGGGTTACATAGTTTGAGGAATAAAATTACTCTTCAAATTATGATTTCTATGAGTTTATTGAGATTTATGATTTGAATTATAATCCCTTGTTACTTGAGTCATAGAATGTATGATGGCTACATTTTTACCCATCTCTTGGGCATCATCAATTACCCTTGTTTTAGACCTTGTGTTGGCTGCAATAGAAGTGTCATTAGCTTTATTTGTCCCTTCTAATTGATTGATTGCATAATACTCTCCCTCTTTCCAGTTAATTAATTTATCATTAGATTGAACTTTTTCTTGACTTGTCATAACCTAATTTTAAACTTTAACTTTTGTCATAGATGGAATGGTTCCATTTTTGTGGAATATAATCTTGACCAAACATTTCACTTTGACTAGAGGGTTGATCCTATTAAGAATACCAATCATGATCTTAAACCAATTTTTTTTGAGTAGGCACAAATTCTATAGAAGTGGAGGTATCATTGGGTTTGTAACTATTATATGGTCTCACATTGGTAATTTTCCCTTTTCCTTGAGAATTGCCTTGTAAGGGTGGTCTATTGGGTTGTTGTCATTGATTGGATTTATATGGAGCTTGATAAGGCCTATGAAATTAATTTTGTTTCCTTTTATCTATTATTATAACCTTTTTTTAAGGGTCTTAAGCAATCATTCAACATCATTTGAATTGTTGGATGACTAGGGGTAGCTAACTTATCACCAATCAATATAGGAATAGGAGCAAAAGTGGGAGTAGGAGGCTACATATCAAAAAACAATGGCATGGGATGCACTGGGGATATATTTCCATCACACATGAGATTTTTTTATATTTGATGACAAGGTCATAGGATTACAATAAGGTTCCCCCTCCCATGGATTGTATCATAACAACTATATCACTATTCAATGATTTGAGATAGTATAATAATGCATAATTTGGAGTGGGTCTAAAAAGAATTGTGATCCTATCCCATTTATTTTGAAACCTAAAATTGAAGTCTTATATGAATTATTGTGGGGACCTCTTGATAGTAGTTAATTTCTCATCTAGTGATAAATGGTCACTCTTGTCTTCAAACCTTTTACTCAACTTATCTCCTAATTCATCCCATGTGTTAATTGAATCAGGGTCCAAGGTCCTATACCAATCTAATTCTTTACCTTTAAAGGATAATACCAAAAACCTAATGGCTACATTATCTTGGGTGACATTATGGATATTACAAAAGTAGGCCATATCTCTTATATGCTTAATGGGTGTAATAATACTCTCTCCACTAAAATATGGAATACTCTTGAGGTTTGGCATAGGTATCTCATCATATTGGTAAAGGTTTATGGGAGACCTACCCTTGAAAGGCAAAAAAGACAAATTTATATCCATATTACTAACTTTGGGAGAGCATGGAATATATGGGAAGTGATGTTTTCTTCTAGGTGTCTTGGTATAAGGAAGAGTATGGAGAAATCTTTTTATTTTGACTAAAAATAAAGGTAATTCAAAAAATCAATATGAATACCTTTATCCCTTGACCTTGTTTTCACATTTGGCATGAAAAATAGCTTTTTAGTCTACAACCAAGAGATAAGAACTTGCTGGAGTCTCTAGATGCTGCATGAGGTAGGCCATTACAACTACAAATTTGTCAAGACCAACATAAATTTTGGAAAATATTTATTCAAATCTATCCCACTAGGTGTACCAAAACTATTATATATCAAATTTACACCCTTGAGAGGGTGTATTTAAGCCCTCTCACTTGAGATATACAATGGGATTAATATTAGGTTGTGGATGACCTCTAAGTAGAATAAACCTCTATATTTTGGGCTATATCCCAAGTAAAACACCTATAATACCAATGACACTATTTATTTACATGGAAAAGGGATAGAAGGAAGGATAAAACTAGTAATAAAACTTGGAGGTGATGAAACAAACATGATGTCTTCTACTTGCTAAGGTTTTCACTTTGAAACAAGTTACAATTAGATTATACTACTCCAAGATAGTCCCTATAACACTAATGTTTCAATATGAAGGTTATGGAAATACAAGGGATTAAAATGACAATAAAGAGATACTAATAGTAGATACTAATGACATATCAATTCTCAAACTCAACAAACCATGTGTCATAATTAATATGACCTATGAAAGGAAGACAAATCCATATAGAGGCATGAAAGAGAAGGATAAATGCAAGGAAGTCCACTCACCATCACAAAGAATTCATCAAAAATTAATTCTAGATCACTATATTCAAGATGGAGATAACAATATTAAGTTTGAATTGATTTTAGTATGCAATTACAAGTCTTAATTTTGGTAGGGCTTCTCCATCACCAATTTGAGGATACATTGAATGCCTCAAAAGGATGAATTTATAGATCAATTGGAAGAAGAGAGAAGAGTATAAAAATAATATAAAATCATGAGATTCATATCATGATTATATTAGTTAAAAAATATGGAAATAATGACACCAAGCTTGCAAACAATGTGTTGTCATCTTCCTTCTTAATATTCTTAAACATGTGTTAGAGTAACTCTTCACAAGGGTGGCATATGAATTATTCATGGTATTTTATATGATTTATTTTTCATAAATAATATTTGAAGAGTTACACATTTTCCTCATAGTTACAAACCACCCTATTGACATTTGGTAGGATTGGGAAGCTTTTACGCCCACTCTCTCTTAAAAATCATTCTTCATCACATGGAATTTGTACTTGTTAACAATAGTGACTCATATTCATAACCTCTCTTACCACCAAGAACCAATTTTTTGTCCTAAATACCTATCTCGTAATATATAGTTCCATGTAGGTGTTTCATTAGGTCATATAACTTTTGTTCCACCAATATAAGTGACTTTGTAATTGTTGCCTTACACTTGCTTGAAAAGGGATGATAAGAGACATTCATGTCTTAAAGTTTCAAGTGAATTTGAAGGGTGAAAATGGTTTATATCTATATTTCATGACCTATAAGACTCTACATAGGTAGTAATAGATACTCCCAAAGATGGTTTTAAAGTCCATTGAGCTCAAGTCTTTGCAACATGTCTACCTTTTACTCTATTGCTAAAGATGAGTCACGTATTTCATTAAAGTATATCTACCAACTTTTAACATGAGTTAAGACTTTAGGAGACTCTTTAATGTTAAATAAATTGTGAAAACGTTTTAATATTAACTTATATACCTTCGTCAACTGATTAAGAAGTTTTGTTTAGCTCAAAACCCTACACACAGTCATAAAAGAAAGCTTTCCAAACCCCGTTCCATACAAAACCATCTCTCACGTGGAAAAATTTCACTTAGTTAGATGATTGAGAGAGATAATTTCATCCAATTTATTTTAAGGTCATCTTTATCCATTTTTATTGTTTGATATCCTTGTCATTTCCATCAGGTTACATTTAGGGGTTTAAGTAAGGTTTAAGGGAATTTGAGATATTAAAGATGGTTCATAGAGTTGAGGGACCTAATCTAAAAAAAAATGCCAATAAAATTTATTATAAAACACTCTCCATCATCCTTTATAGGCTCAAAATCCCATGTACCTTCTCATTGAAGTTCCCACATGTTATAAGTTAAGTTTCTAAGCAATGCAACCTGACTGTGTGTTTGAGAGGGATAATTTGGAAAGGAAAAGAGATGAAAGTGCTTATTTTGGGATGAAAAAAACTCAATGAGGTATATAAAAAATTATATGAAATTTAAAAGTGATATTATATAAGTAGTGACCATTCAAACCATTGGAAACTACCATAATCCCTATGTGAGGTTTTGTACATAGTCATATTCATTTAGTCCTAATAGACCTTTTCCCATATTATCATTATTTATAAATTATTAAAATATTAATTGAACTATTATAATACTTAATAATCATAAAATTAAACCCTTAAATTTACCAATAATTCAAAAATATGCAATTTTTTCTCATATTTAATATATAAGCCTGTGTATGCTTATTTAGGCCTACTAAGCCTAATTAGTTATTTTAGGCCTTTCACTGCCTTCAACCAATTTGATAATCAAAGATAGATTTGTGATATTTTATTATTCAGATGAATATACCTATTTTACCTTATTATTTCTTCATTATCTCAAGGAATAATCTACACATTTCCTTCTTTCTCTCAAAACCTACTTGTAGGTGTCCATTAGGTTTGTTTGGACTGTAGCATGAGTGTGAACCTTAATCATTGGAACTTTTGATTTTTTTTAATGATATTTAAATGATATAAATGTTATTATTTACCATTTTTAATCCTTATAAACCTTTTATTTTGTCACATATGACTCATTTACTCCTTAGCTCCTTGCACATGCCTATGTGTGTTAATTAATGTTGCTTGACTGTAGGTTTCATTGTAATTAGTCATTTTAGGTCAGATTAGTATTTTAATGATGTAAATATGGTGATAATTATAATCTTAACTTAATTAAACTTTGTATCTTATAATATTACAATTCAAAAATTGCACAACTGATCACTTTTTTAATTAGGCTTTAGAGAGGCATGTAGGTGTCTATTTAGTGTCTATTTGACTATATTTTACCAATTTTGGTCTCTATAGGCCAAAATTAGATTATTTGATTAATTTTATTTTAAAAAATTTAAAAAAAATTAGATCATGGCATACATAAACCAAAAAAACTCCAACACCCATCACCAACATGACCTTTGACCTCACTACTTGCTAGGTCCTGTAGGTGGCCATTTAGGTAAAATATTGATATTTCATTATTTGGTTCCCATTTGAGATTAATTAATTAATGATTAACCATTTAATTAAGATATAAAATTTACTTTAAGGTATTATTTTAATTTTATTTGGCTTACATCTTATGAAAAACATTTGTAATTCTCACTGTCTACCCTTGAAGTACATTCACCTTGAGTTACACAACCTTCCCTAAATTAAAATCCATTTAAATGCAAGGTGGATAAATAAATGAGTTTTAATATAATAGTAACGTTATTTAAAACACTTTATTATATATTAAAAGTGTGAGTTTTAAGACCAAAAATGTGTCATGAGTGTCATTTTCTTGTAGAGGCAAGGCATGACTGTAAGTGATGGTGTTGCTTGGAGACTTATCTATTCACCATGAACTTGAAGAGATTGAACATAAATATTATATATAATAATTAAAATGAAGGAATTTTAATATCATATTTTCCAAGGAATATATAAACTCTCCATGAAACAAATATTCCACCAAAAGTGGCCTATAGGTATGCAAACTTGTAGGTTCACAGACCCCCTTTAGATTGGGATTGAAGAAGGATAAATCTTGAAAATATATTATAAATTTTGTAACTAATGAATATGATCCTAAATATTGTCTTAATATTACATCCTAAATTCAATATTAGGGAAAATTAAAATAGAACCCTATTTGACAAGACATTTCTCAACTGTCTGTAAACTCGCACAGTCTAACTATGTATGTGAGGATATCTATTTCTCTTGAGGATAATTAACTAAAATATGTTTTAATATGTAATTAATAGGTTTTTCCATATATTTAACATTAAATTCCATTCATTTAATATAATTCATAAACCCTTGAACCAGATTGTCTTGAACCAACTATTAAAAAAGACTATTTGACAACACCTCAAAATTGAACATGGATAAACATGAGAGAAAGTGTTATTTTATGGGTCGAATAATTTTTTAGAGACCAATTAAAACCATTATAAATCATCCATATGATCTTATAACTCTACTATTAAGTAAAATTAACCCATGGTGGGATTTTGAGTCTCTTTTATGCTCTTTAATTTCATAACAATTATTCATAAAGTTAAGGAACTTAACCAGCCAATAAATGACCCAAATTAGAAGGATATTAGGGTCCCATCCTATGACCAAGATATTAGATCTAAAATTTATCTCTCCTTAGAATTCCAAGTGAAAATTGATTGATTGTTTTGGTTTGCCAAGAAAGTTGATGGAGGAAAGGAGTAGGTTTTTCCATTTTTGGCTCTTTAAATCCACTTATTGTACATATTTATACCTAAAGAGGTCATGGGGACATTTGGAAGATCTTTTACATTGTCTTCCAATAGAAACCTCCTACAAAGAGCTTCCAAATGCTTGTTTTCTTCCAAAATCTGACTATTCTGCTCTTTGAAACTACTAGAGAAGATGAACCAAGTGAATCTTCAACTTCTTATGACATCTAAGGATATATGAGAGCATGTAAAAATTTTTCCAACCTTATTTTTCCTACAATTATTATAATAACTCCTTCTTTTCCCTTTTAAAATGATGAGTGGTAGTTACAAAATGGGCTTCCAAAATTAGAAAGTATTAATAAAGGACTTTAGATAAGGTGTACAGACCATAAAATCATGATGTCATCATTTATATTTTATGTCTTAGAAAATACCTCTATCTAAGAATCAGACATTCATATTTTCTATTGGCTAGTAAGTGTAATCTCAACATTGAAATGTCAAAATAAGACTAAAGAATTAACATACCTTAATCTTGTCAAAATTAACTTAACATCTCCAAAAAACTTTAAAAACAATGTGATCTACTTACTACCTTTCTTCCTTGACCACTTTGTTAGCTTTAAACCATTCTTGTTCCTTGAGGGTTTACCACCTTGTCATCTTGAGCATGCTTCTTCATAGAGTTGATCCCCATTTAGCCTTAAATTTTTCAAACACACCTTAAAAAATTATAAACACAAATTAAAGGTTTACAAAGAGTGAATTTTGATGACAAGGCCAAGTGACCTGAACCTACTACTCATTAGACCATCTTAAATGACTTGTAAGCTACCAAGGAAGACACACAATCTATCATCCTAGAGCATTGTTGAATAAAAAACAACTTTATGATCGATATTAACAAATTTAAGTTCACATACATCAAAATTTTGAATGAATCCCATTCATGATGGCTAAATTTTGGGTAATAGTGAACACGATGTGAATCTTATCCCACATCTAGTTGGATCCTTTTGTCCTTTTTAATATCTTCACTATGTCTTCACATAATCATACATTTTAATCAATAATTTTTCCAAAATATATCACCATATTGATACAATGTTTTTTATTTCTAGACTACATTGGCTAGCTTGGAAAATTTATGTCTCCTTGATATTGCATCAAACAACTTGATACATTTATTTATCTCTTTCTAGACTGTATCAACCAACCTGATAGATTTATGTGTCTCCTTTAGAATAAATTAGCTAGCCCAATACATTTTTATGTCTCCTAATAACTACATAGGCTAGCCTAATACATTTCTATGTCTCCTTTGGACAATATCGACCAACCTAATATAATTCCATGTCTCCTTCCAACTGCATTAGCGAGACCAATACAATTTAATTTTACTAGTTTTACTAGCTAGGTACATGGGCTTGATTGATACCATTTTAGATTTTATTTCCTTATTTTATAAATTACACATTATTATTTTTTAATTTTAGTATAAATCATTTTAAATAAAAAAGGTATATTTCTATTCTTGTATTTCAATCTAGAATTATTTCTTGACAATTTCAAATATTGAAGGATCTATCATTTTGGGCAAATCAGTCATCAATTTTACCTAAACCATGGCATGATAGGTACTACCCCAATTCTAATTTCATTAGAAAATAATATATATGAAAATTGTCTTCCATGTACCTAATAATACATCAAAATTTCCTAGGGTTTTATTTTAAACTAATATGAAGGATTTCATTTGTTTGGGTTTGTAATGCACTAGTAAGTGATTAAGCTTGAGAAGTTACTCTCAATGTACCTAAGAGATGGGATATTACAGGTATGGGATAGTATAATAATTTATATTTAGTATATATGAAATCTTAAAAATCAAACATACCAAACTTAGTTATACATTTCATATATCAAAAAATGTTTTATTCATTTGTTACTATTTGGTTAGTTTATTAGATTTGATTAAATTGTATTGGCCAACCAAATATAATTTACTTACTTTTAAAATTATATTAGCCAACATGATATATATTTCTTCATTTCTATCCTGTATCATCCATCCAAATATAGTTATGCTCTTTTCAAACTATATCAACTAGCCTAGTATAGTTTTATGCTTTTTAAAAATTGTATAATTCAACTTGATACATTTTTGTGCCTTCCACAACTACATTGGCCAACCCAATACAATTATGATTTTATTCTAACTAGATTTTCCACTTAGATATAATTCATTTTGTGATCATACTCTATTGACCAAATTGATAAACTTTATGTTTCTTGTTCTTATTTCCTACTATATCGACCAACTCGATATAATCTATTTTTAGTATTCCTTTGAAATAAATTGCATTGGTCATCTAGGTATAGTTGATCCTTTATCTTTCATATTGGAACATATATTAGACCAATTTTAAATGAAAACCTACCAAGATTTTTAAATATTTTAAAATAAGACTAATTGTATGGAACTATCTAATCTTGATAGATTTTCTAATAAAAACTAAATGCATTATCATTTATCCATGTCTCAAGACTATTCTACTAATGATTTTATTATTTCTTCCACTAAATATAAATTCTATGAGCCATATGAAAATCCTAAAAAAAATATGAGGTCACCTAAACTAAGAGTATGAGGTTGAAGAGGAATGTGACATATAATAGACAAATGTAATGAAAATATTTCTCTGAGAAAATCTTGAGCATAGGGGTAAGGACCCTACAGTTTTATAGCACATCTTGTTTACACATAATATGGAATACCCCCTTCCCATACTCACAAGTATTGTATAAGACTTGGGGAAAATAAATTTATTACTTCCCTATTTATTTCCTCATCTACCATTCCTAGTATAGTTACTAACATGTCAAGTCTTTATTTTAGTGGGTATACCCACAATGCTCGCATTAATACCAATTTTATTAATACCACATCTAGCACATCTCAACATGCCACTCAAGCTTCTAATTCTGTCCAAAATAGACTTGATCCTAACCATGTTATCTTATAATAAATGAGCCAAATGGCTAACATATAGGTAAGAAATAGTGCTCAAATGATTCAAATACAAAACCAACTTAATAAAATGTAAGAAAGATGTCAATAGGTTCAGTAGGGAAATCTAAATCTAAATTACCCCCACCCCCATTATAGATACTCTAAGAAACCTCATCCTACAACCCACACTTCAAAACAAAGTTATCAAACACCTTAAAAATGAACCATTAGTCCCTTAAATTCTAGACATTGACATGCGTAGAATCAATCATAAGATCTCCTATAATGCATCTACTAATCCTACTTTGTATTTAAAGGTTTTTGAAATATATGTAAATACTAGATTAAACTTAACACCTTTTGTATACACATAATATTTTCAAACTTTATCAATTAATGATGTTTTCTCTCTTGTAGGAATTAATTGAGTTTTAATCTATCTAAGTGCACACTTTAAGGGGTGTACCATGAAAGGGGTGGGAAAACCATTGGTGCTTTGTAGGATTTTTTTCCCTTTACTACCACTTTCTATTTACACAACTATCTCCTAAAAACATTCCCCTAATCTTTGCATTCTATCTTTCACCCTCATCTAGTCATTTTATGCCTTCATTATCCCTTCCCTAGATTAAAATCCTTTTTGATAGTTTATGATACAATGTCAGCCCCATCGACCTTGTACTCTAATTGATAAAGCTCATTTAGGGTCTAAGTTAACTCCTGACAAACTTAGACTAGGACCTAATTTGATTTTGTTAATAATGATATAGAGTCGATTGGGTCGACCCTATCAGCTAAACTTTTAAAAAGGAATGGGTTATATTCAACTATATAAACACATTCATTTCATCATTTCTTAAGAAGAGAAGAGAAAAATAAGAGATTTATTACACATATACTTATCCACCATTCTACTTGAGGAGAATAACTTAGGGTTTCCTACTTTCTTTAGAGATATGGATCTTGTCTTATGGATAAGGATTTTGGATGTATAGATAGGTTGTGTATCCAAGAGATGATTTATCCTTGTCATCCTTACATACTACAATAACCTCTTATGAGTCACATTATCGAAGGGAAATATTGAGGCTCGATAAGTTCATCTTCAAAGGTAAGTATTCATAACTTTGTTCATCCTTTGTAAGAGTAGATAGATTAACATTTGTACTTTTATCCCATGTATTAGGATTCCATATACATTGACATGAGTATATGTCTTCTATGCATGTTTACTTTTAATGTTTATTACCCCCACTTTATGTCACAAGCTTTGTTTATCACTAGATTAGTTTTTAATTTTTATTTACTTACTTTAGTGAATATAAAAACATAAGACTTAGTTAGGGTTATTGCATAGTTTTACTTGACTGGAGGTTTTGGAACCCTCCCTAGTGATATTATTGTGGTAATATATCCATTGGAAGGTCTAGCAGATCCATCTCAAACATGACCCTGAATATCTAATGTATCAACAATAAGAAGTATAAGTAAGATTTATCTTCTCTAAGCTAGGATTGATTTATAGATTAGTTTCATTTACCTTTGAATACATTATAGTGAGCTTGACATGAATCTAACCCTAGTAGGTTTTATTTCATGCCATCATTTATCTTCATATTTATATTTTTAAATATTTTTAGTACTATATTGAACCACTCGATATAGTTCTAAAATTTTATGTGCAAGTTTAACACAATCACTTCAAAATGACTTTATTATGTCTATGTAGGTCTTCATCAATTATAGGTTATTGGATCAATCAGTTCAACATAATACTTTTATTCAGTTCTAAATTAGCATATATAGTTGAATAGGTTGACTCTGTTTGTTATTTTCTTCTATCAAAATATAGGTCAACAAAAACTATCTAATAGGTTGACTCTGTTCATTATTTCTTCTTTAATAGATAGGATTTTTCAAACTTGGTCGAACCAGTTGACCCAATTGGTAAAATTTGAAAGTATCATTTGAACATCTCAGTATAATGATTTGCAATATAAATCATAGTCAATCCCACCAAGGTTCCTTTCTTCTCTCTCTCTCTCTATCATTTTAGTTCTTATTTTAGTACTATTTTCCCCAAGTTTGTAGTTCACAAAACTACAACCCTACAGCCAACTAGGTAAACTTGGTGGACTTAGTTTTGTGGTCTGTCTTCTATTTAAAAGACATAGTCAACACATTTGAATTTATTCTTAAAGTCCTTGATTCTATAGAATAGAAGTGACCCAATTGAATCTATTCTATACTATTTACATATAGTGTTGCTTGAACCAACTTTATACTATTCTCAATCAAGGAATAACATCTATTTGCTAGTAATTAATTCACATTTTATTCTTAGTTATTTGCATGATTAGAGTAATTCACATAGTCTAAATAAGTGGGTTTTAAAATTACCATTTTATTTAAACTATTTTACTCTTTTTTCACACACTACCAAACCAATTTACATTAAAAAAGCATTAAACATTTATTTTCCAAGGTTGACCTACTTGGATTTCATCACCAAAGGGGAAGCAACCTTGATTTTCTAGCAAGTATAAATATGTGGTTAATGGTATATATTAGAAAATCACCTGACACCCTTATCATTATGGGATTGTAAAGTGAGGAGGTATACCCCAATACCAAATTAGTACCATTACCAATATATATCCTTTTCTACCCAAACATCCTAAAACCAACCTTAGATTGTGTTTTAGTACCTTGTTTCAGTCAACTTTCCTATTGCATTAAAATCAATCTTTCTAATAATCTAATAACACTTAGGGTGACCAATTAGTTAGCATTTAATTTTTAGTTGCTGCTTGATCTTTGATCATTGTGTGTTGTATTGTAAAATGACATTGGCCAATGTTGGTGCAAGGTTTGTGATGTGTGCTTCAATTGGATTGGTCATATTGATCCAATTATTGGTGTGTGTACTTTCATTATTGGTGTGTGTAATTTCCCCTATTTTAGAACACTATCATTTTTGTCGATATAGTCTATTATAAACTATTCCATCTTCCTACCAGTAGTACATAGTCAACCTGCATGACTATGTTATCTTATCCCCCTATTCAGTTCTCTATTTAGTAGTACGTATTTGATTTGCATGATTGTGTATCCTTATCAACTTGTTTAGCCTTCTTGTAGACAATACATAGTTGACCTAAATGACTGTGTATCCTTATTTTTCTATTCTCTTCCCTGGGTTATAGAACACAATTGATTGATTCGACTCTGTATCCTATTTTTTGACTTTGTCTTTACATGATCATTTCCTTTTAACTTCCTTATTTCATCATGAACTTATTATTTAAGGATAAAACATAGATGAACTAAATAGATATGATGAGCTTTACTAATCCCAATAGGTTTCCCTATACATAGTTTATGGCTTCCACTTTAGACAAAATCAATGTGCATGTGGCCACTCACACTAAAAATTATAGGACTCTTCCTCATTCCTCTTTAGTTTGTAACCCTATTTTCTCCTTAGAAGATTAGTTTGAATTAGATTATGCCTCGAAATGATTTTTTTCATTAATGAGTTTGCTCAACATAGGGGAAAAGACCCTTCTACTATTTACAACATTAAGATAAGTGGTAAATAAGAAGAACCCCATTCACCTTCCCCCACATTCTCTCACGAATTTACGATGATACCTTCTTTGATTCTCAACTTCTCCCTTGTATTTGGACTCCTTATCAACTATGACCTCTTCTTCCTTGATTTATTCTACCTCTATGCCAGGTATTTATACTAACATGGTAAGTTTACATCTAGTGGGAATTTTCCAAGACCTACCCTTCTCAATCCCTCCACTAGTGCATCATTTTCTACCAATGGTAACCATGTCACTAGTTGTTCTTTCTCTTCTAATCCTTTTACTAGTGTATCTTTCACTACACATGCTAATCATGCCACTAGTGCCTCATTTTCTACCAATGCCTCTCAAACCACTAGTGCTACACATGTCACTACTCATAGTGGAACCCAAGCCACTAATACCAATGCTAATGCTTCACATAATATGCAATTTAGTCAAAATACCACTTAAACCCATAAACTCTTATTACAAAATCTTAATCAAATGAACACTTTAAAAGTTAATAATGCCAACCAAATGATGAAAATGTAAAATCACCTTATTCATCTTCAAAATCAACCTCAACAGGTTTTATGGGGAGTATAAAATCATAATACCCCCACAACTCCCCTTAGGCATTCCCATGGAAACCTTATTCCTCAACCACCCCTTGTTAACAAAAAAATTAAACATCTTCAAAATGAAATGCTTACACCTCAAATTGCCAGTATAAATATTGGAGGTATCACACCTAACATTAGTTATAATGGGTCAACTGGTCTTACCTTACATTTAAAAAAATCTATCAATATTTACAAATATTGGATCAAGTTAAAAACTTTTGATGCTACCAAGATTTTAGTGAAAACCCTCTTTAGAGATGCTTTAGATTGGTATAATCAATTCAATTCTAATTATATCACTAGTTTGGAAGATCTAGTTAACACTCTAGTATAAGAGTTTCAAACTAGTGACCTCCTTAATAATATCTTGGCTCATTTTATCAATTTCAAGCAACTTGAAATTAAAACTACCCAAGTTTTATCCAAACGGTGGAAGACCTTGTCTAATAAGCATGAACATAACATGGTGGATGATAATATCTTTCATCTTTTCACTAATTCTCTTTACCCCAAGTTATAATATCAAGTGATGACTCTCTCTCTGAGAACTTTAAAAGAGGCCATCTACCAAGCCAAATGCCACGATTTTCTCATGCATCAGTTTGAGGCATCCCAACCTCTCATGGGAACTCACATGCTCATCAAAAATAAAAATCATCATGATACCAACAATGGCGTCACTGATGCCTATGATACCATTCATATTCCTATGATACCATTCATAATATTCAAGTTATTTCTCCTAATCCTCCTTTGGAGAAAGATTCCCCTTTAAACCACACCCCTAATCCTCAATTTTCTCAACTAAAAAACATCAATGTTTATAAGACATTAACCTTAGTATAACTCCAAAAACATCTACTAAGACCTCTTCCACAAGAGCTTGATCCTACTCTCCCTATTGAAGTCATGGTATGATCCAAATAAATTTTGTTGGTTTCATGCTAGTTGGGGTCACTCTTAAGAGGCTTACAGGAAATTTCATAATTTAAATATGGATTTCATCCTTAGTCCAAATTTTGATCACAACTCCCTCATTCATAAATACCAACAAGCCTATGACATTTCCTTCAAAGCTCATGAAACACAAAATAATGATTAAGCTTTAAACCAGGCTAATGCTCATCTGGCCATTTACAAAGACCATCTTCCTAATCATGAAGACAATACTGACAAGCCTACTCCTTCCACCAATAATGTTATAAGTATTATAGACCTAACTCTCAAAGATAATGTGGCAAATATGACTAATATGATAAGTGTATTTGCTTTCATTGGTTATAATCCTACACACATGCATCCATCATCTCAAACTTTACATGTTATCCAAGATTCTTTCCCAACTCACCTAATAGAGTTGGGGAAAGAGGACCTTATCTATTTTAAATAACCTATTCCAATGCCTCCACTGGATAACAACTCTGATATTATTTATACAATCTCCCTAACCTCTCTACCCATCGATAACATTCTTAACCCTTATAATATGACTCCTTCAAATAAATCAAAAGATAAACCTAAATAATTTACCACATCCCCTCAAGACAACCAAATGATTTTTCCACAAACTAAACTAACCATGTATTATCAACACAAGCTTACATGAACTTATAATACTCCTTCTTAGGAGCTCCTCCAACATTACACACATCTATCTAGTAGTCCACCCATGGGTTATGATGAATGGGACCCTATCACTGAGCCTACCATTCTCCCATATCAAATTCCCTTTCTTAAACTCATGAAAACTTATTTTTGTCATTGCAACTACATTATGTATCTCTTATTAAAAATGAACATCCCCTATCCTCCCTTAGCAAGATGTGAATCTAGCTTATCTGGGTCAGAAGATAGTATCTTGTAATAATATGAAGATATGTCTATACTGTTAAGCACAAAATATACTTAGAGGGGGGTGAATCAGTATATTATATATATTATAAATCTTTCCTTTAACCAATATTCCACTTAATCAAACATTCAAGATATGCAATAAAACTCAAACAATAAACTTCACACAAGACAAAGAGAGACACCAGATATAACGTGGAAACCCAATGTGGAAAAAACCATGGACAATCAATCTCAAATATATTTGTGAGAACAACCCCATAGGAGCACCATACCCCTTTGCCATGTACAAACCTTAGCTTCAATTCGTGAGCAACAACCCACATGAGCTTCAAACCCCTTTGTCGAGCACCAACCCAACACCTATTTGTGAGCACCAACCCACAGGAGCACCAACCCCTTTGCCGAGTAGAAACCTCAGCTATAATTCATGAGCACCACCCCACATGAGCTTCAAACCCCTTTGTCAAGCACCAACCTAGCTATCATTCGTGAGCACTAACCCACAAGAGCACCAACCCCTTTGCCAAGCACCAACTCAGCAACAATTCGTGAGCACCAACCCACAGGAGCACCAACCCCTTTGTGTATACCACACACCTATCTCTCAATGTTGCTATCTCAACAAATGATAGATCAATACATAATCACCTTCCTCTCTCACTTTTGCTCTTCTAAGCTAGAGATAACAAATACAAATCATCTCTCACAATTTCTCTTCTAAGCTAGATATTACAATATCAAATCAACCTCTCACTTCCACATTATAAATGGCTACTCAAGCCTTTATTTATAGCTTTCCAAATGACCTTTGGCCTTCCCCCTTTGTGACCTTTCATTCCTCATGGAAAATGGCGCCAACCTTGGATGACCCTTCATATCCAAGCATTTGAAAAGTCATGTGGTGACCCTTCATGACCAAAAACGTCTTTCCCACTTTTGTCCTTATCTTCGGTGACTTTTTGTATTCCTTTAAGTGTCCCTTCATGAGAAATTAGCCCTTTACTCTTTTGTCTTCACTTGGTGACTCTTGGTATTCCCTAAGATGACTCTTCATGGGAAAATGTGTCCCATCCTTCTTTTGTCTTTATCCCATGACCTTTGACTTCTCCATGGGCCCTTGTTTTGTCTCATATGTAACCAAAAATATATTTGTTAATATTAAATAAATATTAACTCATATTAGCCAAGATAAATAACAATAAATGCAATGGAGCCTTTATCACCAATAATACTAAACCTTTGACATCAATGATAATATTTCCAAGAATCTCCCCCTTTGTCATTGATGGCAACCTCAATCCTGAAATTGCCACATCCTGTCACCTACACATCTTATCATCTGAAAACATACAGTAACTCCCCCTTACTGTAGCAACTTGTACCTGTTCCTTGTACCTATTTTCTACACCTATACTTGTACTTGTTATTCTCCCCCTTTGACATCAATGGCAAAGGGCCTACCTAGAGCTTACACTTAGCTCCCCCTCACTTAATGCTGAACATCAATGGTAGGAAGTAAAATAAATTACTCCCAACTCATCTGGCCGATCTTTGAGAAGATATCTGATTTTACCTGTCCTTTGAGAATCTGCAATCAACTCATTTGAATATTTCCTTCTAATCTCAAAACCTTCCACATGAAACTTTAAGGTGTATCCTTGATCACATATTTGCCTTACACTCAATAGATTATGCTTATGAAACATTCTTAGTCTTGGTTTTACCATTATCCAAAAATAAAGTACCTTTTCTAGCTATCTTGGCAGTGGTTTTATCTCTGAATCTCACTGTACCACCATTGATCTTATTTACTCTTTTCTCTTGTCATATGCCTCGAACATTTGCTATCAATGAACCATGGCTGATCTTTAACTCTTACATGTAAAGCTATTTGCACCAACATAGAATCTTTAGGTTGTTTCTTCTACCATGAACACGATTGAACCTTCTTCCTGATGAATGGAGCTTTGAAACTTTGATCCTTCTTGATTGAATCTGCATGAGTATCCTTTTCTTTCTCTCTGAACTGTTAGCTCTTTTTCAACATTTTAATTTCTTATGACCATAATCATTTGAAACACTGCATATGCAAGAATCATTCTAATAGCCTCAAACCATAATATTGATGCAAAATTTTCTTCAAAAATATATTCCCTCAAAAGATATACAAATTAATCTATCAATTCACCTTTTTGTCATGCAAAATATCTAAGACCCAATAGCACCCACCATGCTTCAATTTTCTTAAAAGTGTCTCCTTGAAGCCTAGAAGAGACACCCCCACATAGAAGGGTTCTAGAAATAAATCTCAGGAGATTCCCACATCTCCTCTATTTCTTCCTTGATCTTCTTGTGTTTTTATTTTATAATCCATTTAAGCATATCTAACCTTTTTGCTCTATTAACCTTATCATTTATGATATTTTTCATCTTCTCAACTTTTGCAACTTTCTTATCTTGACAAAGCTCATGCTCAAATGTAACAAGAGATTCTTTACAATCCTTATCTGATTCTTTATCTACTATAGCAAGTAATTCATTTTCACTCTTAACCTCAACCTGATCAACCTTTACTATATTAGGTCTCCAAACCTAAATTTGTCTTTTCTCATATTTTATAGAGGCTCTATATCCTTTAACATACCTTGAATATCTCTTTACTTTATTTTGGCATAATCTAGCAATATGGCCAACCTCATGATAACAAAAGCAAACAATATGTCTCATACCTTTTTCTTGAATGTGACTGAGATCTCCCTTTGACTCATTTCTTCTTCTCATACAATCTCTTGCCCTATGACCAACATGATGACAAACAAAACAATGGCCATGAAAAGAATTTGAAAACTTGAAAGCATTGGGCTGCCTGATTGGCTTCTTTGATTTACCTGCAAAACCTGCATCCTTGTTTCCTTGAACTGATATTTCATGATCTTTTTCAACCTTGATTATAAGCTTCTCATGATTATTCTTTAAAGAATCTAACTCAACCTTCAACTGATTACACTCTTCTTATTTTGATGTTAAAATTGAAGTTGCAACCTCTAATTGATTCTTAAGATCGTGAATAAATATCTTATTTTCTTTTACTTCTATAGCCAACTTAGAATCCAAGATACACACCTTTTCCTTAAGAGACTCAACCATAGATTTCAACTCTTGATTCTCCTTCTTTAGCTGCTTAGCCATCTGTACTTTTCCTTTGATCTACCTTCAAGCTGTTAAACCCTTTCTGAAGGAACCTACTCTGATACCAATTATTAAGCATAGAATATACTGAGAGGGGGGGGGGGTGAATCAGTATATTATATATCTTATAAATCTTTCCTTTAACCAATATTTCACTTAATCAAACATTCAAGATATGCAATAAAACTCAAACAATAAACATCACACAAGATAGAGAGAGACACCAGATATAACGTGGAAACCCAAAGTGGGAAAAACCATGGAGAATCAATCTCAAATATATTCATGAGAATAACCCCATAGGAGCACCATACCCCTTTTCCAAGTACAAACCTCAACTTTAATTCGTGAGCACCAACCCACAGGAGCTTCAAACCCCTTTGCCGAGCACCAACCCAACACCTATTTGTGAGCACCAACCCATAAGATTACCAACCCCTTTTCTGAGTATAAACCTCAGCTATAATTCATGAGCACCACCCCACAAGAGCTTCAAACCCCTTTTTCGAGCACCAACCCAGCTGTCATTCATGAGCACCAACCCACAGGAGCACCAACCCCTTTGCCAATCACCAACTCAACAACAATTTGTGAGCACCAACCCACAAGAGCACCAACCCCTTTGTGTATACCACACACCTATCTCTCAATGTTGCTGTCTCAACAAATGATAGATCAATACAACATAACCTTCCTCTCTCACTTTTGCTCTTCTAAGCTAGATATAACAAATACAAATCATCTCTCACAATTGCTCTTCTAAGCTAGATATTACAATATCAAATCAACCTCTCACTTCCACATTACAAATGGCTACTCAAGCCTTTATTTATAGATTTACAAATGACCTTTGGCCTTCCCCCTTTGTGACCTTTCATTCCTCATGGAAAATGGCACCAATCTTGGATGACCCTTCATATCCAAGCATTTGAAAAGTCATGTGGTGACCCTTCATGACCAAAAACATCTTTCCCACTTTTGTCTTTATCTTTGGTGACTTTTCGTATTCCTTTAAGTGTCCCTTCATGCTAAATTCGCCCTTTACTCTTTTGTCTTCACTTGGTGACTCTTGGTATTCCCCAAGATGACTCTTCATGGGAAAATGCATCCCATCCTTCTTTTGTCTTTATCCCGTGACTCTTTGAATTCTCCATGGGCCCTTATTTTGTCTCATATGCAACCAAAAATATATTAGTTAATATTAAATAAAGATTAACTCATATTATCCAAGATAAATAACATTAAATTCAATGGGGCCTTTATCACCAATAATACTAAACCTTTGACATCAATGACAATATTTCCAACATATACATGTTGATGAAATAATGGACACTTCTCTTTCTCTCAAATTTCTTATTACTTCTATGATCCTAGATGATATTATACTTCATGAAAATGATCCTCCATTCTTTATAAGTATCCAAATTAGTGATATCCAAGTCAAGTGTGCTTTGATTGATGAGAGTTTATAAACTTGTGTTGCCTCCTTCAACTTCATTAAAACCCTTGGATATTCTGAGTGTAATCTTAAGTCCACATAAAACACATGTAAAGGTTATGATCAAAGGTAAATTCCTCCTCTATGTTATGTGTGGCTCCTGATTACCATCCCACCTATCACAATTAGAGTGAAAGTTATGATATTTAACTTTCCCCTTTCATAAAATATCTTGCTTGGTAGGCTATGAACTTGTTGTATAAGGGTTGTTGTCTCTTCTTCCTACCAATGTGTCAAGTTTCCCCACAATGGTGATATTTATAGGATTCAAGGAGACACAAACCCTTAGAATTTTAAATAATTCCAAGAATGTGGTATAATCAATATTCTAACCCTTGAACCCTTGTTGAGTGTTCTATTATGAGAATATCAACATTTCAATTTCCCCATCAACTCTATGTGAGGTTATCATGGTCACCCCAAACTCATCAATAACGTACCAAATAAAATCTTAGTATCTGATGATGATAAGATAGATGAGATCAACCTCAAATTCAAAACTTTATATCTCTCTCCTCATCTCATTGCCTAGATTCTACCATCCTTGAAGTCATGCTCCCACTAGCCATCTATCGATGATATAATTGAGTTCTTAACTAAAAATTGACATTATTTTCATCACTCAACTTACAATGATAATTTCATACCTACCTACACCATTGACCATCATACACTTGATTATGATGATGGTTATACTTTAGATGATCCATTTATAGGTCTTGTCCAGGCTAGAGATGCTAAGATCCTTCATTATCATTCTTATTTATTTTAATCTTTTCATTCATATTATCATATTTAATCTTATATGGTTCTTAATTTTATAATTATTCCTCTTGTTCATAAGGTAGAGATGACATGTTTGCATGACACACCTCTAATTTCTAAAGAACCTCTTAGGATCATGCTTATGGATCATGTTATGACTATTCCCTATCATTTTTCTAGATACCAGGATCCCTATAGCCTGCTTCCCCCTAAGATATTTACTACCATCCTTAATTCCTCTATGAATCCTAATCCTCCCTCAACTAAGCCTAGTATTGATCCTTATCTCACTCTACCTTTAGCTGAGCTTCTTCATATATCTGATTCTATTTCTCCTTTAGATGAGCCTTGCCCAATCTCTCCACTAGCCCTGCCTCCCCTTGGTAATTGATTTCTTCCTTTATCATAGCTTGATATTCTACCTACCCAATGGGCCAATCAACCTTATTTTCACATTCATAGAGTTTATGGTCATTAGACTAGAGATTGACAACTATACTAGCCTTCTCTGGCTCATTCTTCTACTCCCTCTGTTAGTAAACACACAAATTCTAGTAAAAAACATATCTATTTCTTTCATGACACAAATAATCATTCATCCACCCATTTTCAAAAGCTTCAATAATATATCAACACATTGCATCTTACCATTTCTCAGCCTAAAGATAAGGCTATACCTCTTCCCAAGATATTACCTAAATATATTCAAAAATATTGAGAGGTATATTATCTATGGCACCAGTGAATCACCCATCACACCCATCATTACCACATCCTATAGTAGTAGCTTTAGGATCACATTATGACCATTCATGCACATGTTATTCCTCTTCCCATAGATATCCCACATCATAAGGCTCCTCCTTCCCTTATGGACCATTCACCTATGGTCCCTTATCCACCCATGGTTCCTACACCCATAGAATATTATCCACATATGGTTCCCTCTCCACCCATGGATCCTCATTCACGTATGGTTCATTCTCCACTGGTGGCTCCTTCCTTCCTTCATCTATACCTACATTTTATATATAGGAGATTCAAAAAGAGGTATTTTCATAGCTTTCATTGAAGATTGATGAAACCCTCACTGCAATTAAGATCCAACTTCACAGAGATATATCAGATATTATGGATTATGTTTGTGGATAGGTTTACCAATATTTATGAACATAACATGGTGTTATTTCAATTTCTTCTTCACTATGGTTTTGGATTGGATGTGTGTTCCACTTTTATATTTATCTACTTTATATCATTTGACTTTGTGCTAAATTTTTCTTCATTTATAAATCTTACATGGATATTTATATTTCACATTACATGTATATTATTTAATTTTATTTCCTTATGATCTCTTAAGCATTATTTTTACATGCTTATATTTATGAGTTCATTTATTTCCATGGATGTATTTGTATTTTATCATGATTGTTTGCTACCTTATCTCTAAAACATAGACAAATATTATTGTGACTTGGTTATACAAACCTTGTTCCCCTCAGTAAATCATTCTTTACAATGTCATTAGTTAAAAAACAAGTCATATAATTGTCATTTTATATCTTATCGGTCCATTTTTGATCTTCATTTATTCCCCTTATTTCCTTTCATAAACTAAGTATACGCATGGGTGAAACTTTAGATAACATATTGGTTCAGAGATAAGCCTAAGTGTTTTAGTCAATCATGTCTTTGGATACTTAGCTTCCTTTATCCAAAGTTTAAAGTTCATTCATGTGTATCACTTTTATCCCTCATGTTGGTTATTCCAAATCCGTATGGAGGAGGAATCTTAAAATTCATAAAAAATTAAAATCCAAATCATTTAATAAAAGGAAAAGATACAAAAGGCAACATTAAAATTTAAAAAGTCAAATCACACTAAAATACATGATTCAAATCATATCTCCTTTATAAATTGAATCTAAAAATACATAGTTGGACTCATGATAGAGTCAAGGTCCATTGGGGTGAGGTAGGCCATTAGATTGGAAAAGAAGAATTAAAAAAAATCTTCTAGTGCTACCTACTTTCTCACACAAGTACCCAATCTTTGTAGTAGACCAATAAATTTATAATAGGTCCCAAGGAATGGGGAACACATAATGGGAAAGTAGGTCCATTTTTACTTTCTTGTTCATCCAAAAAACATGATTTGATCTTAGTATCTCACTTATTTTCATATATAACTTTATTCTTATTGAGAATGGGCATCCTTTGTAATTGATGGTCATTATCCACTTAATGTCTTTTCTATGTCCTAGCTATGTTTCTCATGTTTACTAAGGTCTTATCATAGATGCATATATTGTGATTTTTACATTCCCTCTTTTATTTACAAAAATGCTAATATTTCCCCTTGAGAAATATTTTTTTATTCATTGATCACTCCCCATATAGATCCCATTTGTGAGTTACATTGTAAGACCATGGGTAGGACCATGCCTTCCTCACAAATTACCACATTACAAACATCCTCTTAAAATCATTCTCATAGTTTTTACACCTCATTGGTATTCCCTATGTGCATTTTAGTGTAAGACCATGGATATGACTTGGCCTTCCTCACAAAATTTTCCAATACCTAAGTCACTGTAGAGTTATAAATTACTCTACATTTCATCCTATTTTTTTAGCTGCACACTGCCAAATTTTTTCCTCGCATTCATTGGTCCGAGATGGTGAAGTCATGATATAGAGCATGGGCTCTATTTTCCTTTTGATTCATTTTTACCTAAGTGTTGAAATCAAGCAAAAGTTGACAAGTGCTATCGACTAAGGCATCCTTTCTCAAGCATAAACACCAAGTGTCATCGTCCAAGGCACCTTTCATACTTTCTATGAGTTAGTTGGAATATGCCATGTGTCTCATAGTGGCTCAGCAGAATGCACCAAGTGTTAGCATCTATGGTTACATATCAACACTTGCATTTTATCTCTTTATAGTGGAAGGTTTCAAAAAGCTAAGTATTGAGATTAAGCAGAAAGTGCCAAGTGGCAATAGCAGAAGGTCTCAGTGTTGCTTTTCTAAAAAAGATAGAAGCTACCACATATCCTAGCTAAAGAGAGTGGAAGTCACCATGTGTTAGCATTTGAAATATGTTTGGTTCAATGCCTTGGTTCAATTTTTAGTTAAAAGCCTTGGTTCAATATTTTTGGTTTAATGCCTTGGTTCATGTGTAAACAACACACAGTGTTGAACCATTGAACAATTTTTGGTTCAATCGGTTGGTTCAACAGCTTAGTACAATTGAGCAGTTTAAAGGAGCATCCCAAAAAACTAAAGGGTCAAGTGCCCTTTCAGAAGGTAGCAAGGTGTAACCAAACCATTCAAGTAGAGGCTACCAAGTGTCATCTACTGAGCCCTTTCTACTCCATTCCTAGAAGCAGCAGAAGACACCACGTATCTTCCTAGAAGCAATAGAAGACGGCACATATCTTCCCAGAAGTAGTGAAAGCCACCATGTGTCACCATCCAAAAGATCTTCTTCATGTTCTATTACTGAATAAAGACTGTTGTGGGTCCTGAGTTTTATTTATAAAAGTCTATAGAAGCTGCCAAGTGTCACCATCCATAGGAGCCTAACATGTGTCCTGAATGTTTCCACAGTATAGCTAAAGAGCATCAGAGATTGCCACGTGTCTTAAGTTGAAGCAAGCAAAAATTGCCACCTATCCCTATGCCCCTTTTCAAAGTTGCTCGGGTAAGAGATGCAGTGAGTCATATTTTTGTTAAGCTATTGAAGTTTTGAGAAAGTGGATTACGACAAGTGTCAAAGGTGAAACACTCCTAAGCAAAGACACAAAAGAGTATAAGTTATGTGGAAAGTGTCACGTGTCTTCGATAGTTGCTGCGGAACATGCCAAGTGTCATTCTCTGGTGTTTCCTAAGTATAAGAAAGATTTTCAAGGAATTGGCTAAGTGTTACTTAGCATTTAAGAGAAGAGAGTGTCTTGCAATCTATTACAACCAATGAACTGCCAGAAGATGAAGCATTTAAAAATCTATAAGATATCTTCTATTATACACTTTCAGTTAGGGGAAGATTTCATTTGAGCCATTAGATTGAGAATGAGTAGACAATCCAGAGTGAATCCAAGCCTATAAATAAGGGTGCAGAGATCACCAAAAAGGAGGAATTAAGAAGCATCCATTATCAGAGCAAATTTTTGAGAGAGAATTATTGTAACAAGTTTAGACTTTCTAGAGCTGTGGCTAAGTAATATCATTTGATTTTATCTCATTTTCTTGAGTTGGAAGGTTTACATAACTGTATGTGTTTTTGTGCCTTTTATGTGATTGGAAAATTCAAATAATAAGATTGAACCCTATGCCTTTGTTGATATTATCTATGTCATTTGAAAAAGTAGTCTAGGCTGTAGACTTTCTAGAGATGTGATTAGGAATGTCATTTGCTTTTGTCTCATTTTCTTGAGTTGGAAGGTTTATATAACTGTACGTGTCTCTGTGCCTCTTATATGACTGGAAAATTCAAATAAGAAGATTGAACCCTATGCCTTTGTTGATAATTTTTGTATCACTGCAAAAGTAGTCTATATTGTGAGCCTCTATTTCTATTATTTCCCTCTTTTACATTGATCATGCACTTGTTTGCTCTTAAATGTAAATGAATCCTACATATAGTCTCACTGTGCTCAAGATTAAGGTCAAATTACATTCATGCACATCACCATAGATTAGATTTCTTTTCTTGCATTTGTGTTTTTGATTTAAATTCCTATCCCTTTTCCCAGTATATACTAATATAGAGAAGAACCAGCTTCTTTAAAATTTGTAGTTTATTTCAAGACGCACGTCCCATGTCTTGAAACTTCCCATTATTGTTGATTAGAATCAAGCACAATTTTAAATCATTCAATAGTCACAATGAAATTACATGTGTCAAATTTGAGATAAGTAGTGATTGATTATGAGTCCAATGTCATTGACATGCTTCCCATCTTGATATAGTATGTTTTATGATTAATTCATTGATCTTTCACTTTTATTTTATTATTTTTTGATTGAATGTATGATTACAACCATTTTATTAATTTTTTCATACTTCCCAACTTGAATTAGTGTGATCAATTTAAATTCATTTTTTTAATTTTGTTTCTCTTTTATACTTCCTAATGTGATTTAGTATGATTGATTGACTTAATTGTTTTATTTTTATAACATTTGGTTTTCTTGTGCCTTCTATTTTATTACATTATTTTCATACTTCCCAATGTGATATAGTGTGATTTTACTTGTTTTAACTTGATGTAAATATTTACATGGTTTAAATACATTTATTTCCCTTTTTACCATCTTTGGTTTATTATATTTAATCATATTTTGATATTACACATTTCCCATCATGATATAGTGTGTATTACATTTATTTTTGATTAATTATATTTTTCCAAGTCAGTTTTGTCTTTTTATTTTTAACCATGCATATGTATCACATAATACTAGAAAAGAAAACAATCCACATATATTTCCCATAACATATACAACAAAATCTAAATACATGTGCTACAAAGAAATATATCTATGCATCAACATCCATAAGCAAATACAACTCATGAGATCAAATCGTAGTGTGGCTAGGCCACAGGATAGGCATGAAGGGGCCCAGCCTTAGAGCTAGAGCTATCATATTTTATACCTTGTATTGTATAAAACACATGATATATATATATATATATATATATATATATATATATATATATATATATCATGTGTTTTATACAATACAAGGTATAAAATATGATAGCTCTAGCTCTAAGGCTGGGCCCCTTCATGCCTATCCTGTGGCCTAGCCACACTACCTGTAGATTCTTAGGGATGTCCCATATGCATGGTACACTATAATTAGGTAGTCTAGGATCCCAAAATTTCCACCTATCCATGTAGATTGGCCAATTGGGCCTACACCTATCCAAACTAGATAGTGGTATCCATATGTGCCACTCTCTTTTGAGCCAAGGCCTACCAAGATTGTGCCTCTCCCTCTCCCACCCATATCAGTAGTTTAAATCCATCTCCACATGCTTGAAACTACCTTGTGACCTCCCCACCATTATAAAGTAACCCACTTGGGTTGGGGCAGATGATATAACAGGATTAACCAGTGTGGTGGGGTTGTATGGAGCCAACACCCTATCCAAAATGTCATGGTGCAAAATTATAACCAAAGATCCCCATATGATCTCATCCATCATAGGATTTATAAAATCAAAATTAAATAGACATTAGATCAAACATAGATATATCAAAATAATCTATCTATCTACTATAATCACATGAAACTAATCTCTTATATCAAAGTTTAAAACCAAATTATAACATTTCTCACCAGTGTTAATATCACCTACCACTATCTCCCCATCCATTCATTTCTTGAGCATGGTATCTCCATCCACTCATCTACTAAGCACCTATTTCATAAGTCACCTATGTACTAGTTCAAAATTATGAGTCACTACTCGAGCACACCATGATCCTTTCCTGAGAAGTGCCTCTATGGACCAACTATGTCTTGGAGTGGTTATTGGGCCCCCTACACTATAGCCCTCATCTGAGCTTGTTCTCACCAATAGTCCCACTATCTACATTTTGGCTAGCATGGTCACTACTGCTACTACTATTATGGTGCTTGTTATGTGCGTACATCCACATCTATCTCATCTCCTCTCATTTCCACCTGCTATCATGATCAACTAGTCCATGGTCTAGCATGTTGCACCCTAATCATAGGTATCTCCACCAGTAATCCTCCTCCTCTTCTCCCCCAACTCTCTATCATGTCATGCCCAATAAGTAGGCACTAATAAAGGGGCCATTGGGTGTGGGAGTATGAAATGCCTTGGTAAGCATGCCACTAGATGTGGATCTATCCATGAGGGTAGTGGCTTGTGATTTGCACCTGTGTCAACCCTATTACAATGATCAACCAACTAGGATATATAGTAGTAATATGTGTGTAGGGATACCACACAATTTCCCCTCATGTGATAGTTTACAATGTTGGCATATGAAACATGTCTTGAGTTACATGGTCTTAACTCCATCACATGACTTGAGGTATATCATCAACTACATGGGGTAACCCAATTAGATGATACATTGAGAACCTCTCATATATCCATGCACTCAACCAAAAAAAGTCCCCATGGTCTTCTACCCTCTAGATAACATCCCATATAGATTATACATGATCTAGACCCAAATTACATACCCAAAGTTGTAGAGTACCCCTTAATAAAATATGGACTGACACAAAATTATCACATATATTAGTACCTTGTCATGTGACTTGTGACACAACACTTGTGCTATCATAAGTCTGATCATGACCTTATATTTGTCCATAATCTCTAAAATATATACATACAAAAAATCACCCTCAATCCAAAGTATATCTTATTTGAGCACATCACCCATTGGGCTAGTGCTCACGTCTCCTCTAGATCATTTGGTGTCCTATTGATCACTGGTCTCCCTATTATTGATAGTCCTAATAATACTTGGACATACTCTAGTGTGATACCCACCTCTATGGTATCCCCATCCACCACCCATTAAAAATTATTGGTCAATTATTCCCATGCTCTAAGGAATATGACAATAAGATCAACACTAAGTGGAATCTACCTCATCTCCATGATACCTCCAAAGCCCAGTATGACCAGTCACACATTATCCATATCAATTAATCAATCAATCTAGTAGGTCTAAAAGCCATGACACATTTATTAGATGCCAATACCTCTGGTGTATCTATAAAATATCCAATGACAAAGGATGGCTAAGATTTCCATGTCATAAATAATCAAAATACAATCTTAAAATTTCACAAATTATCCACTTAAATAAACTAGTTTGATTTAGTTTTTTAATTTTTTACAAAATTGGCCCAATTAATACTAAATCAGATCTATATTTTGTTTGTAATACTAAATTGGCCCCTTCCTTTTCTAACTAGATTGGCCTTTTCAATACTATATTGACCATATTCTTGCTTTGTAATACTATATCAGCCCCATTATACATAGTCAACCTTATTTTATGATACTAAATTGGCCCCATCCAACAAAATAAGTCAGTCCTATCATACTTAGTCAACCTTTTTCCCCTTACCAACTAAGTCAGCTTACTAATACACAATTGGCCACCCATTAGCATTCTAAATCAACCCACTACTATGCAGTCAACCTCATATTTTTGGCTTGACTTATAGACTAAGTCAACTAGGTTGACTCTACTATTCTATAATGGTGACTTTTTGACTATTTACCATAAATGCCTTATGCATTTATTGGTTTAACTCTTTCCTACCCAATACTCTGTTCTACCCCTAGTTTACCTCAAAATTTCTTATGGTTCAATTTGGTGCCTAGATTTTACTTACCAATAATTTTTTAATTTTTAACTTAATTTAAAATAAAAATATTCAAAAATTTAAAATTTATAATGGATTACCTAGGTTTCACTCACTTCAGCTGCTATGCATCCTCCCCATCTTTGTTGTCATCTCCTCACCATGATAGCTCTCTAGTCTCCAACTAGTTCTCTTAGAGCTTTGTTTTCTTAGAATAGTGAAAATAACAAATGATTTATTTTTTACCATATTTATATTTACTATTTAAAATTATTTACCTTTCAAATATTTACTACTATATTTTGTATTTTAATCATATCTTTTTTTACTAGCTCTTTTTTTGAACCATTAAATGTTTTATAATCTTGACATCATAGAGAATATTTTCACCTATTATATGTATATGTTTCAAAAAAAAATTTTTTTTGCTCCTTTTACACTAAATTTTACAGGTTCACCTAATTTTCCCTACATTGGACATATTCAAATTTATTGCATCTCCTTTATCGACAATAATAAGGTAAGTTAATGTATGTGTTTTTCAATTCTATACTTTCATTTATCTTATTTTCTCATTACTATATTTTATTTAGCTTCAGCATTGTGTGTTTTTATGTTTTTTTCTTGGAGCACCATCCCAAATTTCACCTACATGACATGTTATGAGATTCGAGTGGGGAATATGTATACACATAATATTTTCAAACTTTATCAATTAATGATGCTTTCTCTCTTGTAGGAACCCATCAAGTCTCAATCTCTCTAAGTGCACACCTTAAGGGGTACACTAGGAGAGGGGTGGCTAGACCATTAGTTTTTCACAAGATTGATGTCCCTTTACTAACACTTGCTATCTACACAACCATATCTTTAAAACATTCCGCTAATCTTTGCCTCCTATTTTCACCCTCCTCTAGTCATTTTATACCTTTATTAGCCCTTCCCTAACCTAAACTCCATTTTAATGGTTTCCAATATAATGTCAACCCCATCAACCTTGTGATCTAATTGAAAAAAATCATGTAGGGTCTAGGTCAACTCTTAGTTGACCTAGACCAGGACCTAATTTGATTTTGTCAATAATAATATATATTTGATTGGGCTAATCCTATCAATGAAAATTTTAAAAATGAATAGGGTTAGATTTAGCTATATAAACACATTCATTTCATCATTTCTTAGGAAGAGAAAAGTAGGAGAGATATATATTGCACATCTACTTATACATGATTCTACTTGAGGAGCATAACTCATGGTTTCATACTTTCTTTAGAGAAACATATCTTGTATTATGAAGAAGTCTTTTGGATGCATAAATAGGTTATGTATCCTAGAGTTGATTTATCCTTGTCATCCTTACATACCATAACAACCTCTTGTGAATCACCTTGGCCAAGGGAGATATTGAGTCTCAATGAGTTTGTCTTCAAAGGTAAGTATTCCTAACTTTGTTCCTCCTTTGTAAGAGTAGATAGATTAGCATTTATACTTATCTCTCATGTATTAGTATTATTTATACATTGACATGAGTATATGTATTTTATGCACATTTAATTTTAATGTTTATAACCCCAAATTTATCCCACAAGCTTTGGTGAGCACTAGATTAGATTTTACTTTCTTGTTTTTTACTTACTTTAGTGAATATGAAAACATAAGACCTAGTTAGGGTTATTTGATAGTTTTGCTTGACTAGAGGCTTTGGAACACTACCTAGTGATATTATTGTGGTAAGATATCCCTTGGATAGATCTAGTGGTTCCATCTTGGTCATGACCCCAAATATTTAATGTATCAAAAATTGGAAGTGTAAGTAGGACTTATCTTCTCCAAGATTGGATTGATTTATAGATTAGTTGTATTTCCCTTTGCATACACATTTTCTCCAACCAAACTACTTGTTAAAATATTTTATGGCAATGATTTATAATTGTAAAATCATCTAAGTTCTATCTATATTTACAACTTAGAATATTTAGTTAATTACATTGGTCCATGATTTTTAATCCAATGATTTTTATAAAAAAAAACTTAGCTCACTTTATCAATTATAAAAAAGAAAAGAATGAGACTACTCAAGCCTTCAAATTTTTTTGGAAAGCCTTAACCAATAAATTTGAGCATAATATAATGACATACAAGATCTTACACCTTTTCACTAATGCATTAAATACCAAATTGAAATAAATTGTTAGGAATATTTCTCCAAAATTACTAAAGTCTTAGACAATTCAAATGCCAAGACTACCTCATAAGACAATTTAATCCTTCCCAACCTAATTTTGGTACTTGAATACTTATGAGGCCAAAAAACAAGCATGCTATCGATAATGGTGTCTCTGATACTTATGATTCTAAGAGAACCATACATGCAATTAAGCCAATAAGCTCCAATAAATGAATTTATCTCCACTTATAAAGGGAAGTCCCTTCCAAAATCCTCCTCCTCCATCAATAGTAATAAATTTTTAAATCCATCAACATTTTTCCCTAGATGAGACTACGATACACCTTCTTAAAGTCTCACATAGAGATTTTGATACATATAGTCCTAGTTTTCATTGGTATGATCCTTAATTTTTTTAGTTTCATGAAAATTGGGGTCATTCTCATGAAACCTATAAATAACTTAAACATATATCTTTTGAGTTTATGCTTTTCATAAACTTTGATCATGAATCCATGATGATTTATCATCACCAATCCTATGATAATGTAGTTAAGATTCATGAATCCAAAGTAAAATGTGAAGCTCTTCACCAAGAAAATTCTCACCTTAAAATTTTTCTAATCCTCTTCCAAACATAATAAAATTTAGTAAATTAACAATAAAATTCAAACCTCTCCCCAAATAGTTGTTATTATTTAAACCATAGTTAACCCTCATTCATCCAATGATGTATAAAATTTGATAAAAATGAAAAAATGAAGTGTTTTGATTTCTACATTGATACTTATCATATTCAATCTCAAATTCCTTATCTAGCTTATATAGCAGTTTAATATTATCCCCCACATTAGTTTTTGGATATTATATCTGAAAAGATCATTACTTCTATACTTTTTGATAGTCTAACTATATCCACCACTTGATATAATTTTATGTTGATAATACAAATATCAACTAACATAATATAGTGACCTATTTACATAACTATATTATCCATCTTGATAAAATATATTTATACAATGATATCTATTTCCACTATATTAGCCAACTCAATATAGTATTTTGTTTCCAAATTAGGTCCAACTACATCGACCAACTTAGTATAGTATGTTTCTTTGACATGTTATATTTCAATTGTATAAACGGATCAATAGAATTATATTTTTCTAACCCTAACTCTACTATGTTATCCAACTTTATATAGTCCAATTCTTCACCTATATCTAATTATAATACATTGGCCAAGTTGATATAGGTTGTTTCTAATATTTTTATGTCACTAACTACATCGACCAAGTCAATACAATTGGATCTACCTACCTCAACTATATTAGTAGTTCTAAAACCACATACTTTGATTCAAAATAAGATTTATTTAGAAGTAAATTTATATATAACTAATCTAATTTATAAATATATCCATCTTTCATTATCATATCTAGATCACATTAGCTTTGATGAGTGGGATCCCATAGAAGAACTATCTAGACTTATATCTAAAATCCCCTTTTAAAGCTTATTAAGAATGATCCATGACATATACATTGTATTATTAAATATTTTATTTTACATGAAAATTCATCAACCACCATCTATGTTTAAAAATATACCTTACTTGGGTTTGAGGAAAACATCTTGAATCATTGTGAAGAGATGCCCATCTAGGTTAATTTGACTACAAATGCATCTATTTCCTTTAAGTTTCCTATAAAATTTATGATCCTAATAAAAATATTAATTCATGTGGATGACCCTCCATTATTTATTAACATCCAAATTGGTGACATACGAATCAAGTGAGCCTTGATTGATGAAGGATATGACACTTATATTTCCTAGTTAGAATTCATTAAAAATTTAGGCTATTAGGAATGCAACCTCAACTTTACCCGAATCATGTGCCTACGATATGACTAAAGACACATGAATATATTAATATGTGTTTGGATACATATCAAATTAACACATATCATTTTTAGAGTTAAGTTCATGATATTAGATTTAACCTTATCTTATAACATTTTACTTGGCCACCCTTGGACTCATCATATGAAGGCCATGGCCTCTTTCACATGACAATGTATGAAGTTTAATCACATGGGTGATATTTATAAGATACAAGGTGATAATAACCCTTAAAATTTTAAATAATTATAAGAACTTAGTATCTAAAATACCAACCCTTAAATCTTTACCTAACATTACATTTCATTAGTATCAGTGATTTAACTATCCCATCAACTCAAAATGAGGTTATAGTGGTCACTAGATCTTTTGGGAAACATTCAAACCAACCTCTTTGATTTTAAAATTGATGAACTCAATGAGATTATCCTAAAAATTAAAATGTTATCCCTTAATTATAGTATCATCACTCAATTTAAACCTTCCTTGCGACCCCATTCTAATATGAAGCAAACTAACTAGTTTCCTAATTTTGGCTTTATTCATAAGAAAAATATTTCCCATTAATTTTATAGAAACCTAGTGGTTGAATCCCTTGATGTAGATATCAATACTCTTGATAATGATGATGTTTATGCCTTAGATGACCCATAATTTTTTGGTTATTCCAAATCCAAGAATGTGGAAATGATTTGTTACCATTCCTCACTTCAATGCTCTTACTAAAAAATATTTATTCTATAATAGCATTAATTTATTTGAATTTATTTGACCTCATTATCCTAAATATCCAAATTTAATTGACATAATCTCTTCCTTAGTTGTTGTTACTAGATATGAGATGGAGTCAACTTCTACATGTGTATTTATAGAACCTATTTAGATTATTATTAATGATCAAGCTATGAATAGATGTTATTATTTTTATACATATTTTAATACTTAAATAAAAATTCCTTTAGAGATGTTATATACACTCATACACCTACTTAATATATCTAAGATTGAAAATGATGATTATACCAATAAATATTACTTTGACCTAAACTCTAATGATCTCATGAATGATCCTATTCCTAGTACACTATGATATGTTCATTCTCATAGGTTGGTTTTTCCACCACGCAAACCCACCCTTGAGGAAGAGCCATAATATAAGTTTCATAAGGTATTTGACCATTATAGTTAGGAGTTAAGGGTATACCAATGATTTTTAGCCTAATATAAGTCATAAAACACCTCTTACCATGGATAGTTGATCACCTTGACCTTGTTATCCTATAATTTTTTTGCTTCTATGAGACTAGTAAAAACTATTCAACTAATTTTCAAGCCCTTTGATAGTATCTATATGTAATTCATCTCGAGATATTTAATTTTCCCCTTGAATTGAACATGCTACCTTCAAATATTACACCTGAGTATATCCCTAAAAATGAGGATGTGTTATCTTTTGAACTAATGTTATACATATTCTAAAAATAAGTGTAGACCATTCAATAAGACTTTAGATGATTTTAGGCCCTTTCATTAAGATTCCCAATAAAATTCACATGGTCCATGTAGGATGGAGGAGCTACCTCCCCTATAAATAGAACCACCTTTTTAACCAAAGTATTTATGTCCCATTACTTATCAAATGAAACCCTCTCTTCCTTGCATATGTTATTATCATCAAGAGGTTCCATGTCCTCCTCCTTCTATAACATGTCTACCTTTTTTGAGCTTGTCCATAGTGTAGTTCTTATACATCTCTCAGATAAGGTATAAAAGATTATGGTTCAATTTAATATAAATTACAATGAGACGTGATAGATCTTATCAATGATGTGTGTAGATATATTTCATGTTATTTTTGAGAAAACATTCATTCTTTCATATCTATTTCACATTTATTTACATGATTTGATCTCATATTTTTATCTTTAGTGTACTATGTTGATTTTTGTTCATATCTTTATTATATCATTATCTTTACTTTTCAACACTTTTATTTTCAGCACATTATTTACTTCAAAAATTTTATTAGAATTTATAGTTGGCCATTGATGTATTTTAGGCTCTTTGGCCTCTCTTTAGCTTCCCCTTCTTTTGGGATAATTTACAGCCAGCCTTAGTCTCCCTAGTGGATTCTTTGGTATCACCTTCAAGTTTTATTTTCAAAATTTATATCAACTTATAGTCAAGCATACTTTCTAGATTATTTGGTATCATCTTCACTTTTTCTTTCTACAGTATCTCCATCTAGTACATAACTATTTCTAGCCCTTAGTTTCCTTGTGATTCTTGGGTATATTTTTTCATGTGATCTCTTTTGGTATGATTTATATTATCAATGCTTGTGTTAGACCCTTTTTAGGTTAGTATTTATTTTAAAGTGACATGATTACCAAATTTAATCACATTTACCTTATTTTGGTTCCCATTTCAATGATTTGACTTACATTCTCATGTATTTCATATCTCCTCTTTATACCTAATCACATCTGAAGAGAAACTCTCCATTATTATGGTTAAATAATAACATATATTCATTATATCACCTTATTCACATGGATAGATCTTATATGATCCACATATTTACCTCTCCATTCACTTAAGGCATACTTGGGTTAGTTTCTATATTTTATCTTTCTTATGGTGCCAGTCTAAGACTCTTTATGTATTTGGGTCTTTAGGTTATCCTCTCTAGTAGCTAGGTGTAGGATATCATGTTAGTTATTTATATCAACCATTGTTGGTTTTCCCAAATCCTTATGGAGGAGGAAAATAGAAAAATCTAAATCATAATAAAATATAATGTTAAATGAAAATTATATCTTAAAAATCAGACCACACCAAAATATATGATCATTTTGGCACATATCATACTCTAGTCAAACCTAAAACTCCATAATTAGCCTCATGATAGAGCCAAGGTCCATTTAGGTGTGGTATACCATTAAATAAGGTAGGGTGTCTTAATACATCATCATATATCTATTTACACAAGCTAGGATTCTCCTACAACTATCCTATCTCAAGAGATTTAAACTCGATGAAGGTTAATCAAAGAGCTCATGATATGTAATGTTTGGGTCATGACCAAGCGACAATAAAAAAACTTAGAAAAAGGGATACCTACTTAATAATATCAAATAAAAGGGTTCTAAATCCTTTAGTCTTATGACATGGGATAATATCTCTAATTAGACCTTTATGATAAAAGAAAGGGATTGCCAAAGGAAGTATAAGTAGTTGTGTAGGTAAAGTAAAGTAAACTAAGGTTAAGGTTTATAATCATCAAAATGGGTAAGGAGCCATGGTATAAAAATAAGAGCATAGGATATCTAATAATGGATATATGGAGAGTCCAAATAAAGTCTAGACAAGGACACACACATTTATTATCTACAGAGAAACAAACACCATCTATCTAATAAATTGAATAAAGGAAAGAACATAAGGTTATAAATACTTACCTTGATGGGGACATGTTGAGTCTCAATCCTCCCCCTTGGCTAATGGTGCTTTGTAAGACATTGATATGGTTGTGAATACCTCAAAGGATAGATAATAGGATCTAATAAAACTAAGGACATCTTAAAAAATCTCCAAGACTTCCATAAGACAAGATTCATTCAATAAAAAATATACCTATAAATCCTCAAAATGGAATTAGGGCAGAAGTGTGAGTGCAATCAAATTTGATAAATGTAAAATAATGTGCGTATATGTTTAGGAATGAAATATGATTGTATATATAGTGATCAAATACTCAAACATAGACTAATCCAATGTTATCAGCCAAATTGATGTAATTTAAAGGAGTTGACTCATAATGAACTATGTCAGCCAATTGAAGCAATGCAAATGCTAGGAATATCAATTCAAAACTACATCAACCAAGTCAATACAATATATAAGGGAACATGTGTTGAGTAGATAATATTGGTCTAGCTGATACCATTGGAAATGAGGGAACTAACATAACTGAGTGAGGTAGGATGGAATGAGGTAGATATAATAGAAAATATGGGGAAGTTAAACTATAGATATGAATGATGTTATCATTAAATATATATCGACATTTCTCAAAAATCACCAAATACCTACCCACCCCTTTGTCAGTACACCCTTTAAGGCATGCACTCAAGGAGATTTAATCTCAATAGGTTTCTATAAGAGAAAGCATCAATAAATGATAAATTGAAAAATATTATATGTATAATATTCCCCACCCAAAGATCATCATGTGTTGCAATAGTGTAACATGGGATGGTGTTTTGAAATAGAACATAACAATATAACAACTGAACTAACTAAAATACTAAAATAAATGCTGATAAATGAATATATGAGAGTTATATATACATATCTTGGGTTGATTTTATTTCTAAATGGATGCATGTAAAAATCATAGTCTCAATAATGTAGGGTTCCATATTTTCATTAGACTAACCATAAGGATACAAGGTTAGAAGGCCAAAATAAATGGAAAACTCTCAAACCGAATAAGCCAATTGGAAAATTGGCAAGCTAGAATGATAAGGGATATGTTAAAACCAAAATACCAAGGAAAATTGAATTATGACAAAATGGAAAATCAATAATCTAAAAATACAATGATACTTATGAATGAAAAACCAAAAATGCATCCAAAGTAATATAAGCCATAATCCAAATTAAATAAGGAATACACAAAATTGCTTAATGATAACACCATCAATGTAAGAGAAGTAATGATCAATACTAAAAAATATGAAATGATAAATGTTAATAACATTTATATAAGATAAGTAACAATCATACTCAAAAAAATATGGACAAATGATATGGAAAAACAAGACTGAATGGCATGTAAAAAGGTGAATAAAAGACTCAAGGTACCTATACCTACCTAAAATAAATCCTAGAAAGATAATATAATGACCAAGAGATCATATTTTAATAAATAATATGCATCTTCTATTATAAAAATGGATAAACTAATACTTCCATATTATTACCATGTCAAAAAGAGATGGAGAACATGAAGCACATAAAGTGGGGAAAAATATTAAGTAACAAACCTTCTCATCAAGGGAAAAATGAAATGGTTAGTGGGTAAAATATGGTGACACTAAGGTGAAACCATGATATTTAATAGAAATAAAAAACTCAATCAAGTTTGAAAGAATAAGGGTTTTCAACATGAATGGCCTTAGAAAAACCTACCTAGCAATGTAAGCTTGGGATAATTAATGAAGTATAAATATTATCCCATGAAGGCTAGTATGTATGTAAAGTTAAAATTATCATACTTTTTCATGACATGTTACTCACTATTAAGTACCCCTTACATAACCATCATTATACTATGAATATTAGGTATTTATGTGATAAATTAGGTATAACTAAAATGTAAAAAGATATAATAATATAATAAGACCTCTTACCCTAACATACTAGCTTACCACACCCCAATGGACCTTGGATCTATCATGAGGCCAACTGTGGAGTTTGAAATTCAAATAAGATATGAAATATCCAAGATAAAGATCACTAATTTTGGTATGACCTAGGTTTTAAGATATTTTGTACCTTTTAATTAGTTACCTTTTTTATGATATGGCTTTTAATGTTTTTAGATTTTTCTATTCCTCCACCATATGGATTTGGAAAACCAAACATGGGTGTAAAAGATAAATATCATAAGAGAGCTTAAACATGGTGTCTATAGAAGACTACCTAAAGACCATGGTGTCTAAGACTCCTATATTTTTACCTTAAAAATGAGTACAATCTCAGAACTAACCTTAATGAGCCCAAATGGATAGTGAAAGATAAGGAATGATGGAAATGATCATAAAATGGTTGGGTTGCCCCAAGTGTAAAACATTTATTAGGTAAAATGATATAATTAAAGGTAGGCATGAATCATCATCATGAGAAATGATATATATAAATGAAGACATGAATATATAATAGTATATTTTTACCACAAATGAATATAACTGATTCTAAGTCAGGGAAAATACTACTCTTGACTATTTCCTTTTATAAGGACACATAGCTAAGGTTAAGATAAAAAATAATATTAAAATTATGGATGTTCATGAGGATGGTTGGGTCCTATTCAAGGCCTCCAACATTAAAAATATGAAAATTGAATTTTTTGTTATGTTGTTTAGCTATACAAGGTTTGTAATTGTGATTAAGATATAAATCACCTATACTCATTCATCAAGGAAATCTAAGGCATGAAGACATGTGTCACACAACTCTTCATTGGGAATGATGTTGTGAAGATAAATGTGCAAAGAGGGAACTCAACTTCTAATGGTAAGAAAGATTCAAATCTATAAACTAAAGAGAAGGGAGTTTCCTCAGTAGTAGTATGTATACTAGTATGATAATCCTAGAGTACAGGGTAAAGCTAGAGATGCCAATTGGAATGAGAATCCATAATAGTATTTTGAAATATTTTTTTAGTGGATTTAGCTTAACCATTAAACTAAGGGTGGTAAGGTGTGCAGACTTTATGCATGATTGTAGTTTTTTCACTTAACTATTTCATGTCTTTATTTTTGAAATTCCCACCATTATCAGATAGGATGGTGTGAAGAATCCCAAAATAGCATACTATATAATTAAGAATGAATTTTGAATGGGTGACACCAGTAACATTAACAAGGGGCATAACATCTATCCACTTGGTAAAGTAATCTATGGTGGTAAAGACTAATTTATGGCCATCTTACGATCTAGGTAGTTTCCAATGAGATATAATCCACACATAGATAAAGTCTAGGTAGAATCCAAGGTTTAGATTTTATCTAGGGAAGAGTGAACTGGACCATCATAGAATTGGGAAGGATTGTAATTTTGAGTAAAGGTGATGGCATATTTTTTAAGATTATGCCAAAATTATCCATGCAAAGGAATTTGTGGGTAGTAGCATGTTTGATACAATGGACACCATAAATTCAGCCATGTGCTTGCACAATAAATGATGTAAATTCTTCTTGAGTGACACAACAGAGTAAGGTACCTTCAAAATTATGATAGAAAATGATTTTATGTCTAAGTAGATATTTGTAATCTTGCTTATGGATTTGATTTTTTTCACAAAAGTGAGACTTATAAGGGTAGGTATGATGTTTGATAAATTTAATGACATATTTATACCATGGGATTTTTTAAGTAGTGATAGCCTTATTGTGGAAAATAAGAGAATAATCCTTAGATTGTATAATAGATAGATCTTTTTGTATGTAGATAAGGAACTAGGAGTGATGTAATGCCTGATGAGGATGAAAAATAGAGGTTGAATAAGAAATATAATTAATAAAACATTTTATTCTAATGGGATTAATTTGATAGTGAAAGATGAAAGCTTTTTAGTAAGAGTAGAGACAATTTGATGATAAGCAATGAGATTTTCACTTTTGTATTGATATTCGCTATTGACTTGGTGAAATATAAGTTGTGAATATCCTAAGGTGTGTAAATATGGGATGTCTAAATTTATTCTAATTGCATCTAAAAAATGAGAGTTTTGTATTCAACCATGTTATTAGTGACCTCAAATTTTAATTAAAAATATAGAAGAATAATTTTTCCATGAGGGCCAGTTAATACACATCCTGCCCTAGCTCCTTAGAGGCACTTGGATCAATAAAGTGAAGTGTCCAAGTATCCTAAAAAAAAATTAGTTGTAACTTTGAGTAATTATTCTATGATGACTTTGAATTTAGGTTTCAAAAATTATATTCCAAGATATTTGGGGGTTTGTACCTTGAGATACATTATGAAATTATGAAGATGATATTTAAGAGAAATAGATTCATCAAGACCTTTAATAAAAAGGAACTGTTTATCAATAAAAGTGACTTAAAGGTGACTTGTAGATGAAATGGGAGGGGAAAAAATTTCATCATAAATCACTTAAAATTTTACTAATTTTTTGGTAACAATTCTTACTCAAACTTAGTTAAGAGTACCATCCATTTTCCAATTCTATCTCCTCATAGGAAAGCTTTGGAGAGAAGAGACAAAGAAGATTGGAATGGAAGATGACATAATTAGTCTAATAAAGCATATAGTGTGAATATTTTTCATTTTGAATTAGATGGTAATATAGTCACATTCCACTTTCATGTAATAGTTATCATAATTTATTAGGGAAGTACTAATGCCATAAATGTCATACTCTTTTCTTGATTCATCTTGTATGAAAACCTTACCAAAAATAATATGGGGGTAGATGAAGTGTACAAGATTGGAGGACAATAATTGGAAGGTGGTCAAAGGGTAAGAGAATGAAGTAATGATTCCTTCATGTTTTTGAAATATTTTTGACATGCATTGGTCTTTTTGAGAGCATTACCTTTTTTAAGGAAGTATTTGACCAAATAGATGTAATAAGCCATCTCAGGGATAAATTGACAAATTTACCCATGATTCCAAAGATATGTACAAATGTTAATAATAGATCAAGGAATATGCATGCTGATAATAACATTGATTTTGGAAGGATCTACATAAATCCATCACAATAAACTAAGAATCCTAAGATTTTTATAGATGTGACATAAAAAACATAATTATAAGGATTAAGTCAAACTTTTTATTTAATTGGATGGTCAAATATGATCACAAGATCATGAATATGGTTCTCATGGTGTTTATATTTGGAAATAAGATTATTCACATAATTTTCAATGATTTTATGGATGAGATCATGAAAGATATGGGTCATCATAAAATGATAAGTTGCTCTAAAATTTTTAAGGCAAAAGGGCATGTTAACATAGAAATAGATACTCTATTTAATAGTAAAATTATTATTATTTTAATATTTAGGATGTGAATATGATTATATCTCAAAAAAACATCTATGAGGGAAAGCATCTGATAGAAAACTATAGTATCAAAAATAACATTAATAGATGGTAAAGGGAAATTATATTTATGACATGATAAGTTGAGTTTATGAAAGTACATATAAATAAAAATGACCATAGTGACTTTCTTGCCAATGGGGATAGTGTTGGATACCAATTCAAAAAAATATACTAGTTTGATGAACTTAGTATATGAGAGCTTGATAATCTCTTTATGATACAAAGTGGAAATCTTGGGAGGAAACTTGCATTGCTTTTGGCATATAGGTTTCACATATAGATATGTGATGATGCTATGGACAACCATCCTAGGGTCAATGTTGGTCACATATTCATATGACTAAGAAAAGGCTTCATATTTTTTGAAAAAGATGCTGAGATTATCTTTCTCTTTAGGATGAAGCTCTTTAGAGAAGAATTGGTTTAGGAGAGATAATTTTGCCATAATTAATTATAAAGGTTTCCTAAATGAGCATGGAATTTACATCTTGGAAATGGTATAGGGATGGAAGAATATTTAAAATAGGATGTCTTGGGCTCAATGGTATCAATGAAAATTTACAAGCATATGACGTTGGAAATAGAGTTGAGGCTCTCAAGCATAAAGTAATTCTAAGATAGATTCATCATAGGAAGCATAGGTAAAGGTCCATAATATTCAACATTTTCTTCAAGGTCCATAATATGATTACCTTTGCTATCAAACTCATAATGTATTTACCTTACAATAGTAACCATAACATCAAAGTTAATTTTGAAGGGGAAGTAGAAGGTAGAGATTTTGACTAGATAATATTATCCTTGTTGATGTTTTATGGTACAAAAATACCTATACTAAACTATATTTATCTATTCAGTATAGTTTTTAGAGATAGGAACAAATTTGACTATATTAGGCTAGTCGATACAATCTATTTAGGTGATAAGTTGAAAGGAACTATATCAGTGATTGAGGATACCTAGTTGATATAGTTTGGGGTGGAAGGATGGACTACATTGGCTTGGAAAATACAATCTAAAGGGAAATAAATAGAGGTAACAATATCAAATTAGTTGATAGTGTTTTAAATGTGTAGAATTGGCTAAATGGTATCAAGCTAGTTGATGACATCATATATAGGAATATTAAGAATTTACTAGACAACCCATGGAGTTTATTCTAAGGGTCAATTAGTGGGAGAGACATAACCTTCAGATTTAGGTTCAAAATCACTACAATAAACAAATATGTGAACTACATGAATGTCTCTATTAAAGGCATGCATTTTGTAAAGAGTATTTGATAATGCATTACTTTTAAGTCTCATTAATTGAGCTTGAGACATGATGTAGGTATCATCATAATATGGAGATATATTACATACATGAGAGGTTGGATAAATAATTTTATATGAAGTGTCATTAGTGGAGACACCCATGTTACTAAATGTGTAAGGATAAATTTATAAATGATTTTTAAATAGTTTTTATACTCCTTAGACATTGCAAACAAAGTCATATTATATATAGGTGGATTCATTAGCATTTCATAGGGGGAAAATTTCCATATCATCATTAATTAAATGAATGGTCCTATCTCATGGAAGAAGAGAAGGTGTAAGACATTATGAAATATAAGGAGGTAATCTAGTGGTGTTACAAGTGTTTTAAAACTCATTGGGTTTGTCATCATCTGAATTTATAGGAATGACTTGAAAGTTAGGATTCATGCTGAAAAACTTTGGTAGAGGTGGACTATTGATATGAGGAACAATAGGAATCTAATACTAATATTTAGGATTAGGAAGTTGAATGACCCAAGGGTTGGGATATGCTTCATACATGTAACATTTTCCATTATGGATCAAATTTATGTATTGGATACTATAATATGTGATAGATCTCATGAGATGAGTCTATGGACAACCTAGAATCATGTTATAGTAAAGTGGAAGATATAAAACCATAATATTGGTGTAGATAATTTGGGTTTAATAGTGAGAGGGATTCAAATACAATCAAGTGGATTTTGATTGGTTTTATCAAATCCATGACAAGCTTGCTGTAATTAAGATTATCTTTTAGTGAATCTAAGTTGATGGAGTAACCAAATGGAAGTAATGTTAATATAATATCATTCATCCATCAAGACCTTTATTATTAAGGTATTGTTAATCCCAATCTTAATAAATATAGGAGGGTCATTGTACTGAAAGAGGATTTCATCATTAATCATATCTTCTTTATGAAACTATATGGAAGGGTTTGAAGATGAGTGAGAAAAGGTTTTGATAGCACAAAATCACATAGGTATAGGGCCTTTAAATATATGCATCTCATATTCACTAGGTAGGAGATATTTATTTTGTTGTAATTGTTTCATGAGCAACTTGTGATGATAAGGATAAACTATCAACAATTACATGAGAGGCATTTTGAAAGGCATAGAGTTGAGCTCATATATAAAATCCCATGTGGTTTAGAAATAGAGCCAAAATGAGGATTAGTTGATTAGTGATGATTTTAGGAGAAATAATGAGAGAAGGATTGGTGGAATTAAGCTGAGGCTCTAATAGTGGAGCTAGATCATCACTAGTTTGGGGATGTGAAGATGAATTAGAATGGGTTGTAGTATCTTCAAGAAGCTATTATTCAATATAAGTCTTCTTAGGTTTGGTGACATGATATTTGTGAGTGGAATTATGATAATAGTATACCTTTACCATGTTAATGTATTGGTAATTGGTATAGTATTTTTTATAATCAACATCAATAACATAAACAATGGTATTAGAAAGTTGTGTACTAGAAGATGATGGTTGAGAAGTCTTTTGAGACTTATAATTGGAATTTTTGGAATTATATGTTCTATTTTGAGAAGCTTGTTGATACTCATTATGGTTATCTTTAATCATACCATCATGGTCATTTTTTTTCCAAATATAATCATGAACAAAAAGTTTTTAAGGTTACAAAATGTCTCATGAGAGTGGTTGATGTTGGTATGGAAGCAATAAAACTTATTAGGGTAATACCATGGTGGAGGAGTAGTAGTGGTATAAACAAATGGTTTATATGGAGATAATATCTTCTTAATTTTTGGCACACTAAAGGGACGGTAAGAGGGAAGATGATTATTTGAGGTATATGCTATTGCTTTGGGATGATAAGGCTTGTTTTGAGGATTGATTGAACTATTTATATTATGGAAAGATTCATTTTTGGTGATTTGTGAAGGTTCAAAGTGAACCATAAGGAAATATTTTAATTTGGATTGATCAATGGCCTCTTCTAAGGTGTGAAGAGAAAGAGTCCTAACCTTGTATTGAAGAGGGGATTTAGGAGTAGTAACAAAGAGTTTGAAAAGGTTACCATTACTCATGTTATGGTCCACTTTGTGAGATAAGGACTTCCATCATTTGATGAAAGCTTGGGTAGATTCATTAGGATATTGATTATCATTGATGAAATGGATAAGGATATTTTAAATAATATTAATATATTGTAATTCCTTGACTATAACATTGAGTAGGTCCTCTAGTTGGGAAAATGAATGACTAGGAAGTTGGCTATACCATCCTAGTGCATCCTATGTAAAGGTTTTAGCTAGAATCTTGGTAGTAAGAAAGCTATTAGTTTGAACCCATTCCTTATAGAGATTTCCAAAAGATTTGAGAAATAAATTAGGATCTTAGTTCCATCATATGTATAGTTGGATGGATGTTTCCAATGTCTATAGACAAAATGAAGGGATATAAAGGTTCCTTTTGGAGATGTTGAAGCATTTTGTTATGCATAGGAGGTTGAGAGATGATATTCAAATAGGAATATATAATAATAAGAGGGACAAAAATTTTATTTGGTTGAGTCATGCTAAATTGAGCTTGTTGGTTAGCCATTTGAAAAATGTGGTTTTACATTTGTATCATTTGGGAGCTATTAGATACTTGCATAATATTCATATTTTTGAACCATTCATGCAAGGATTTGAATTATATAAATAGGTGGAATCTAATTATAACTATTAAGAGGGAGATCACCAACATGATTAGGAGAAAGGTTCCAAAAATTAGTGTTGGTTTCCCCATCCATGGTAGAGGAGGGATGAAATTGTTTAAAATCACCATTCTTGAGTGGATTATAAATAATATTATCATCGAGATTCTTAAACAATATTTGGGAATCTTCTAGTTTATCACTTCGGTTAATTTCAAACATATTAAATTTGATGGATCTAGAATATTTTTGGGAGAATTTTCACCATGAAGAGTTGTCTTCAATGGTGGAAAAATCAAGAAGAAAATAAAAACCCATGCAGATATTGAATAAGTTGAGGCTATCAAGGAATAAATTAAGAGGTGACATCATGATGTTGACTGGACTATACTATTGATATTAATATGTAATATTTTATAAAAATAATAATATTAGTTAGGTTGATATAGTTGGTTTATGATTATGTTAGGGAAGACTGTATTGGGTTGGCCAATGTAGTTTAGGAATAAAATCTAGTGCTACTTATAGCTACTCAAACCAGGTTGTATTGATCTAGCTGCTGTAGTATCCTAGAAAAGTGATAAAAATTAGATTGTATTGAGTTTAAAAATGAAGTATTATAAATAATAATAGGTAAAAAAAAACATTATTAGTCTAGCTGATGTAGTCTAGAGGAAAGACATAAGAGTGTAATGGGTTAGCTGATAAAATTGGTTGTATGCTAGAAGAAATAAAAAATGACTGTATCAAGCTGGTTGATACAATCAAGGAAGTAAATATAAAGGACTATATCAAGATATCCATTTTAGTCTTAAAAATTAGATAATTTTATTAAGTTGGTTGATGTAGTTATCACACAAAACACATAACTATATCACATTGGCCAATGTAGTATATAATACAACAAATAATTTAGGTATAAAATTGATTCTAAGTAACTTGTTAAAAAAAATATTAGGTAGATATTAGGTATAATAAGAGTTACTTCCTTGGGTGATATGCTCCTCTCAGGTGTGCCATAAAATAAAATAGATGAATGGTTTTTAAAGTTTAATAAAAAGGGAATCATAGGCATTCATGGTATACTGTGAGGTACATAGAAACTAAAGTCCATGTTTAGTGTTGTCTAAGGCTTGAGTATTGGGAAAATATCTCTCACTTCATGGTGCTAGTAAAAAATGTCACCACTTAGCCAATAATGATAACTCCTAAGAGTTTATATATTGTTATATCACAATATCTAGGAAAAACTAGTCAAATAAAAAATAAATTTCAAAAATCAAAGTCAAAAACCAATTTACAACATTCAATGAATTGAAATAAATAGGCAGTCAACTAAAATGAAGTAAATTATGATAAAAGTGAAGTAAATAGAATTGTATTGATGTTGGTTGATACAATTGTAAACACATAATATAATTATATTGGGTTGGCTGATTTAGTGTATGAAAACAAAAATTTACTCAAGTTGGATGATGTCATTTAAAAATAGGGAAGAAACTATATCAATCTAGCCAATATAGTTTTCTAAAAAAAAAGGTTGATAGGTTAGTATTGAGCTAGCTGATATAATTGGTTGAAGGAGAAAACTAGATACAAAACTGTATCGAGATGGTTGATGTAGTTTTCTAGAAGGGAAAATTAGATACATAACTATGTCAATTTGGGTTGATGTAGTTTGCTTAAAGGGGTGAAGGAAATGGTAAGTTTAACATTGGGTTCACTATAATGTATGCATAAGCTAATATTAGCCTAAAACTCTCTTATCTCAAGAGATTTAGACTCATATAAAGTTAATCAAAGAGCTCATGATATGTAATTTTTGAGTCATGATCAAGTGTGGATCTGTAGACCTAGAAAGAGGGGTAATTGTTCACTAATGTTAAAAGAAAGGGTTTCAAATCCTTTAGGCCTATGACACAATGGAATAACTCTAACTAGACATTTGATGGTAAAAATAAGGGATTAAAAAATTTAATGTAAGTATTTATAAAAGTAAAGTAAATTAAACTAAGGGTAAGGGTTAAAATCATTAAAATGGGTAAGGAACCATGGTATGAAAATGGAGGCCTAGGCTACCTAATAATGGATAAATGACAAGCATAAAAAATCCTACATCCAAACTAAGTATAAGTGTAGATAAATTATAGATAATGACACACACACACACACACACACACACACACACACACACACACACACACACACACACACACACACACACACACACACACACACACACACACACACACACACACACACACACACACACACACACACACACACACACACACACACATTTATTCTCTACTAAGCAATAAGCAACATCTATTACAAAATGAAATAAAAAAGAGCATAAGGTTATAAATACTTACCTTGATGTGGAAATGTTAAGTCTCAATCTCCCCCTTGGACAATGCTTATTTACAAGAGATTTTTGTGGTTATGAAGAAATAAAAGAATGTAAAATATGATATAAGAAAACTAATGACCTCCTAGTAAATCTCTAAGACTTCCAAAATACAATCTTCCTTCAAGACAAGATTTTACCTATAACTCCTCCAAATGGAATTATGGCAAAAATGTGAGTGCAATAAAAATAGATAAGTGTGAAATAATGTGTATATATGTTTAGGAATGAATTATTATTGTATTTATAGTGGTAAAATACTCAAAATTAGAATAATTTGATGGTATCAACTGACTTGATGCAGTTTAGAGGAGTTGATTGACACTAGACTTTGTCATCTAGGCCGAAGTAATGCAAATTCCAAGAATATTAACTTAGAATGTCATCCACCAAGCCAATAAAATACAAAAGGGATCATGTAATGAAAAAATGGTATTAGATTCCATTGGATATGATGGAAATAACACAACTGAGTGAGGTAAGATGGAAGGAATTAGATAGAATGGAAAATATGGGGAAGATGAATGGTAGATAGGAATTATGTGATCATGACATCGATAAAATCTCTCATAAAGCACTAAGAAATTTTCCACTCATTTCTTAGTGCACCCTTTAAGGCATGCACTTAGGGAGATTTAATCTCAATAGGTTATTTCAAGAGAAATCGCCAATAAATGATAAATTGAAAAATATTGTGTATACATTGTCTATATCTTACATTCTCATGCCACCTAATTTCTAATACAAGTACTCAATATTAATTGAAGACTAATGGATCTATAAGGGGTCTCAAGGAGTGGGGAATAATATATGGGAAGGTATAATAGTATTTTTCATGCATATCATTTATGGGATTATCTATATACTTCAATTGTTATACCAAGATTACACATGCTAAGTGGGGTTCTCTAGGTATTTAACGTTGATAGTTCTAAGCTTTGCCCACTTGATTAGAATATATTGTATTTTTTAAGGATATATACATCACCCTTGTGGTACCTTACATCCATATATATCCATTAATTCTTTCCTAATATCCCATTGATGAATATCTCTTCTAATTTATCTTGTTCCTCTTCTTTATATTCCCATTTTCTATCTATTTACTTCAAATTTGACTTTTAAATTCCATTTTTATCACCTCTTAATTTTTATCCCTATTTATGATAAAACACTAATTGAATTGATAAGTGTTTATTAGATATAGGTGTAAAACTAGAAATATAGTAATTTTAAATATATATAATATTCAACTATTTTAATTTTGAAAAATTGCTAAATATGAAATGTTTCTATATTAGGAAAGTAGTAAGAATGAGTATACTTAGCTTGCACACTGATCTTTGTTAATGATTTTAACTACTTGACTATGATAATAATAATAAGAGAGGACTATGTAGGATCAATATTAGAAGTATGACAAGAGATAGATTTTGAATAGGACCATTGTAAGTGGATGGTGGGACAATGCGCTCTAGTCCATTGGCTAAAGATTCATCTTTGTTGATTGTGATAGAAAATAGACATGAAAAGATAGGAAATTAATAATATATAAATGATAGATCAAAATTAAAATTAAAATATGTTTCTATACAAGTCCACTATAAAAAGATGAAGGTGTAGTGTGTCTGAGTCTATTGACCATAGACTTGTATGAGTTAAATATGGGCATGAATTGATCACTTCACATGTTGTGCTTGTAGATGATAAGAAATATGAAATATCACACTGAGGATTTGGCCATGTGAAAATCATTGTTTGTCTTATCTTATCTTTGAAACCACTTAGGCACTTTGATATCTTGAAAACCTATAAGAAAAATATGGGAGTGTAATGGGTTGAGCTAAACTCAATCACCCCCTTGACAATTAAATACTACCAACATATCCAATAATTTAAGCAAATTATTTCTCTATATTTTTTATAATTAAATTTAAAGAAGAAACTAAAGTTAAGGGGTTTGGGGTTGACGTTACCCAGATTTAGTGCACACTATATCCAAGCATTGTGGGAGCTCCTCTTTGGCTATGGAGGAAACACCTATTCCTTGATTGCAGTTTGTGTGTCTCTGAATGTTGCAAAAAGCTGGGTGAAGGTTTTTTTTGGTCTATGGGCTATTTGGATAGGTTTTTGGTTTGCACAGTCACTGACGTTAGTTTGTCTACCATGGTCGGTGGGGAAATTCTACCAACGTCAGTTGAGTTGCCGATGTTGAAAGGGGTAGTGGGCCTTAGACAGGTTTTAGAATGTTTCCAAAATAATCATAAGAGTTTCTGGAAGTTCAAAGGTTTGTGCAGGGTTGTGGGAAAGTGAATAAGGTCTGAGGAAGGGTAAAGGTAGAGGATAGGTATGAAAAGAGGGTGAGAATAAGGGGAAGGCCTTTCAGCCCCTCCACGGAAGAAATCAGGTCTCTCAATAGTATTTAGAAATGTCAAATAGAAAGTAATTAACAGTATATTCTAAAACTTTGAAATGGAGATCATAATACTTAGCTCTGTTAGGTGAAGAACCAGAGGTGTCTGAATGCTTATTCTTGTTGTGGCTGATGCTGAGGTCCTCGTACAATGTTTCAGTCCAATCTCTGGAATAACTTGTGCAGAGCTTCGGTAGCCAGGAGGATGATAGTCGAGCTCTGATGCTTTTAGTCTTAGAGTGTGCACGTCAATCTAGAAGAAGGCTAGGGGGAAAGCTCAATGTTGGAGATAGGCTTATGTAATTGACGTCGGTGATCCCACCAGTGTCGACTGAGGTTGACTGACATCGGTGGAGAAAGAATGGGTAAAAGGGCTCTTTTTAGCTCTTTGCCCATTTCTCCACTTGCCAAGTGCTTTTGCCATTGGAGAAGGATCAAAACACAGGCTTATGAGGCACGAGAGTTGGTTAGGGAGTGAGTATAGGTCATGGGTAGTTAGGATTTGGAGGACCTAGTCTCAGGGTGACTCATAGGGTAAGAAACGGTCTTAGGGCGAGGTGTCTAGGTGAGGTGTCCAAGGTAAAAGGGGTGAGGTGTCCAAGGTGAAAGGGGTTCAAGTGTGGGTTAGGAGTGCTAACATTTAGAAAGGGACCAAGGGGGGGTTGACACAATATTGGTGTCTACATAAATCAATCCCACATAGTTCTACCACCTAGATTTAATATGAAATTATGATCCTTTGACTATGCATATGTAGCTAGAAGATGGACTGCATACTTAAAAATGATAAATTTTGACTTGATTTAGAGGGATATTAACTTGGATTATGGTAAATACTTATGAATAATGTAGAATTTTTGGAAAATAGGGTTGATTTATTTAATGTGTAGAAGTTTAAATATTTTACCAAGTGAATAACAACTGGTGGTAATGAATGACTCTTGATATGCATTTATAGGTGAATATTTTTTTCAATTTATTTTATCCAACCTTATGAAACGTGTTAGAAGACCCAAAAGATTGATTTAGATTTTTAAAAATTATTCATTATTTGGGGTGGAACACGATTGACCTAAGTAGACAACATCACATTGTTCCCCTATTTTCTTAGGGTGGACTCATCCAAAAAAGTCAGAGACCTGTGTCTTATGCTGTAGACAATATGATGGTGTTCTTAATAAAATTAAGCACTTGACATTAAAGGTTTGGTATAGCAGTGACAAAAAATAAAGGTTAAAGCTTGAATTTAGATGAATGACTTAGAGGAATGTCAAATAATGATCTGGAGGTCAATTTTGGGCATCATAAGCTCCCAAGATCTCCTAAAACTAGTTCAGTACTGAAAATCATTCTGAGAGATTTCCAATGCCTATTGGAATGTGTAAAATAGACATCGTATGATCTACATATCATTGTTCAAAGTTTGGATAAAAATGGTCAACATGTCTATAGTGATGTGGATTCATGTAAGGTTTCCAAGTGGACCAATCAGTAGGAGACATGTGGTAATGCAATGGTAAAAGGGTGTTTAGTTTTTAATTTTGGTCTTTGACACTTGTGTTTGGATAAATGGGCCCCATTATTTGTTGGATGGGGACCCTCAACCAAGGTTGACACAATATTTTTGTGGAGGGGTGCCTTTGCCTCCCTTCATATTACTTTATATTACCATAGTTACATTTTTTCATATATATGCCTCTGTGTTGTTTATGCATTACATGTGGGAATAATAATCTTGAATTATTGAATTATTCCATGTATTTTCCAAGTCATTTATGCATGCTATCTCTATGCTAAGTTTAAGACATGCAGTTCAAGATTACTCATGCCATCGAGACAGGTCAACCAACTAACTGGTGGTTACAACTAGTCCACACCAACCTTACCTAAGTTTGGTTGAGATCTTATTTCCCAACTAAGATTGAAAGATAGCTAGGATTTTTTAAACTAATCCAAATAAAAGGAGACATAGACATGGCCAAAGACACATAACATGCACCAACAACATTCTTTTTTAAGGCTTATGATAGGTTAAAAACTAATGCATGTGGGATATTGCATGGTAAATCTATGGCTAGGTAGTTGGGATAAACAAACCATGGGATTTGAACCCTTAACCTATGGAAAAATGGTTAAGAGGACTTAAAAATCTACCAAAAAATTGTAAGTGATTTAAAAAAGAGGAAATTTTATTTGTACAGGGTATTGAAAATGACTGCATAAAATTTATAAGGAGCATTTTGTAGAAATTAATGTTTTTAGATAATCTAGATGCATTTTCAGATCTTGGGGTAAACTAAAAAGTTATTTAAAAGTATGAGACAATAAATTTGGTATATTTGTGCTCCTAATTTGGTATTAATTTTATGTATTTTTGAGTAATTGAAGTGATGCTTTAACATAGAATGTTGGGAAGAGATTTTGAAAGTACTTCAGGAAGGTAGAGGATGATTACTGAGCATTATCAGAATTTTATGAAGGTCTGATGGCATGAATTTGTAGATTTTGAAATTCCATTATGGTATTGTAAGTTTTTAATTTGTACTTGAAATCAATTTTTAATGGATTAGTTTGAATGAACTTTGAGATGTAGGTAATTGTCAAACTCTGTAAACAATTTTGGTGTTGACTTTATTTTGATTTATAATTTATTTTCTAGATTTAATCAATCAAGTTTAATTCTTAGAAAAGCATGTTTTATCAGTTTATGACATTTAAAAAAAATTGGTATAAGTGAAATTTGAATTGATTAATCAAATAATTGATTGAATTAAATTTGGTGAATTATAAAATCATATTTTGATTAGTTTATATCAACTAAATTTTCATTTTTGATCAGTTATATATTTGGTTTAATCATAAAAATTGATTAATTAAAATATCTATTTGTAAAATATTTATTAGTAGGGGGTCTACTATATTTTATAGATCAAGTTTTGGTATCAATAGTTCAAATACAATATTTGCTTGTAATTGCATAACTTATTGATATCAGTTTCAATTACTTGTACACATTTTAGACTTGTTTAATCTTCTAGTGCATTTTGAATTTATTGGAGATATAGGTTTGTAGGAGTAAGAAACCATGGGCAAAGACTTAAAGCATGAAAGGATTGAAGAGAATAAAATGTTCGATCATAGATCTAGGATGAGAATACTTTCTTGAGATCCAAGTTTCACTCCTTAGAAGATGAGGTCAAATTCTTGAAAGTTGATTTGCAAACCAAGGATGAACTCTTCACACAATTACAGAGTAGTGAATAGAAGAAGGAATTACCTTTCACCATAGATGCAGAGACCATGATGGACAAATGAACTATAAGTTCACCATATAACACTTCCTCCCAGTCAATTTTTGATGTAGTTTTTGGTAATTTAGAGAAAGACACAAGAGGTATTAGCTTGAAATTGTTGTTTAAAATGGGTTTTGATGGAAGAAACCTTAGTAAGAATGGCCAAGGTATTTCTAACCCAATACAGGTAAAGGATCATCCTTATTTTTTAGGTTTGGGTTATTTTAGTGTGAGAATGGAACTTGGAAAGTGCTCCAAGAAAGATGAATGGAGACAAGCTTCTAACAAGCAAGTGATTACCCCACTAGTCCTACATGAACATTATTTACATTAAACTATTAATTCATCATCACTTGATGACATATGTAAGAAAATTTAGAGAAGAGGTAATGAGATTCCACCTCCTCATTCTTACACAAATTATAAACATAAAAATAAGGTAAAATGTAAAACTTTTGATGCACTCTTTTAGTATAAACAATATGGTTTTGATATACAAAAAATGATGTATGCTTTTCCATGTACTTTTTGTGGGTTAAATAATCATTCTGTTACCTATTATTAGAAGATAAAGTCTTTCTTACAAAAGTTCCTTCCTGATGAGCTCAACACTAAAGACCAATCTCATAATTAAGAGGTGATAAATGGCAAACAATTTTCCTCGCCTAGGAAGAGGAATTTTTTCACTCATTGTTGTATGAGTGGACATCAGGTTGAGAATGTTGTAAAACCCGACCACCATGACATCCTAAAAATGGTAAGAAAAATATGGTTTATACACCTACTAAAAAGGAAGTAAATGTAGTTGTTAATCCACCACCAATTGATGAGTCAACTTAGGTATCTACTGAGGAAATAAAACCACTTAAACATGATAATCTAATAAAATGGGTTGGTAATAATTTCTTTAGTTTTATGTTTGTATAGATGGAATTGGAGACTAGCATGTAAATTTTTTAAAGCATATTTGGGATTTATGATGATTGATGAAAGGAAAATTATCCCATGTTTCATCTTTGAATATTTTTGGAGTAACCAGATGATGAGATTATTGTGACAAGTTTATCATGCTTGGTTTTTCTCACATTTTAATTAAATCCATTGTGAAGTTGATAACAATATACGTAGGTCGTTTGGGACATGTTTAGTATACCTAATTGAAACTTATAATTGAAGTAGCTATTGTTATGAATTGCATCTGATGATAGAATGTGTTGGATTAATTTTAAGACACATATTTTGGGTAGTGTTTGTAATTGTAATCATAATGTAGAAGTTGGATTATTACATACTTATAAATCACATGTGGTATAAGACCCATGTGGGCAATAAATTTGATTTCTAAATATGGTCACAACATTATAATACATCTTGATTAAATTGATAAACATGTTTACAGTTGCACCAAGTAATCTTTTGTAGTGATGGTAGTTTCACCATTTTGGATTGTGACATTTGGTAGACATAATTAATCACATGCAGTTTCAAGGATTAAGTCTAAATCTTGACCTTATTGTAGGCATTTTGAAGTTTGATTTTTGAAGCATTTCCATGATATTTTGTAGTGAAGTTTACAATGATAATTTTCATGATTGATAGTTTCATAGGGTTGGTGGACACTGCTTATTTTTAGAATTTGGTGATCTATTTCATACCGATCATTTATAATACTTTGTAATTCACAGGATCAATGGAAACTTGATTATGTTTAGCATTTAGTTTTATATTTCATAGTGATTCATTTCAATGATATTTACAGAGTATCTTGACAATTTTATAGGGTCAGTGGACACTTACTTATGTTTGGCATTTAATTGTCTATTTCATATTGATCTACTTTTCCAATTGTAATATTGGAAAATTCACATGGGTTCAGTTGGACATTGCCTCTTTGGAAATCACTTTGTGTCTATTTATATTAATCTATTTATTATGATATTTTTGGAATTATAATAAATTTAGAAACCTTAACCACTATGCTATATTATAGTTTCTATACTTTGGTTTGATGTAGAGAGATATTTAATAGATTCAATGGGTTGTACTCCTTTTGGAGACCAAAAAGGTCTTATTAGTGAGGTGTGATATGGAGGTCATTTTTTGGCATCATAAGTTCATGAGATCTCCTAAAACTAGTATAGTACGAAAGAGCATTCTGAGATATTTCCAACACCTTTTAGAATGAATAAAATGGACATCATATACTCTAGATATCATTGGTTAAAGTTTAGATAAAAAATGGTCAATAGGTCTATACTGATGTGGATGCGTGTAAGGTTGCCAAGTGGACCAATTAGTAGGAGACATGTGGTAGTGAAATGTTAAAAGTGTGTTTGGTTTTTACCTCCATTATTCAACACTCATGGATAGAAAAATGGGCCCCATTATTTGTTGGCTAGGGACCCTTAGCTAGGGTTGACACACTCTTTTTGCGAATGGGTGCCTTTGCCTCCATTACTTTATATTACCATTGCTACATTTTTTCATATTTATGCCTCTATGTTGTTTGAAAATTGCATGTGGGACTAATGATCCTAAATTATTTAATTATTCCATGTATTTTCTAAGTCACTTGTGCATGCTATCTCTATGCCAAGTTTGAGATATGTAACTCAATATTACTCATGCCACTGAGACAACTCAACCAACTTGCTGTGGTTCCAACTACTCCATGCCAACCTTACCTAAGTTTGGTCAAGATCCTAGTTTCCAACTAAGATTGAATGATATCTAGGATCATTTAAATTGAGATAAACAAAAGGAGACATAGATGTTGCTGAAGCCAAATAACATGCACCAACAATAGTCTTTTTTAATGGCTTATGATAAGTTGAAAACCAATGCATGTGGGATATTACATGGTAAATCTGTGACTAGGTAGTTGGGATAAACAAACCATGGGATTTTAACCCATAACATATGGTAAATAGTTAAGTGAACTTACCAATCCAACAAATGTTTTCAAGTAATGTAAGGATGAAATTTTATTTGTATAGGGTATTGAAAATGATTGTGTAAAAATTTATAAGGAGCAGTTTGTAAAAATTAGCATTTTTAGCTAATCTAGAGGCATTTTCAAATCTCAGGGTAAACTAGAAATTTTTTTAGAATTATAAGATTCTAAATTTTGTATATTTTTTCTCCCAATTTGGTATTAATTTGATGTATTTTTGAGTTATTTAAGTGATGATTTAATGTAGAATGCTGGGAAGAGATTTTACAAGTGCTTCGGGAAGGTAGAGGATGATTACTGAGCATTGTTAGAGTTTTATGAAGGTATAATGGCAAAAATTTATAGATTTTGAGATTATATTATGATATTGTAAGTTTTTCATTTTTAATTTCAATTTATTTTTAATGGATCAGTTCGAATGAACCCAGAGACATAGGCAATTGCTGAACTCTGTAAACATTTCTGGTTTCATCTTTATTCTGATTTTGCATTTTGATTTCTTATTTATTTTCCATATTTAATCAATCAAGTTTTATTCTTAGAAAATCATATTTTATTATTTTATGACACTTAAAAAAAATTAGTATACGTGAAATCTAGATTGATTGATCAAATGATTGATTGAATTGAATTTGGTGAATTCTAAAATCAGATTTTGATCAATTTATACTAACTAAATTTATGATTTTTGATCAGTTTTAGATTCATTTTAATCACAAAAATTGAGAAATTAAAATATCCATTTGTAAATTATTTATTATTAGGGATCTACTATAGTTTATAGATCAAATAAGAGTCATGTATTTGAGAATAAATTATGTGATTTGGTATGTGTTAATATTTAGCATTGTTAAGTACCTCTTACTAGATTTGTGTCTAAAGTTTGTGAGTTACATTGTAAAGCCTAGGAGAATACACCAAGCCTTCCTTACAGAATCCAATCAACATTCATTTCCATACCATATCTTTCATAGTATTTATGTCTCTAGATGGTTGTGATTTCATACATATTGATTTATCACAAGCATTGATTTCAAGTTTTCAATCACTAGGGTATTTGTTTATTTTGATAAATTTCTTTATTTGGTTTGATTCTTTTCCTATCTTACATCAGATATACCTTATGATCATTTTTATTTCAAGCTGAATTTACTTTTTTTACATTGGATGACATTTTCAAACATTTTTTACATATCCTTTTTTGATTATCTTTCCCATTTTATTACATTGGATATCTCTTTTAAAAATTATTTTATACATTTTATGATTAACTTTGTTTTTGATGTAATTTCTAACTTTATAATTATAACATCATACATATCTTGTGTTTGGTTATATATGTATATATATCATTTTTTTGAAATCTAAAAGTGATTTTACTTATGGTTTTTAATATTTAGTATGTACTATGGTTTTACTATCACGCTATGGAAAAAGGTTATAAAGTGATATGTGTTATATTCTTTAATAAAAAATGTGAGCAAATGCATGGTCAAAAAGAGGAAAAAAACAAGACAAAAAAATCAAAAAACAAAAGATGTAAATAAGATGAATAAATGAATGTAAAACATACCAAATGTAAGTAAGATGTAAATTTGATATGTTTTACATTCATTTATTCATCATATTTACATATTTTATCAGTTGATTTTTATGTCTACTAAGATATCATTTTTATTTCTTAGTTTTTTAATCTTTTAACCATGTATTTGTGCACATTTTATAGAAAATAAAAATAAAAATACATCACATTATAACATTTTTAATAACATTAAATTAAAACCATGGTACATGTTATAAATTACAAACCATGAGTACAATCACATGTATATTAATAATGATATATATAGAGAGAAATGTGTGCATGCGCACACGCGCGTGCGCGCGCGCGCGTGTGTGTTTGCGTGCATGCATGTGTATGCGTGCACTTATGTAATTATTTTATACATCAAGATACAAAACATATTCATCAATACACATGTGGTCTACTTTTAATCCCTAAGTTATGGTGGGAGAGTCACCACACTACCTAAGGAACATGGGATTGTTTCTAATTATTGAGATCTCTCCAGAGTGTGTCTGAGACATTAACCCTCAAACCTATCCTTGTGCTCTAGACAACTTTATCTCTAGTTAGTGCACTTAGGTTGTAGTTACCCTCAGAATAATGATCTTTTATATTAGGGTATTTTGTATTGTAGTTGATTCATACCATCCCTCCCCATCTCCTCCTATTAGTATTGTTGATGGAGTAGAACCCTTATCCTATTAACATATATCTCATGCAATGACATCAAATAGTATAAACCAACTAACATGTGTGGTCTAGATTAAGGTATCATTGGGTCCACAATTTGATTTGTATTATGATTTGGTATTACATAATCCAAAATATCATGATGTGTGGTCTCCAATATGGTCCTCCACCTCACTATATCTTTTACTATATCTATAAAACATAAACTATATTTAACATCAAACATCTATACATATCCAAACTAGAAGTAAAATGGTCACTAGTGTCTATCATGTATATCTATAAGTATATAAAATTAGAGTGATAGCTATAAAAATTAATGTATGTTTACTTTTTATTTTTCAAAGATTCTACTCTATGATGATCTCCCTATCTACTCAACCTCCTAAGGTAGGGCCATTATTTAAACTTAATATAGTTCAAGCACCAACCCACCTCTCCTATCTAACCACTAGGACTTGTCTCCTAAATGACTATGTGAATACATTAATGACCTATTTTTCACATAGTGGAACTTCCCCCTCTACCATATATACATATTGAGTAGATAATTACTACTCCTTTCCCCTAGATGTGCATTATCATTATCATCATCTCACTCAACTAGAACACATTGAGGTCTCACTATGGACACTACATTTGACATGCCTCATCCTCTTACCCCATTGGGATCTATAAAATGTATCAATTAATGGGGTGGGACAACAAGAGGGGTCTCTATGTGTGATCACTCAAACATTCCCAATACTCAATCAGATGGGTGAGGCTTAAACCACCAGGTGTAATGCCCAGTGATTCAACTCCTTATCCAAGTTTCCATTTTATAAAACCATGATACACATGTATCTACCATAACTTATATGGTATATATGATCTTATATTTTTGAACACATTCCAAGATTCGCTGTAGAGGGATAGCAAAAATGATGTGATCTTGCATCCACATCTTCTCCTAAGGTAGGTGGCCTATGATCTAACATAGATCCAATAAGAAAATAGTATAATGAGGCTAATAATTTTTGAATTGATTTAACATGATATAAAAATAATGAATGAGCTACACCCATATGACAACTCCCATATCATATAATGTGCCTTGCTCCAAAATAGATTGGTACAAAGTGATAATGTATGAGGGCATAACCCCATATGGCTTATGAAAAAAATGTGAATGGTCATAATTTTGATGATGGCATTATAAATATATAGAATGCCTAACACATATATATTAAACAATCATATAATGAAATTATGATCATCATACTCATCATATCCAATCACCTATCAGGATAGCTCTCAATGCTCATCCACTGATAGTGGTATGTTGAAAATCATTGGAGTGATCTGAATTGACAATACTAATATGGCATACACATACTCAAGGGTAATGACCACCTATAGGCATTATTTTATTAATTATATATAGTCTCAATATTTTACACTTGGAAAAAAAAAATTAGACCTTGGATGCTCCTCTTAGTTTTAGACCTTTCTCACTTTAAAAAGTATGGAATCTACTCTATATTATGCCACTTGGCCTATCTCTTGGTCTGACAAGTCTAATGTTGATGACCCAAACTTTCTATCTTTCCTATAATGTTGAAAACCTACTTATATTCCACCTCTATAAGTTTTGATTCTATACCTACTTTCATGCCCCCTTGACACTAGCATCTGGGTTAGATACTTATCTTGATGCAAGTGTCTAGTGCTCTAAAGTCATCCAATTTTAAAATTAAACATATCCTAATGGTTGACCTAAGTACTTTAATGTGTTAATTATCCAAAGGGATTGATATAAATAAAATATCAAACCTCATTGATTCCTCACCTAAAAAATACCTAAGGCAACTTATCAAAACATTCAATTAGGCACTCAATAAAGTAAAACTTCTCTATTTTCTCCTATTTTCATATCAATCATAGGGAAAACACATAAAAGGGTTTGAAGTATTTAAGGAGTATCTTAATAACTTGATTTTCCAAGTTACAAGTTATATCACTATTGTAATTAATTTTCACATATTGCATGATTCATACACAAGACAAAACATAGGGGAAAACTACATTAGTCTGAGCCCCCCTTTAGATTATTGGATATGTAGGAAACACTCCTTGATAGAGGGGTATTTGGGGTTAACTCAACACCATGCTCCCATTAACTCATTTTTACCTAGGGTCACTATGAATATGAAGAACTAGGGTTTTATAAATTCATGAGCGATAGTCCATGAACCAAATATGAATGCACTAAAGTGAAGGTGAAGACAAACCCATAAGCATATAGGTGGTTGCATCATTTTCTAGTAGGTATTCCATACAAGAAACATATATCAGGTTTAGATAGTAGAATCTAGGCTAACACTAGTGTCTGAATATATAAAAGAATTGAATCTATAATCTGGTGACTATTCTAGAATCATCCTCTAGTCTAATTTTTACATGATCCAAGTCAAAAATTGCATTATCATCATAACTAAGTACATTAATTATTTGTTATTTCCATATCTAGCATAGTTTTACTTACTATTTTTAGCATATCTTAGTTTAATGAATTTAACACATGTTTATATCTATGTTTATCACCCAATTAGCCTACTTTAGAGATAGTTTATCATCCTTATGCCCTAGACTATCTCTACCCTTTTAACATAAATACCCCAAACAATATATTTTAGGGTTAAATATTTGATGAAACTAATTCATATGAATGCAAACATTTTTGATTCCTAGGGTCTTCAATCAGCTAGGGTTTTAGATATTTATACTTTTTTATTTCCTACTTATATTATTTTGTATGCAACCTAGGCATAGCCCTAGATTGAGAGGTGTTCCTGTTGACCAGATTTGACTTGTAGGTCAAATTGGGGCACCCCTAGGTAAAAACTTGACTTTTAGGTGTTTTAAGGGTCTAATATAGATGTTACAAGGTGTTTTATAGGCTAATTGATGTAATTTAATGTTATAATAGATTTGGTCCATAGTCATTTTAGTCCTTTAGTCATTTTGGGTCACTTTGAGGTCAAAAAGGTGCATTTAATGACTTGTATGGATTTATTAGGAAGTTTGAAGATTAAAAAAGGTGATTTCACATGAAATGTGTCCTAAGAGGTTTTAATCAACTATCAAAACTAAAAAGTGGTAGGTTTTTCAAAGGGAAGGGCAATTTTCTTGAGGAAAAAGGTGAGTTTGGCACTTGTATAACACATGGGGAAGTGTGACACATGGGAAAAGATAATGATATGTTTCTTAAGATTAAATAAGATCATATACGCATTTTAAGTACTCTAGAAGCATCATTTTTGGCCCAAAATTGTTCTACTCCTTCTTTACCCTTCTAAGCACACAGAACCAGTCTTCAAGTTTATACTTGGTATGGATAATAGAGGAAGTTTCGAATCAAAATCCTTGGGAAAGTTAAATTAAACTCATATAACTTGGTGACTTTTGCTTCATGAACCTTCCTCATGAAGTTGACTATACTATTCTACTTGCTATTTCATGTACCCTATGGGTTTTGCATTAGTTTGAACAATTTTGTATGAACCAATTACTGAGTTTGATTCTAGATATTTTAACCTCCTCATAAAATTATTACCATTATTAGTTTAAAATTTCATGAAGTTTTGATATGATAATAATATGAGATTGTAGGAAGGAGCACTTTTCTATGCAACAGGTGGTTTTTTCACCATTTGAAGGATTTTCTTATTTTGATGGTGGTCTTAGAGGGTGAATATGTTTTGGTTTATATGATTTCATGTTCTATTAGTCACTTTAACCTCTCAATATCCTTTCCAAAGGTATCTCTCCATGGAATCATAGTCATTTTCAAGAAAATATAGTCATTCTGTCATGAAAATGTTCATCTACAGGTGTTTGAAATGGAAATACCATGTTGAATAGAGGTTTTGAAAGCTAGTTTCAAGATCCTTATGATGATAAAACCTATTTGGAAGATTGGTCTGAGTCCAAGTCTACTCATGAGGTTGAAACATGCACATTTTATACTCCATGACCACTACCTAAATTTAGTCTGCCATTAGTAAACAACTATAGGTGTCCTCATGAAAAATTTCATGTTGAGAGGGAGTTTAGACTGAGTTAAGTCCTTGATTATAAAAGAAGCCTATTTTATCATGCATGAGAGTGGTATAAAACTCAAATTGAAGGATAGTTTAATGTATACTACCAAATCCTCATACTTACTGCTTGTACCTTCAAAACATAATCTGCTTGTAGGTGCTAGTAGAGAGTCAGAGGTGTTATGACAAGTGTTGGACAAGTGATGACACCCTCATTAAAGCATTAGAGTGATTTTAACATGATGAGACCAATTTGAAAGGTGAATTGAAAAAGGGAAAATGTAAACCATGTTAAAATAATGATGACTGAGATTTTAGGCCCCTTTTCCCTAAATTTGCAAAATAGAGGTCCAAGAGGGTTTTATGAATATCATATGATAGGGTTATAAAAAATTCTCATGCATTATATTATGATCATATTTTATCCCATAAATAGGTCTATCACTTTGAAAGAGATAGAAGATATATGACAAATGGAAGTGGTTTTTAAGAAGTCCAAAGTTGCTTGTAAACCACTAAATCTAGATAGTTATATCTACAAGTTTGAAGGTATAAGTGACTTAACACTCCAAGGAGCTAGTAAGATATATTCTCATGATTTAAATGGATTTTTGAAGTGAAAAGCACATCATGAACATAAATTTAATTAGAAATAAGATAATGTATTATGTTTTGCTCCCTATGCCCACCTTTAATCTATACATAGGCCTGGTGTGCACTCATAGCTAGCCAAAGGTAAGGTTTGATAAAGTGTTTCATTATTATAGACCTCAAGCACGATGAGAACTTGTTTGAACATTATGACCAAAATATAGGTTAGTGTGTGCATTTTTGATCAGGTTAACACCTATAATCCCCTTTTATTCAAAAATATGCATTTATAACCACTATGTTGACTATCTTAGGCAGTGAATAGAGAAGTTGTGGTTGTAAGTGTGGAAAGTGGAAAAAGGTAAGTTTAGTTAGGATATTATTTGGGAAGATTCAAATAATTTTTTTTTTCATCATCTTTAAGGCATAGAACAAGACAACTATCTACAAGATCCACTATTACAAAAGACAATGTAGGAATCGTAGTCAAAAGGCCTTGACCAGTTAAATAGGCCTATAAGTAAATGGACTTGATTTAAAGACAAGGTGAGTGAATTAAAGGATATAAATAAATAATGAAGCATATTTACAATCCAAAAACATAAGCTTCACCTACAGGGGTAAACTTTGAGTCAAAGGAAACATAATCAGATAGGAAACTTAGTCTGGATCAGTCAAGGGGATAAAGGAACATATAAAAGGATGTAATGATGAATTTAAGATAAGAAAACCTTTATAAATATCATGAAAATATACATAGGATTTGATAGTAATAATCAAGATAATAAATAAATCTCTAAGGTAACACATAGTCCTCATGAAGAACCCTACATAGTCTGTTATACAAAGAGTCTAGCATGGATCTTTGATGATTTGAAATGGAAAATGACCTTATCAAGGGAAAACGTTTGGTAAAAAAAATATTTGACATTGGGAAGAGATAATATAACTTTATATTTGATTTATGAAATAAGGTAAGTACCCTCTATTTTGTCTTAGATAGAAGGTACTTCCCTTTGTGCTAAAACTTATAAATCTTGAGGAAGGGATAGAAGGGGTGAACCAAAAGTTGTTTGAAACATTAGGAGAGGTGTATGGAGTTATAAAATACCTAAAAAAAAATTAATAACACCTCACATAATTTGGTAACCCAATATAATGCTTTGGACCACAAAGGTTATAGTCAGGTCCATGAGGGATGGTTAAGCCTAGTGTTCAATTGAAGGTCAAACTTCATTTCTAGCCTTAGGTATGATTCCAAATATATTATAACATGTTTTTGGGACCATATAATTTTTTTTAAATCATATATTTTTTAGGGGAAGAAATGAGGATCCATTTTGGTCTTCAAGGACAACTTAGGCCTACTAAGTGTGACTAGGACTAAAGTTCAAATGAGGATCCAACTTCCTTTCCAACCTTTTTAGAGCATTAAAATGAATTTGGGAATGTTATTAGGGTCATGACAGAATTTTATAAACCATTTTTATTTAAATAAACCATTTTTATGCAAATAAACCTTTTTCACTTCAAGACAATTCAAGCTTATTGGAATGGAGGAAGGAGTTCGATAGGACAAGTTTGAACACTCATATCTCTCTTTATGCTTTGCATGGGAGAAAAATATGTTTATGGGAGTTATAATAAGTCATTAAAAACCACTATATGAATTTTTTCTACAACTCCAATGTAAAATATTTGTGAACGAACCTTAAGAGTGAAAATAGGCCTAAAAACCTTGTAAATCCTTAGTCAAGACCAGTTTGGAGAAATAAAACTGGAGATGCATTCTAATGGAATAGTTTTCTCATGAAATTTATTGGATTTTTTCTAATATTTACTCATGATATCTACCATACTTTTGAGTTATATGAACTTGTATGGATAGGGTACAAAATAGGCTTTTATTGATAGTTTTGTGCATTATGTAGGCTACAAGAGGATTATGAAGATGAGATAAAATTTTAAGTGAATATTAGGAATTTTAATAACTAAATATTCTCATTTAATTCCAATAAAAAAATCCTAAGTATGTAAATAAAAAAATTCATCTTAGCCAGTCAAAACTAGCATATTGGACAAACTAGTGAGAAGGGTGAAAAGATTTAAGTGAGGTGATTTTAGGTTGTGCCTAATGCTTTTAATGCCATGGAGGGTATTTAAAATTATTATATAATCCATCCCATGTATATTAATTGGAAAGTAAAACCAAATTTGAGGCCAAATGTGTAAGGTGCATAATTGAAGAGTTTTTTGGACTACAGATGATGACAACTCATTTTGGGAAGGTTCCAAATGACCAGGACTACAACCAATGCATGGATATTCATGTATTATATCATTAAAATTATTTAAAATAATTATATGTATCCAAAATTATTTTTTGGATGTTAAAATCAGGTCCAAATCATGAAGGCAATTTTTTGAGCCATAATAAGGAGTTTCATGCCACTTTTCATGAGGTTTATGACTTGAATGGACATTTGTGATTCATAAAATTGTATGGTTCATAAAATATAATATTTTAATTCATAATTAACTTAGTCTCTCATATTTAAAAGTTTCCTTATGACCCTTGGACTTCTCTCTTCTCCTCTCTCTCTCAAGTTCTATAAGAACTAGCCATTTTGGCCATTGTAACTTATGCTTCACTTGAGTATGGTGAAGATATGATCATTTTCATACCATTTTATCAATAATAATACTTATTTTTAACTTTTCATAAATTTTTTTTCTTGAATTATTAATCTTACTTAGTGAAGACTATGGATTCCTTAGTATTTTATCTCATTCTTTCACCCTATTTGTAGTTGGAAAGCTTCTTCTTGCAGGGCATGTGAAGTGTTATAGGAAGTGTCAAGGATTTAGTGAGTTATTATTTTCATTAGTTCCATTCAATTAATCTTGTATAGTCCTCATATATTTTCACATTCATCCATAACCTCATAATGTAACATTGATGTGAGAAGATACAGATTGAAGGAGTGTATGTTTAGTTTGTCCCTTGATTTCATTTTTAACATGAAGCTGGTTAGAATAAATCAATATATTTGGTGTATCACCTCCCTTAGGATAGTTTTATTTTAGTTTTATCTCTCCCTTTTCACCCCCAAAGTTTAGATGTATTATAAATCCAAAGTGGTACATCAAGGGAGCTAGCCCTATCTAGAGATTTACCTCATCTTTAGGTTACCCACAAGCCTAGGGGTGTTTCCACTATGCCATTTGGATGAGGAGAGATTTTTTATCTCCTAAAAGGGTGAAAATACAAGTGAAAATATTTCTTATTGAACACATTGATCTTACCCTCCCACCACCTAAGATGTCTCAAACTAGTGAGGGATATAATCTTTTGGATCATGATGATACCAATGTTGATAATGAAAAACATATTGATGAGGTTATCATAAAGAAGATTATTCTAATGAAAATCATGAGTCTAATTAAAAAAATTAACATGAGTAAATATACCATGATAAAGTGCAAGTAATTACATTTCTTTGTGAGCATATTCAACAAAACCCTAAAGATCTTGATGAAATCCTTAAAATCATTTTAGAAACTAAGAATGAAAAAGGCATAGATGAATAAATAGGTCCATCTATTGATCATGTTATTATAAATATGGGCCATCCCCATATATCAACAACCCTCCCATTGAACACATTACCACTTATATTTATAATGGAGGCATAGGTTATGTGTTTAATCCTTTGTTTCCTAAAACTACTATTGTTACATTTACCATGGAATTACCAATTATTTTAACTCAAATACTAGTTTCAATGGCTATTAATACTCAAAACATGTTTACAACCCCTTTGTCAACTACCTAAATTACATAGATAAATCCTAATGGGTCTAAAATTCAAACACTCCTTCAAGTTATAAATACCTTAGAGGACAAGGTTACAAACATTGAACAAAATGCTCTAAAATCTCCTAATGATATTGATTCCCAAGATGTGTCGAATAACCCTCTTAAACTTGAGATGTATTTTCACCCTTTTCTAATTGGTTTTGTTTCACTTAAGTTTACATTTTATGATGGAAAGGGTGATCCTGAATAACATATTTGAATATTTTATGCATCATGCTAGAATTATGCTTCCAATGATAAAATTTTGACCAAATTATTCTGAAGAAACCTCAAGGACTATGCTTTGAGGTGGTTCTATGATTTAAATATCTAATATGTGAAAGAATTCAAACTTATTTTAGATTAGTTTTAAACACACTTTTCCATTAATATTTATAAAATTGTTTTCTATTCTCAAATTTAAAAAATCAAAGAAGGAACAAATGAACCTATCAATGAATATGTCTTGAGGTACAAGACAATGCTAGCTAAAATGACCAATCATATGGCATATATGGAGTTGAAAGACATATGAAATCAAAGTTTGATTTTTAATTTACATGAGTCCATTGTTTTTAATAATTTCAAATATTTTGATGACCTATGCCATGTTGCACAAGACCATGAAATGAAGCTTATTTCATTGAATAAGCTTAAATATGTAGCAAATACTCTAGCTCCATTTACATCTAGTACCAATCTTATAATAAAACCAAGATATAAGGTAAAAAATCCCAAACCTAAAAAGGAAATAACCAACATGGTTAACATAGTTTCATAATATCCTAATTAGCTTGTCATATAGTTTATGGAGTTTCATATGAGTTACCACTCCCCACTTCAGAGCATCTCCTACTCTATAGTCATCAATTTCAGCTCTTCGACCAATTATAGTTATTCCTTTAGTTAATATTAGACATAGTCAAGGCCTCCATCACCAACATAGATATTTCATACACTTATATGAAGGCCTCTCTTAGAATAACCACTACATCAACAATAGTTTCAAGACTCTAGATAGTTTCTAGCTACAATATTCACACCCAAGGTAGTATTATTGAGGTCTCATGCCTTTTCACACAAATCACATTTTTAGATATATTCTTCTACTACTAAATCAGTCCCTAAGATCCCCACAGTTTCATCCACATCTAAAAATTACAGGGAGAGCCTATAGTTGGTTTCCATTATAGAGATTTCAGAGCACTTACAAAATACACAACTTTCAGAGTCATAGTCTTAACCCTTCCATCATGATTCATGATCACGCATGATCCCTCTCATTGATACAAGACACCATGATAGGGAGTCTCTTATGAGACTAATTAGTTAGTATCATTTCTTCTTAGTCTTTCTTGTACATAATTTCTCAGCTTACTTATACATAATTTATTTTCACTTTCTTGTACATAGTTTCCTTATGATTACTTGTACATAGCTTATTTCAAAATACCAAAAATAATACAATATTTAAAAATACAAAAAATAATATAACATGTCAAAATACAAAAACATTCAAATAACTCAAAACACTAATTTTTTTTCAATTATACACATTATCCATGCTTTACATTTCTACTACCATGCTAGACTTACAATTTATTTTTATATGTTATTGTTTGTCAATTTATCTACATTACCATGTTTCACTTGATCTTATTTGAGTGTGTGCAGTGACACCTATATCCTTGATTACTTCACTCTACCCATTAAGGGGGCATCCTAATTTTATATTTGAGACATATATCAACATATCTACCCATTGGGGGCATATTCTACATGACTACACCATCCAGGTTATATCATTCCTACACCACACACTCTAGTTATCATGTTGATGTACATTACTTACTAGCCTACATAGATTATTCTATCAATACTCACTAGTATATATAACTTATGTATTTCTTAGCATCTACCTACTCTTGTACTACATATTTTTCATACTTTCACTTCTTTCTTTGATCAGTTAGATGCAATAGTAATTCTAACATTTACATGCCTTCCTTTTTTTGCTTTGAGTAGCTAGATGTTATTACATTTCTCAATTCCTATTTTGTTACTTGTGTATACCTTAAAACATTTTCTAATGTCCTTTACTTGTAATCTCGTATGTGCTTATGGCCCTCATGTGAATCTTTCTTATTTGCAATTGTATGTGGGCATTTGAACATGCTGTGTATGATTGATTTTCCTAGTTTGAATGACATGTGTCCATGTCCCTTGTTTTCTTGGACCCTTGGCCCCTTTTGTATGCTTCTTTCTTATTTCCTTTCATGCTTGTTTACTTCTTAATTGTTTGTAATTCCATGATCCACATCATGCATTATCTTACCTTCTTAGATACCATGATGGACATCGTGCTCCATCCTTCCTTGAAAACTACCTAGATTTCCAATTTTAATTTAGTATACAACACATGCTATTGCATTATTATATCTATTTAGGCATATCCTTATTGATCTAAAAATATCCAATACAAACTATGTTATATATTGAGACATCTTTTGGATTACCATTGCTATATCATGTATTTCACAACATAACACACTTGCATGGATCTTTTTTGTGAGGGAAGTAATTACAAGGTCTTCATTCTTACCCTCAGAAGAGGGGGAAACAAATAGGGGTTTTGTCATAGAGATCAAAGCCCTTTCCCAGTCAAAATTCATTTTTAAAAAACTTAGAACAATAATCAAAATTCAAAACACACAAAATAGACTAGAAAAATAGGGATGAACACATAATATTCATCAAAAATAATAGAGGACAAGAGTGGCCCATTAGGACTATAACACCCTAAAATAAAGTGTCCACTTTTCAGCACTCTTGTTTAAATAGCCAAAAACCTAAAATTTTCAAAAATAGATAGTAAGGTAAGGCCAATTATAGTTTTTTTAGAAATAATATAGTTTAGATTGGGTAGTTTTAGTATAGTTTTATTTAGATTATCTAGATATAGGGGCATCATGCGTGGCTTGATAGATCTCACTTCTAATTTTAGATTGGGCAGTTGGTACAACTTCTAGATTAGAATCCACATTATAGACACTAATTATTAGGGGAAATATGCATGGCATATTTACCTTATTTTCTTTCCAATTCATTTGATTACCCATGTATTCACAATAGTTACATACCTTATTCCATCTATAGGTGGTTGGCATCATTTTTGAGTGGATTTCATATAAGCCTAGTTCTCAGTTTTAGAGTGGATTTCATACAAGCCTAATCTCCACCTTTTAAAGAGGCCAAGATTAGACTAGTTCTTATTACACATTCAGATATCCATGCCACATTATTAAATTATAGATAATTAATGGGCTTCATTAGCCATCTCATATAACACACATTCATACTAGTATCAGTTTATAGTTCACACTTAGTGGGTAATGATGGATCCAAAAGATTATTTAGCCTTTGCAGTCTTGAGCCACCTACTCAGAGTGATTAGACACATAGTCCAAACATTTATTAATATACACATGATCACATAGCTTCACTTCATAGTGGGTGATAATGGATCTAAAGGGTCAACCTTTGTATTCTTGAGCCACCCTTAGAGAATTGAGCACTCAACTCCATTCATGATATTAATTTTGATAGAACACATACCCAACATCACTCAATATCACAATAGGTTTTGTATTGGTTCATGAACTTGGTGAGGTGTATTCATTCCTTTATCTTCTTCTCTCTTTTACCTAACTTTTGTACATTCATATTTTAGACATAGAGTGTTTAGTAAGAATTGATCAACTCCTTATTTTCTCTTATAGATCTATGTTTCACATTGTGCTCTATCTATGCACACTCAACATCACACATCCTCATGGGCTTCACCCTTATAGGTAAGTTTAGGTATGCTTTCATTTTTCCCTTTATCTTATTATTTCACTTTGTTGCATTAGTAAAATAAAGGGAGGAAAATGTAGTCATATAAAATGTCTAAATTAGTAGTTTGAGTGTGGTTTATGACACCCCATCCATAGGTCCTTTTTACATGCTCTTACACCCCTTCTAGAAACCTTTTTTCTCATTATCAATCATCTTAAAACTTTTGAATAATTATTCCACCTCAGCTAGATAGTATTCCCCATGCCAATCCTATTCCCATAGGTCTCGAACCTATATGATAAGAGCACCCCATTTGGACTATAGTGTCTCATAGAGAAGTGTCCCATTTTTAGAAATTCTATCTATTTTCACCTTGAGCCCTAATAATTATTTTAATTTGGTCTTTATCCTTAATTATGTCAGCCTAGTGTGAATACATCTAACCCATGATCAATTATTCCCTATAAAATCCCATTCAAAGCTCATTTACAAGGAAGTTGATCAAAACCTACAAAGTAAGCAAGAATACAAAAAAATCACTAAGGAAAACTTCCCTATTGTTTGCACACAATCACCCAATATAGTTTAAAACCTACTCAAATCTTCATATTAGGCCCTAGCCACCTCAAACACTATTAATTTGGCATTTGCATCTGCATCACACTATTTCACAAAGCACACTAGGTGGGAGAACTATATATGGGTTGATCCCTCTTTGAAGTATTAGTATGTAAGTAGTGTACCCACACAAGGGGTGTGGATTTAACATTAAATACATCTTTCACACTAACCCCCTTTCTCAAGTGACTCAAATGTTGTTTTATCAAGCATGATGGAGGGTTAGGGTTTGAATACAAAATCAGCTCCATAATGAGTTCCATCAATAACTAGCCCTTGATTTTTCATAGGCATTCTCACATAGGAAAATTGCAACTACCCAAAAACTTTTACGTCTCTATGATTAGTTTGGATGATATAAATAGGAATGGAAAACAACATTGGACACCAAACCATCTAATTTTTATCACTCCTATCCTTTCACCCAATGAAAGCCAGATTTAGATTTATGACACCTTCCTAGTCTTACATAGCCATTTTTAACCTCTGTATTAGCCATCTTAGTATGTTTTCTAGATAAGTTATCTTTTTTATTATTTATTATTATTTTTAGAAAGGTTAAAAAGATAAATATTTGCACAAATTAGGTCTATATTTATTGTTATATTCTATACTAATTTATTAATCCAAACCCTTAACTAAAATATGAATAACACTTCATTATTCTCAAACAAGTTAAATCATCCATAAATGTAGCTTATTCTAAAAATACAACCTATCCAACAAGTGAAACTTATGCCTAAAACCACACTATCTCCTCAAATGATACAATCACCACCTTTTTAAATCTCTCCTCCAAGAAGAAGACCCACTCCTAAAGTTTTTAGTGACCTAGGTGATCCTATTGAAGTAGTGATTCACAAAATAGTCATGAACAATATGATTATTTGGTTGATTATAAAACACTTTCCTAAGTGAATACCTTATCTATATTTGTATAAAGAGTATGAGTTCTATGAATACCATTGTGTTTATAGACATTTTATATGCTATTGTGTACAACTGAATCACCTTATTGAGAATATGTTAGAAAATGGAGAGATCTAGTTGGATAATAGAGAATCTACTTCCAATAAAAACTTGGGTATCTACCAAAAACCTTTTCCATAACATAACAATACTAATAAAAAATAACAATAATGAAGACCATAATCATAATAACATTCACAAAAACAACAACAATAATAACAATAACAATAACAATAACAATAACAATAACAATAACAATAACAATAACAATAACAATAACAATAACAATAACAATAACAATAACAATAACAATAACAATGTCAACTACTAAATGGAAGTAACTAAGGCCAAAATTACCCCAATAACCAATAGAGCTACAACACAACTACACATAAATACAATAGAATTTTAGGTTGTATTATAGGTGGGCATGTTCTACCATTACCATCAATCCTATATTGAATGCCAATAGACCAGGACCATTATCTAATAATTCCAATCAACCTAACAATGTCGATAATCATTTCTTGGCTTGTAACCACAACCAAGTATAGAAACAACCAAGGATTACCATTTCATGACCCTATGCCGATAACCCCTAATTTCCTTATGACTATAACCAAACACATCGACAATCAAGAATTACCCTATCTAGCCCATATCCATCATTTTCTAGTTATGATGGTCATGCACCTAATTCGGATTACATAAATACAACTTGATAGTCTAAAATCACCATACCAGGCCCATAATCTCCTACCAATTATTCAATCCAACCCATTATGCTAGCTAAAAGTAAACCAATTAGCACTATTAAGGAAAAAATGTATGACATTGTGAAATAACTTCAAAAGATACCCACACAAATTTATATTTTAGATTTGTTCCATACATCTACTATCCACAAGAATATCCTTATAGCACTCATAGGACAATCTCAAGTGCCAAATGACATCACACCAAACAAATTTCAATATTTGGTTGGACACCTATCCCTAAGCCAATAGTTGACCTTCAACCAAAGTGATATGTTTTCCCTTATCCCTATCCATAATAACCCATTATACATTGAAGTTATCATCATGTAACACAAATTTAAACATGTCTTCATAGATAATGGATCAGTCTTGAACATTATGTCTCTGAAGATAATCAAGCATTTGGGGTATACATCATCTGACCTTCATCTATAGACTATTACTATCAAGGCTTATAATAATGAAGATCAAGAATCATAAAAACCATTATTTTTCTAGTGATCATTAGGCCTTTAACACATGATAAACTTTTCCATGTGATAGACCTAGATTTATCATACAATTTACTTTTAGGTAGACCATGGATACATGAAAGCTATGTTATCCCTTACACATTGCACTAGTGTATTAAGTTCCCTCACTCTAGGATGAAGGTTACTATCCATAGAGATTTACAACCATATAAACACTGCAAGCATTTGTAGGTTGAATATGAAAGCTAAAAATGCTAGTTTGGTCTAGACCCAGTGACAAAAAAGGGTAGACATAGAGATACTTGTTGAATTTCAAGAGGCCAATTGTATAAACCCTGATAACTTTACCTCAACCTCACATACTCCTCCTATTGAAATTTCTAATCATTTTACCATTTTAGATAATGGTCCAAGAGAGTATTTTACCCATGACACATTCCACATAACCAAGCTTATGTAGAATCCTAAGACCTATGGAAGACCTAAAGCTAAGCTAGTTTTTATGGAAGGGCAATGAAAATGAAAAATAAAGCTTCATATCCCAATGACTATTATTTTCACTCCTACCACTAGCCAAGAACAAGACCCACTTGCCAATGATGATTCCTAGTTACACAATGAACAATTAGTTGATTGCTATCAAATTAAAAAGTATCCCATCCCTAAAAGTATTATGGATAACCAAGTGTATGAAGGTAGAGGCCCAGGGCCAAATCATCAAGGTACTCTTGAACCCATTTCTATGACTAGATACAAAGGAACTCTAGGTCTTAGATTTAAACCACTTAGGGGTGACCCAATATATATTATTCATGATCCAATGCCAATTACTAATGACAATAATGCCAAAAATGAATTAGAGTTCAATCATAACATATATGAAGATCTTGATAGTACCAACTTATTCAACCCATATACCATTTAAACCATCATGTTAGTAATCTAATATTCCTTGCTTACTTTTTTATAATCCTCAACTAATAGATTAGGACCAAAAAAATCCACAATACCTTTATATGATTTTAAGAATGATGAGGATTTTTGTGATTTTCTAGGCCTAAGAAGCAATGTTCTATTAGGAGACGAAAAAAAGGGTTATCTATCAAATTAAATCCTATTAACTATTTTAGAGAGTGGGTGAACACCCTTAACAAAAAAAGAATAAAACATTGGGGTCCCAAAGTGAAAACCCATTTGAGGCACTTTTGGACCAAGGTAAAATAAAATAAAAAGGCTAGCCTCTTGGTAAAAACCTATTTTAGATGCTAGTAGATGGGGATGTTCACCTTTCTTCAAATGAAGCTTGAGAGACACCCAATAGTGAACTTAATTTTGGGTCTGATCTCAGTATAGAGGAACAACATGCCTTCAATAAAATTGTATGAGAATATCCTATAGTGTTTATTACATGGTAATTTCTACCATCAGGTGATTTAGATTCATCTCATTTGAGAGAAATCGAAGAACCAATCTCATCAAAGGACTTTGCCATTACAAGACAATTTACATCTTTGCCAAATATTTTAGAATATGGTTTGACTCTCTTAGTAGAGGATACTATGAAATTCAACATTAGAACTCTAGAAGACCTAAAGTGGATTGAATTAGGTGCATCCCTAATTGAGGAAGAACATGAATTTTTTATCTCCCTTTTGAGGGAGTTTATTGACATTTTTGCATGGTCCTATTTAGAAATTCTTGGTTTAGACCTTAAATTGGTTATACACCACCTTGTGTTACATATTGATGCCAAAACTATGAAGTAAAAACACATAAGATGCATCCTCATATTGTTATATTGGTTAAGAAATATTTGGAAAAACTATTAGAATTAAGATGCATCAAAATGATCGACTATTCAGAGTCAATCTCAAGCATTATGTATGTTAGTAACAAGCTAGAAGGGATCAAAATATACTCTAATTTTAGAGACATCATCAAGGCCTACCTAAAAGATGAATTTCCTCTACCAAATATTAAACTATTATTTGAATCCACAATCAAGTATGAAATGCTTTCCATTATGGATGGATTTTTAGGATATAATCAAATTAGGATCATGCCAAAATACCAACCCAAAACAACATTCAACACTCCTTAAGGAATTTTTTACTATCAGGTCATGCCATTCAAACTCAATAATGTTGGGGGTAACATACCAAAAATCTATGACCATCATTGTTTATGACATGATGCATGATATTATCGAATACAATGTCAATGACATTTTGGGTAAATCTAAAACCCATGTAGATCATCCAACTATATTATGAAGTATATTTAAAAGGCTTCATGAGTACAAGGTTCAACTTAATCCTAAGAAGTACATATTTGATGTCACTTTAGGAAAATTATTAGGCTTTATTGTCTCTCACCAAGGAATTAAATTTGATCCTACCAAGGTACAAGACATTACCTATATGTCTCCACCTTCCACTTTAAATTAACTCCATAGTTTGTAGCCCAAATCTAGTCTATCAGTCACTTCATTTCATAGTTGTATGATAAATGCCATCCCTTCACTCATTTATTGAATAAAGGTATTACATTTATTTGAGATAAAGAATGTTAAAAATCTTTTGAGCACATGAAGGAATATCCAACCAATCCACCTATTCTATTATCACCAATGCTAGGGAGGCCATTTATATTATACCTATCTACCACTAACATTGTCATAGGGGAACTTTTAGCTCAAGATAATGAAAATGAGAAATAAAATTCCATGTACTATCTAATCCATATACTGGTAGTGTATAAACATAACTATATGCCAATAAAAAAATATTGTTTAGATATATTCTTTGTAGCCTAGAAGTTGCATTGTTATATGCTTAATAGCAAGACCATAGTCATTTCCAAAGTAGATCTACTCAAGTATCTACTATCAAAAACTTCTTTGAAGGGCTGCATGGCAAAGTGGAACATGATTTTGAGAGAGTTTAATATTGAGTATGTCAATTAAAAGTCTATAAAGAGACAAGTACTTATAGATCAACTTGTTGAAGCTCCCCTTTCAGATACTGAACCACTCACTTTTATATTCACATATGAGTCCATCATGACCATCATATAAACACCTCTTAAGGACAACACTAGAATTTGTATTTTGATGGGTCATTCACATCTCATGAATCAAGAACAATCCTATTATTTATTACACCATAGGGGGATCTCATTACCAAATAACTTTGTATCAACTTTCCTTGTACTAATAACATGGCTAAATATGAATCACTCATTGTAAGGCTTCATAAAGTAGTATAATGGAACATTTAGAATCTATTGGTTCATGGTGATTCTCATCTAATCATCAATTAGGTTACAAACTAGTTCTAAACCAAAGATGACAAGATGGTACCATACAAGGCCATGGTGGACATTATCAAGCAATAGGTTGCCCACATTAAATTTGAACACATACTTAGGGTTAATAATTAGACAATAAATGCCATGGATACCATTAGTTATTTGATTTATGACATAGATAAGGAAAAATATTATTAGTTCCTCATTAAACATCTTCTACCACCTACTCATGAACCTTTGACTATTAAAATGATCTATGACATTATTGGTCCCAGTTCTATTTGGTATTCAAAATTATATAACTACCTCCATGATCAAATACTTTGACTTGACATTTCATGAAAACAAAAAAAATCCTTCACACACTAATCTGATTTATATACCCTAATTGGCCCAATATTTTACCACATAATCTTTGATGGAACTCTACTTCATTGTTTGAATTTGGTAGAAGCAAAATTAGAATTGAGGGAAGTTCATGAAGGATTTTGTGGAGCCCACACCAAAAGGGCCAGCCTTGCCAAAAATATCCTATGTACTAGTTATTATTGGCAACCATGTAAGTAGATGCAACTGCTTATGTAAAAATATGTAACAAATATTAGAGGGATAAAAATTTGATTCATTTTCCAGTCCAAACACTCAGACTAATGATTCCACCATGGCCATTTTTAACATGGGCTCTCAATTTTGTCAAGAAGATTAACCCTACCATCTCATATGGCCATAAACATATCCTTACCACCATCAAGTATTTCACTAAGTGGGTTGAAGCTATACCCCTCACTTATGTGACTATAAAATAAATTTCCAAATTCATCTTCAACAATATCATTTACCACTATGGTATCTCATCTGAAATTATTTCTAATAATGGTAGATCATTTAAAAATAATAATGTCAAATCACTCTATATTGATTTTAACATTAGCCAACACTTTTCCATTGTATATTACCCACAAGGTAATGTCCAAGTAGAGGCATATAACAAGACCATTGTCAATATCCTTAAGAATACTTTCAATGATGTTGGCCATAATTAACACTTGTAGATCTTCTGTGCACTTTGGGCTTACCATACTAATTATCATACTCCAATAGGAGCCACACAATATTCCATTATCTATGGCACTAAGGCCATTCTTCCCATTTAGGTTGAGTCACATTATTTTTTTATTTCATTGAAGCACATCCTTGATAATGAGTATTAAAAGGTAGCTCATTTTTAATAGATAGAGTTACTGAATGAAAAATGCATGGCTAATGTAAATAATCTTCAAGCATATTAGAACTGGTTATATGGTTATATAATTGGCATTTCAAACATAGAGAGTTTGATCTTGGTGATCTTGTTCTCAAAGAAAACTATAATAAGACCATGACTAATAAAAATAATGAAGGTGATTTCAATCCTAATTGGATATGTCATTATTGCTAATTATAGATCTAGAGCTTATAGTTAGCTACACTAGATGAAGATAAACTTGATGAGCCCATGAACATAATACATCAAAAATGTTATTTCACTTGAGATACCTAAGGTATTTTCTATGAGGATCATTTACATTATATCATAATGTCATCTTCCTTATACCATGTCATATACTGTTACATCTACATCTTCCCTATTAGCTGAATTTGTTTTACCCTCTCTTCCCTCACCTCTTTTTTGACCTTGGTTTGATTAATAGGTTCTTCATAAACCTTCAAAGCTTAGATCTAGATGAATTTTCAATATTTGATTTAGTATTTCAAAAAGAGGTAGTATCTTGGGGTAGTATGATAGTGGTTTGGCAATTGTATTCTTCATTGTTATCATGTTCTATCTCATTCCCAATGCTACTAATTATAATTGCCTTTGGGAAAATTAGTATCATTAACCCATTCCATTATTTCCTCATTATAACTACCTTTGGGAAAATTAGGAACAACCCTATTTTTATCCACATTGCTACATCACTATGATATACTATTTCATTTGCATACTTCTCAAACTTGATACTACCTAGTCAAATTATTATACTATATAGTAGAACTATAGTGACTTGAGATCTATTTGGACTATGTAGACAACACTCAATTTATGTTGAGGTTAGCTCAGTCACCCCTTTCCCATGCTCTCACCATTTTGAGAGTAATTTAAGATTGAACACTCTTTCCATTTTATGAGCTTGTTTTAACCATGCTCTCATCATTTTACGAGTTGAACCATTATATATCTCATAATTATCAATATAATTAAAATTCTTAGATAACCCCTAAATATTTTCAAAAAATCCTAAAAATCATAGACTCTTGAAAATTGGCTTAGAATATCCATTTGAGATATTAAGCTATAAATTTTTTCTAGATTGGGCCATCTTTTCTATTCCATTTCATTTCTAGACCACCTTGGTCTTTTTCCTCCCATTTTTGGGAGAATTACATTGGATTGAGGTCCACACAGACTATGTAAGAAACACTTGGATACATAGGTATCTCAGGTTAGCTTGAGTGCACCTTCCTTTATTTTTTGACCTTTTCATTGCCTTAAAGTTTTTGGAACTCCTAGCTATTTCATAAGTAACCACTTGTACTTTAGTTTCCCCATCCTTATTAGCCTTAGCCATATACTCTCCCTATTTTGTGAGTTTATATTTTGAGCATTATGGATTCAAATTTGATGTAGTAATGACCACTTGGATTTTCTTATGCTCTCATAATTTTATGAACAACCATTTCCAATGCTCTCTTTATTTTACAAGTCATATACCTTTTATACTCTTGTCATTTTACAAGATTATTCTCCTTATCAGCCTTATATGTAGTAGACACTATGATTTACCAATTTATTTCATTTTTGGATACTTATATCTTGCCTTTCAGTGTGGTTTTAGCGTAAACCATACTCTTTCACTTGCATGATTTATTTTTGCTACCATTTTCATGATTGTGAATGTCATCCCTCTTTTTTTATATGTACTTGCCATTTTGTAAGACCATTCCCATAAAATTCTACATGCCAATCATGTTTTATTGTCATTCATTTTCTTCTATCCCATATCATGGAGAGCCATTGGATCTTTCATCCATGGAAATATGTAAGAAGCATCCACTTGCCTCATGCATCTAGATTTAGCTCAGCTACCCCTTCATTTTATTCAATTCACCCCATTTTATTGTTTGTGTGTTGTTATTCTATATAGCCTAAGGGCACCATTGTTAATATTTTATCTTAGTGTTTCTATACCTAAATCATTACTATCTAGTTTAGGGATCACCATTTCATTAAGAGTAACACCTTTATTACACATGCATGAACAATTTGTATTATGTTTATACTAACATTTTGATTTACCATTGTTTGTCTTTTTCCTTTGTCCATTTAGAACAATTTGTTTATTTCAATTTTATTTTCTTCAGATTGTTTATTTATTTTATTTTTGTTGGTTTATTTTTTTGTGGTCATGTTTGTTTATTTTTATTTATTTGTGTTTTGTTTTGTTTGTTTATTTTATATTCCCCTCTTTTGCCTTTTTTCTCTATTGTCATAAAAATATTAAACTTTATTTATACTTAAATATTTATTACCCATATCTTTTACTTTAGTTATGAATTAGTGTATTTCCTAAATTTTGCTTATTGTATTATAATCACTTGGGATTTGATTATTCATATCTTATGCTTAATAGATTTATAATTGCATTTAAACTAAGTTTCCCATGCTTTGGATACACATTGTTATTATAATTGTTTATAAATATGATATATAATATCTCAACCTATTGAGGTATTTTAAATAATTTCCATAAGGTGGAAAAGTGTGTCCATGAGTTGTTAATTATGCATGGTTCTCAATGACAAAGTGTGCTTTAGTAGTCATGCATGGACCTTCAGTGTTTGGCTGGATAGGTAGGTTGATAGATGTTGATGATGTGATCATGTTGAAAAGGAACTATGGGGTGTAAATAGTGCTTGGATTGATTGTGGAAGTGAAATTTTTCCATTTTGTTCATCCTTATGGTCATCTAGGCCTAGTTGGTCTTTTGGAAAATCAGGCTGAGTGAGCAGATTGATGTCATCATAATAACATGTGTGAAGGTGTTAAAATAAAATGGTCACATGGGTTTGTTGAGGTTTGTGCTTAGATCATTTTTTTAAAAAATTTAGGTCCTGATATGGTGTCTACAAAAATTTATGGTAGTTAAAAGTTGGTGTTCTAGGAATATTTCTCTATTTTCCATAGCCAAATTTGCATTAAAAAGTGACCATTGGAGTTCAAATATTTGAATTTACAAAGGAAAAATAATCCTCATTATTTTGGATATAAATTTTTATGATGGAATAATTTAATGATTGTATAAAAATAAAAGTGGTAGATAATTTCAAGGGCAATCCAATAAAAATAATTTGGAGGTTTGATTGGTTGTACACCTACATTTATTGTGGTTCAAAGTTGATTGAGGGTTTGAATTTTTTTTGAAAATGATCTGAGAAGGATGTTTGAGTTTTTATTGATGGTATTTGGATGTTTAAAGGTTAATTATTAATTAGAGATTGTTTTAGACTCATTGAGGTTCATATTTATGGATTTTGGTGGTTTGACCAATCCATTTTCAATATGAATAATTACTTAAAAGTTGAATTTTGGTTTGTTCATGGTGGTTTCATGTACAAGAAAAATGTTTGATAGGTTTTACATACAAATAGGTGTGTAGGGATGAATTTAATAATTTGAGGATGTCTTAGGGGTCATGTGGCATGGACCTATATGCTTTGAAGGGGTCTTGTGTTCCTAATTTTGCTCAGTGAAGTGCTAAGAGGGTGAATAGGTCTCCATGGACCAAAAAGGGCTTCTTAGGCCTAATTGAAAGATGTTAATGATTAAGGGTGATATATCAAAGATATGGATTACATATGTGGATGGTGTTTATATTATTATAAATTTAATATAATTTGTAAGGTTTAAATCATGTCTCATGGCTGACTAAGAAGATAATGATCATGAAGTCTCTATAAAGAGTATAAAAAAAGATGAAGGTTTCTAGAGTTGGGATGTGAAGCAATAGTGACATGTGAATGTGAATGGTGGATATATTGAAGAGTAGAGAAGGTTTATGAATATGTTTATGACCTATTTTTGATGTTATAATAGTGTACTAGTAGGGTTGAAGATTGAAGATGAGCAAATAAGTATAGAGTGATCCAAAAAGGTGTTTTGGTTGTATTTCTTGTGTGTGAAGGCTTGAGAGAGTGTGAAGGATTGAATAGAGGTTTTATACATTATTTATCCATTAGATTTAAAGGAAATAAAATTTATGGAGCTATTAATATCAGAGGGATTGTGTTGGTGCTCAACATCTAGGACAAATTGGTGTTTTTTCATGATAAAGGGTGGGTGATCCTTGTGAAGTGGGTGATTCACTAAAGGTATCTTGTTTATGATATTTTATAGGATATTAGTATATGTTTTTTCAAGATTGAGAGTGGATTTTATCCCACATGAGGTTTTCCCACATAATTCATGTGTTATGTGCCATTGATCTTGCATAGATTTCTTTATGAATGGTTTATATGATTCATGAATGTTTATGATTGAGTGCTTGAGATTTTGAAGTTTTGGAATTGGATTTGAATTGATTGCATCAATTATTCACCCCCATCTCAATTATTTTACCTCTAATAATTAGTATTAAATCCATAACTTCTTTTCAAGTTTAACCACTTGAAGGTGGTCTAAGGTATAATGGGTAGTCATCAAATTCAAGATGGTTTCTCTACTAAGAAAGAACCATTGTTTAATGGATCCAACTACGAATTTTAGAGTGCAAGGATGAGGACCTACATAATGTATCTAGGTTTTTATATTTATAAATATATTATGAATGGTTATTCTAAACCTCCTACACCTCTAACTAGTGTAGCTGACAAGAAGATGAGTGAGAACAATTCTAAAGCTATGAATGTTATCATTTGTGGCTTATCAGAGGCTAAATTCACCAAGGTAATCCATTGAAAATTTGCCACAAAAATATAGGATAAGATATATATTATCTATGAAGGATATTAAAAGGTTAAGTTGGCTAAATTACAAACTTATTGAAAGAAATTTGAGGGCCTCAAAATGATATAAGAATATAATGTGAAATCATATCTTCTAAGGGTTGATAAGGTAGTAAACATGATCAAAGGTCTTGGAGAGGATATTGAAGAAGCTACTATTATAAAAAAGGTATTAAGGTCTCTCACCCTCAAGTTTGATTCAAATATTTATACTATAGAATAAATTCATGATCTCACCAAGATGAATATGGATGAATTGCATGGAATTCTTATTGCCTATGAGATGAGAGTCAATGAGGACAAAACACCAAATAAGGAAGCAACCTTCAAGGTGATAAAGGAGTCAAAAGGAAAAAAGAATAAGTTAAGTCTTGAAGATTTTTATCTTATGAAGATCAACTTGAAGCCATGATTTCAAGAAAATTAAATGTGGGATTAGGTAAGTATGAAGGGAATATTCCTTTCAAATGTTTGTCATGTGGTAGATTTGGTCATTTTGAAACTAAGTGCTCAAATAGAGGAAAGTCTCAACACAAGGAAGCTCATAAGTAATATCATGAGGTTGAGCCCAAGAAATCTGAGGGTCCTAACAAGTACAAAAAGCTCTTCAATAGGATAAATGACAATGAGTCACACAAAGGTAGTAAAAAACTTTACCATGAAGAAGATAGTAACTCATCTATTGAAGAAGAAGGAAAAACATCTGACAGTAATGTTTCATCTCATGATGAAGACAAAGAGACACTGTTCATGGATCTTGGGGATGATAAAGGTGAATTTTATTTAGGGAAAGATATATTTGTTGGAGATATATAAAATGAAGAAGATGATAAAGTCACTCTTGAGTAACAATATATGAATACCTTATAAGAGATGAAGATACTATAATGCAAGATCAAAAAGATAGCATCCTAGATCAAGTCTTATGAGAAGAAAAATGGATTATTTGAAAAAAGGTTGAGAAATGAAGTAAAAGAGCATGATGAGATCACTTAACATCTTTAAACTCAAGTTTTTACTCTTAATGAAGAGATAAAAGGTAAGGATGAAGAATGTGTCACATGACAAAAAAGGAATCTTTGAAAATGAAACTAGATCAATCTATAAGCAAGCTTGAAACATATCATAAATTTGAGAAAAGTATAGTTATCTTAATGATATATTAATTAGTCAAAATGTCTCAAATGAAAAATAAAGCTTAGGGTTCCATGAATATGTTAAAAATGATAAGAAGATTGAAAAAATAATGATGATAGATCAAGAGACCAATCATGATAAGGAGAGTGATAATAAAGACAAGACATATGACAATTTGAATAAGAAGGACAAATTCAAAAGCTATAAAAGTTCAAATCAAATCAATAAACCTAATGCAATGAGGTATAATAACTCCTATTGATACTGTTACTCTTATCATTAGTTTGGTCATAGGTTCATTGATTGAAAAATAAAATCTCCTAGTAAGAGATTTACATGGAATTATGAGCAAGACAATGACAAGAATGAATAACATCATCATTCAAGATAGTTAATAGGCCCACAAGGAGAACATGCCATCGTGTGTTATATGTGTCAAGGGATTGGTCATATTGCAAGGTTTTGTAATGCCCTCATTAGGAGACCAAATGATCAGATGTATGATTGGGATAATGAAACTTCAAAGAGTCATCATATGGCTCATTCACAAGGTATGAACAATTAGAGAAACTTCATTTGTTTCAAGTGTCAATAAAGAGGTCACATAACAAGGTTCTATAGGATTGGTCAGTATTATACTTCAAATAATGATTATCATAACATGAATACAAGGAGCCATAATGAATAAATACCTAAGGAGGTGAATGAGAAACAAGTTCAAAATAGACTATTTGTCATGATAGAACAAGGTAAAGGCATGTTCTTAGTCAAATTTTGATGCTTAGTTTGATAGGTCAAATCATGAAGTATTAAGGTAAGGTTGACATGGAATGTAGATAGGACTTGTTCAAGTGTACTCCATGCAGTTTAATGGATTAGATTGGTCACAAGTATCTCTAATGATCATTTGTTTAGTTTGTCTATTTTGCTTAGTGATCACTGCCTAGTGAGAGCTCATCTTGAAAAATTGCTACTTTTGGGGTCTATGAAACCAAAAAATGGTAGAATTTAGTTGGATTTGATATATCCATGTGAAAAAGGAGTTGAGGAGATGTTATAAGGATTTCATGATCATTATAAGGTGTTTTGGCATAGTGATAGGGGTATACATAGGGTCTGTATGCACAAAATGACTGGTTCTAGGTGTCAAATGAGTATTGGTGAGTGTTCAAGGTAACTTTGTGACCTAGAAAGGTGTGTTGAACTCATTCAAGTTTTATCTAGGTATTTTCATGGTTTGAAGATCTTTTGAAGGAAAGTTGAAGATTTTTGAAGGCTCTCGGGTATGACAATATGTGCATAAGGGCTAGAAGGTCAAAAACCATTTCATGGTTTTATGGATTCCCAAAGGAGTCTAACCTCAATATTTTATCCAAAAGTGTGTATTAATGACCTTAAGGTGTGGAATAAGTTTCAAGATCTGGAGTTAACCAGAAGGTGGTAAGTTGACTAGATTTCTTTTTGATGCCTTAGTTTTTGCACCATGTGATTTGATGACCTTCCCAAGGGATTTGAGAATTTAGGCTACTTAATCAATTAAATGGAAAAAAGTGTGCTAAAAAAATATTTTACAGTCATTTATAAGTGTGTATTTTATCCTATGGATGAGATTTTGTGTAAATGGAGGGCTAATTGGCAAGTCAGTTTATGAAGGAGATATGGTGCATAAAAGAGTTAAATGATCATTCTTGGATTGAATGAGGATACATACTATTTTAATATATATATGAAATTTAAAGTCATGAAAGTGTATACATAGAAAGTTATGGGCTCTGCAAGGTTTAGGTATGGCTATTAGTCCTCATGGCAAGGCTAGTGTGAAGAAAAGTGATTTTTTAGTCATTTTCTCTAAATTACCAAGGTATGATTATTATTATATGAGTATATCAATATATTTTTAACATATTTAATGTTTTGAGTATGGCTTGAAAATTTGTTGGTGATCATGGAGTTGACTTGTGACAGAAAATTTGTTAGGTTGTGGAGCTAAAAGCTTCAACTTATTGCAGACATAGAAAAGGAGGTTGCTAAAGACACAGAAGCACTGGCATCGGCAGCATGATTGACATTGGTCATGATTAGTGCATAAGGCAACTGGTGATGAAAGGAAGTCAGTCGACGTCGGTAGCACCAGGCAAGCAAGGACCGGCGTTGGTCGCCTGTGTGTTCCAGAACTGTTCATTGCACAAATAGTTAGTTTAGTGAACAGGTTGTTTACATGTTAAAGGCTATTTCAAGTCTTGATCTGCATGTCTATTATTAGTAAAATAGGAGTCTAAGTTATTGTTTAAGTCTAGGATCTATTTATAGACCCATTGGCATGCATTGTAAAGTGTGCTAGTGAAGAGAACAAAGTGTGTGTTCCTCCTAGTTCCATTATGAGCTAGAAAGGAAGGCAAGGAAGATCCTTCCATGGTGAGTATGGTCTATTGAATTGCAAGTTGCAGGTTCATGGGAGATCAACTTGAAGTACTATAGAGTGCTTGGTGTACTAGCAGGGTTATTATTGACTAGTTGGAGAGGTGAACACCAATTCTGTGTGTGAGTTGTGTGTTGGGACCATTTTTTGGTAGGAGAGTGTTTTGAAGAAGAATTACTGTACACTTGAGGTGTGGGAAGCCTCTGTAAGGTGGAAGAGTGTGGCGGCTCTTTATTTTATTCTTTTCTGTACAAGTATTAATATATAAGAGTGTATATTGTCTCTCATATTCTGTGCTATTGGTGAATTCTAGTTACTTGTATTTCTGGTATATTTTTGCATGATTAATTGCTTAAGTTTGGTAATCATATTGTGCTCTTTCTAAGGATCAAGATCCTAACAAGTGGGATCAGAACAACTGTGTTTGTTCTTAGATTCTCCATCAATTAGTACCAGAGCATGTTTGTTGTTCTAGGGGTACCTGACAAGTGGTATCAGAGCCTTGGTTGTAGGTTCAGAGCTTGATACCAACAAGTGGTATCAGAGCTTTTGGTTGGAATACTAATAGGCTGGTTCAGATCTAGTTAGTGTGTGTTGATTATAGGTTACTCACAGGGGTTTCTATTTGAGTGGGAGTAGAGCAATGGCAGAAGACAGTAAGCTAAGAATGGAGAAGTTTAATAGCAGGAGGTCCAAGTTCAGGTATGGCAGAATAACCTGTTGGAGATATGGAAAGAAAGAGTAGAGAAAAGAAGATTGTTGGTTGGTAGCAGATCAACATGAAGGACATGAAGAAGAAGCAGGTCTTGCAGAGTTTGTTGCACAAGATGCTCTGTTATGTTCTTTGGATAAAGTAGAATCTAGGGTTTTAGATTCTGGTGCCTCTTTTCATGCATCCCCAAATAGGGTATTTTTTCATGAGTATGTCCAGGGAGACTTTGGAGAAATTTTTTTAGGGGATGGAAAGCCTTGTCAGATGGTTGGCAAAGGGAAAGTGAAGCTGAAATTGTAGACAGGTAACACATGGGTGTTAAAGGAGGTCATGCAGGTCCCAGTCTTGGAGATGTGGCTAATTGCTTCAGGAAAGTTGGGTGATGAGAGATGCATAAGAACTCTCACAGTGGATGCACTTGAATTAGCGGGTGGTAAGAAAGTAGGTACTCTTTATCTACTTGCTTATATTACTGATTCTTCTTTTGTTGCAAAGACGTGGCTTTGTAGGCTTGGTCACATGAGTAAGAAGGAGATGCATGTTCTTGAGTCAAAGGGTATAGATCGAGATTTCTGTATGCAAAAGAAGAATGTAACATTTCTTGAGGAATCTGATGTTCGTGACAAGAGTAGGAAAGCCTTAGTTTTCAATGAGAATGTGATGGACAGAGTTTAGCATGAGGGGCAAAAGAATTCTGAGCAGAGTAAGGGTGATTTGGACAAGGGTTTGATCCAAAAGGAGCTCACGGGAAAAAGTTAGTTCTCACAAGCAAAACATAGAGACCGACGTCGGCAAGAAAATCAACATCAGCATCTAGACAGGGACCGACATCAGCTATGTGCAAATCGACATCGGTGACTCAGGGCAGATAAACATCAACGTCGGTAAAGGGGGAACTGACGTCGGTGATGAGGCAGTTGTAGGGAATCGACATCAGTCGGGTGCAGACTGGAATGTTACTAGCATCGGTCACTGAGATGAATTTTGGGTGGACAACAAGCTGTCAAGGAGTCTCAAGCACCCATATGAAGGACTTAAAGGGTAGGTAAGCCTCAAATTTGTCATTTCCCTTCTTTACACTACTTGTTGCTCACTTATGGCAAAGAATTAGGAAGTTATTAAAGAAGCAGAATAGGTAGATCTAAGAAACAGTGGGAGCTTGGCATGGATGAGGATGTGATTCCTTGGAGAAGAACCAAACAAGGATTTGTTGGTAGAGTTGCCAGCTGGAAGGAAGCACTGAGAGACGAATGGATGTTCAAGATGAAGAAGAGCGAAAATGGATACGTGAGATGGAAGATCAGGGTATATGGTCTTGAGTAAGCTACATGGCAATGGAGGTTTGATCATTGTGTTTCTCTTTACCAGGTTGGATAATATTAGTTACATTATCCTATTACTGTATGATGTGCTTGTTGCAGGGTTACATATACAGGTTATTGCTAAACTAAAGGTAAAGCTAGTTCAGGGGTGTGTCATGGAGAATCTGGGAGCAGCAAGATTCTTTGGCATGAGTGTGTTCTAGGGACATGGAAGGTCATATGTTGACTTTGTTTCAGGATGATTGTGTGAGACCGGTTAGCATACCAATGGTTGGACAGTTCACAGAACAGGTGTCTTGATTCACACAATGAGGTTAAGTGCATGGTATGTACTAGCCTGAGTTTTCCCAAGCAGTGGGAGTTGTTAGAAAGTTGGAGCCAATTCAGGAAAGAAGCATTGGAGGGTAGTTCAGTGGATTCTTACAGGGACCAGCAGTAGGTGCACATGCTATGTAGGGTCAAGTTCTTTTCTACATGGTTTGTAGATGCGGATGTGGCAGGTGATTTGGATGATAGGTTTTGCACTACAAGTTTTGTGGTGGGTAGTCTTTAGGGGTGATATTGAAGAGGGATATAGAGCCAAGGGAACAAACTAGATGGTGTACAGGTACAGGTACAGTTATAGCTGTTTATCTCCAAGTGGAAGATTATTAGGTTATGGAGCTAAAAGCTTCAACTTGTTGCAGACATAGAAAAGGAGGCTGTTGAAGACCCAGAAGCACTGGCATCAGTAGCATGACTGACATCAGTCATGATCAGTGTAGAAGGCAACCAGTGACGACAAGAAGTCGGTTGACGTCGGCAGCACCAGGTAAGTAGGGACCAGCGTCGATCGCCTGTGTGTTCCAAAACTGTTCATTACACAAACAATTAGTTTAGTGAATGGGTTGTTTGCATGTTAAAGTCTATTTTGAGTCTTGAGCTACATGTCTATTATTAGTAAAATAGGAGTCTAAGTTATTTTTTAAGTCTGAGATCTATTTATAGACCCATTGGCATGTATTTTAAAGTGTGCTAGTGAAGAGAACAAAGTGTGTGTTCCTCCTAGTTCCATTATGAGCTAGAAAGGAAGGCAAGAAAGATCCTTCCATGGTGAGTATGGTCTATTGAATTGCAGGTTATAGGTTCATGGGAGATCAACTTGAAGTACTATAGAGTGCTTGGTGTACTAGCAGGGTTATTACTGACTGGTTGGAGAGGTGAACACCAATTCTGTGTGTGAGTTGTGTGTTGGGACCATTTTTTGGTAGGAGAGTGTTTTGAAGAAGAATTACTGTACACTTGAGGTGTGGGAAGCCTCTATAAGGTGGAAGAGTGTGGTGGCTCTTTATTGTATTCTTTTCTGTACAAGTATTAATATATAAGAGTGTATATTGTCTCTCATATTCTGTGCTATTGGTGAATTTTAGTTACTTGTATTTCTGGTATATTTCCGCATGTTTAATTGCTTAAGTTTGGTAATCATCTTGTGCTCTTTTTGAGGAGTAAGATCTTAACAAGTGGGATCAGAACAGTTGTGTTTGTTCTTGGATTCCCCATCAATTGGTACCAGAGCATGTTTGTTGTTCTAGGGGTACCTGACAAAATTTGAAGGCAACTATGAGGTATCATCATGGTTGGAGATGGTCTAAAGGTAATCAAAGGGAGCCTAATATCAAGAGACTTATGGGGAGTCCCTCTTAGTGTTATTAAGGTGTGATCAATCCCACTTTCTTGATATTTATGTTTCTTCTTCATATAGCAAGGCATGGTCAAGATGGCGTGTTGTCAATGAGCAAGACTATAAATATATGGTAAGAAATAATATGGATAGTGATAGGGGGAGTTTGTATCATCTATTAGAGGAGATCCTTTCTTGATGTTGGATTTTAAAATATGCATTAAACTTACAAGTCCATAATATTAGTAGGTGATCCCACTTTGTCATTATGTTAAAGGGGGAGAAAGTGCTTGTAGAGGGAGAAAGAGTTTGTGTAAGATTTGTGTTGGTGTTGACATTAATGAAAAAGTGAAGTATTGCTGAGGTGTTTCCAATGATGTCCCTAAGGTGGCCAAGTGTGTCCATGAGTTATCAAGTATTCATGGTTCTCAATGAAAAAGTGAGCTTCAATAGTCATGCATGGACCTTCAGTGTTTGGTTAGATAGGTAGGTTAATGGATGTTGTTGATGATGATATCATGTTTAAAATGCCCTATGGGGTGTCAAGAGTGCTTGGAGTGATTGTGTAAGTACAAGGTTTCCATTTTTATAGGTACAATCACTGAAGGGGGGTGAATCAATGAGCCTAGATAATCTGATTTCAATTCCAATTCCTTTAAACCCTTAATCATTCAATAAATACATTCATGAGGCATACATAATTCATAGAAATGAACAAGAAATACAATCCAAGATCAAGCACATAACACATGACATATTTGGGAAACCCTCTTGGGGAACAAAACCCACTAGAACCAACAATTATACTAGTATCCTATAATAACAAGATCCAATTTAGGCCATATACAAATGATCAAGGAACTACCATTCTTGATTTTAGTGAGACTGCAATCCCATAAGGAGATACCACACCTATCTAGCTGAGCTACCACAACAACTAAACCTTTAGCAATTTTCACCTTGCAAGGAGGCTGATACCCCCTTAGATGTTGAGTTGCCACAACAACACCTATGAATAAAACATATCCTCAACCTTTATTACCTACCAATTTGATGGAGATACAAAGTATATCAACTCTCTTCAAATCCACACACTCAATGCATCCAAATCCACCTTTTGGACCACTCTACACTTCTCAGAAATAACTCTATCACCGCAACACTCCTTATTAGTCAAAGCACATTACATACTTAAACCAATACATAAAGATCAATTAGGACACATTACATATCCCAACTATCCCCACTCTTCAACCCTTTACTCACACTCACTTCAACACATCTACACAAACTTTGTCATAGAAACATTAACATGACCAAAAGATCATACATACAGTCCACATTTTGATCTACCTCTCATATAAACCACCAATATCATATAGTCTTCACCTTGAATTCTCTCATAATATACTCTCTCAAATAGCCTATTGAGCAACTTGATCATTATACCTCCTTTAGGCTCATTAGGTCCACTTCCCTGTATGTCCTTCTGCACCAAATTAATCAAAAAATCATGTCTAATCCTCTTCACACTTTGCTAGTACTCATTAACTTGTACCTTCTCTTTCAAAGTTTATTACCTTCAATTAGTTCCACATTTACATTCCCTCATCCAAGTCTTAAAAGTCTAGAAACCAACACATTTGGTTTCACTATTTATAGAGCAAACATGATAATCACTACTTGGGTCAGCCATTAGGCATGCCTTAATCCTTAAGGCATCTATCATACTAAGACACATCTCAATACAATGTTCATATGTTATCCATAGCATCTATGGGTCACCCTTAAGCAACTACACCTTTTAATAAGGTCCTTGTATCTCTTATAGGTCTCATGGAGACCTATTCACCCATTTATCACTTCATAGATCAAAACAAGAACACATGACCACTTTAAAATACATGAGTCCACTTGTTATGTCCCCTATGACATCCTCAAATGATCACATTCATCTTTTCTCACCTTTACGTATATTCAAACAACTCAAATACTAAACTAGTACATAGGAACATTATGAATGAAAACATAGTCAACTTCGTAAGCATTGTTCATACTCGATATAGATTGATCACACCTCTAAAAACCACATAAAACATCATTCTAGAATCTACAACACTCCCAAATATCTAATTCATCAAGAGATATCTAAATAATATCAAAATAAGCTTGAAAAATCTTCTCAAGTCACTTACATTCCATGCATGAACACATATTCAACTTTGAACCTTAATATCCTTGAGTATACACAATTCCAAATTTTCAAATTAGGTTCATTAGATGCACAATAGAGTCCTCTTCATCTTTTCTTTTTACTCCATCAATAAATTCATCTTAGATTAAAATTTATAAGCAAAATACAAAGCTTTGTTTTTTCCCTTTGCAAATTTGAATATTCAAATGCTAACAGTCATAGTTAAACATTGAAGACCATGCTCGCATATCATGTCCTCTTAGCTTTAGATCAATCTCACACTGTCAATCTTCTCCAAACTTTAATATATAGGCTCCAATGCTCAAACATTAAACCTCAATCACTTTGGCCTTATCTCATGAAATCTTGTGATGTTGACTCATCACACACCATTGATATCTTGTACATATCTTGGTCTTTAACAATGCTAAATAGATATCATTTTCACCTCTTGACTTTAATATGCACTATTGATCTCTATATTTATGATTTCCCTCTCATTATTAATCCTTGGAATAAGCTCAATCTTTATCTCTACTCAACATTAAACATCATGTACTTGTCCTCATCTCACTACTTCCTAACTTTTTAGAGAAATGCACATTGTCAATGTTTCTCAAACTTTAACTTGTGCAAATTTGACTATGGGAACCTTACTTATATACCTGGAAGGCCAACTCTACACAGTCATATCTTTTGTTGTGCTTAGATGCATGATCTAGAATTTGGACCATATGATCTCCTTACATAGGAGAATCTAACCATATTAAAATTTGCTCCCGTAACCCTCATATGTGTGAGATATATCACCATTAAAATGCATTCTCAAAATCTTCTATCATAGAGCCAACTATGCTTAGAACTTTTCTAGGAGACCAAATTTTAACATGCATAAATTTTGTCGTGCTACATCACATGATCCAAAATTTGGTAAATAAGAACTAGGCACAAAACTAAACAAACCCAATGATCAACTTCTCCTAAAACATCCACATGTGTGAGATATTCCATCAACAAAATTTCTACTCAGCTCTTTCTTACCTCATGCAAATTTGGCTAAGTATGGGAAAACACTATCAAAATGCCTAGGATCCCAACTATGCACTTGCATATCTTTTGACACGCTTAGATGCATGACCTAAGATTTAGTTAATAACAACTAGAAATTAATATTATCACAACCATATGACCAACTCCCCCTGAATCATTCCCACATGATAATGATGATGTCATCAAATTACCTACTTAGATTTTTTACCACTAGACCTAAAGTGTCTCGATGAAAACTATGGACAACCAGATGAATTACACTTATACACACAAGAACTAAAAGTTTATAAAAAATATGAGGGACCTCTTTCACATGATTAATACTCCATACTCATCCCTAAAATCTTTAACCATACCAAAATAGAATATCAACCAAGCATCTTTCAAGCATACTAGGACAAGTACATTGCAAAATTTGCCATTGCCACTTAGACTATCAAGGAAATTCATTACTCACTAGGGAACCTTCATTATATCATCATGAAATCATTGAAAACTCTCTAATAATCTCCCTTTTTGTTATTAATGTCAACAACCATCATATATAGTAATATACAACTCACCTTTGACACAATGACAAAGTGGGCACAATATGATCCTAAGGACTTGAAAATACCACCAATAGAGAGGAACACCTTATAAAGATGATAAAAACTCCCCCTTACCTTGAGCCTACTTCTTCTTGCCTTGACAACTTCCTCTTGCTCCATGCCAACACTCTCTTCAACCAAGCACTGCAACTAATGAAGAAAGAACACACAAAATACTAAAATATGATGGAACTCACCAAGAATCATTTGAAAGGAACCCACCCAAATATTTATGAGACATTACACATCTTCAACATATTCATATCTCCACACACCATGAAGAATGACCACACATGCTTACTAACCTTCTCTCTCAGGCTACCATAAGGACCACCAATAAAACTTCATGCCACTCACCAAATAGGAAACATGATCTAAACCAACATGAAAACTCTCCTTGAAAAAAATGTACCTTTATATTTTGGATAAACTAAGTAAAAGGCACTTCTTTTTCAAACTAGGCTTATCTAGCCTCCTTGTAGCCCTACCTGGAACTTGCAAATCCCACAATTTTTAGTAGACACATCTTCAGGACCTAAAAATTTATATCTATAGCACTCTCATATAACCCATCAATAAAATTAATTTTAATCACCAAGATCATCCTATGCAACATACTTCCTTCACAAACCTACTAGCCAATTAGTCCTCCATATTGACAAAAATGTGAAATAACTTGAGAACGATGAACTTTCAAATATATGTGAAGCTTTATTTGACAACCCATTTGGCTCATTAATATTATTAAAAAAACTCAAATATCATCTCATAAGGTAAACCACTTTTATAACATATCTCAAAACCCTAGAATATCAAAAACAACATGGTTAAGAAAACCTTTTTCTGGTCAACGTACACCTCTAAAACTTCTTGCACACCTAGAGACACCCATCACACACTTTTGGGCCAAGATTTTATCCTTAAAACCTTCAAATCACAAAATCACCTAAAGCATATCACAAAGAAGTGTGTAGACCTTTTTGAGCATTAAACCCTTCTTAACATTTCATCAATCTTATTAAGACACTTGGAGACACTCATTTTGAACTTGAATTATAGATCCTTCATAAATCTATAGAACAAGCTCTTGATCTTATTTCTCCCCTTAACTTCATGCTTCACTTGGAACATGACATCTTCAACAAGTATTTAAATACTATTCAATCATAGTCAATACTCATATAGAGACACCTCATCTTCAGAACACTATGAATATCCATGGCATACATAATTATTCAACAATCCTTTAATAGGCTTAGCAAGATTTAGGAAAAAAACCTAGAAGAGAGAACTTCAAATTATAGGCTCACTTGGCATCTACCACAAAATGATATGTAGATAGATATTTGAAACTCACCTTTATATCAGAGCATCCAAATCATAGCCAACAAGTTAACTCTTTCTCAAGATAAGACCACTAAGATTATTGACAAGCTTCTAGATATAAATAAAAAGAATGCATAAACAAACCTTATTTTTATACCTTCTCATCAAATAATATCTGACAACCACCAAGCTTCCTCTAACTAACAAGTGTCTCTTTGAAGCCTAGATAAAAACACCTCTTTAACATAGAGATACTAAAAGTCCCAAAAATATAGAGAGTCCCATATCTCCATAATCTCATCAGACTTGTAGTCTTGCTTGAATTTAAATTAATCTTTGACTTCATTCTTTTCTTCAAATTTATCAATAAATGCTATCAATAAAACCTCTTGACTCTCCATCTTTGATTTTTTTCCACCTTGGAAAACAATCCATAAAGACTCTTGGACACAATAAAGTTAGTCTCCTTAGTCTTTAATACCTCAAGTCTCCATATCAAAGTTTGACTCTTCTTATCTTCTACATCCATCTTATCTACTTTATCTTTGCACTTATCTTGATTTTTAACATATCCTTCTACAACAACTTTCTTATCAACCTTATGACTAGAAGAATTGGCAATGATTACCTATGGTTTCCATACCTGAGTTTGTTCTTTCTCAAACCTTCTAGGATATCTATATCCTTTGACATACCTTGAAGACCTCTTAACACTATTTAGATAGAATATAACAATATTTCCACTCTTATGACAACTAAAATAAATAACATCATTCATACCTTTTGATATATTTGAATTATGATCAATCTTTGGCCAAAAACTCCTTATATCATAGCTCTATGAATGTCCATAATTTATTGACTTCATTCTACAGTCCTTGTCTCTATGACCATACATATTACATGTATAATAATGACCATGAAATAAACTAACATAGCTTGAAGTATTCTGTTGTCTAACAGATCTTCTTGAATTGCTTTCAAAGCTTGCATTATCCTTGACATACTCAGGCTTCTCATGCTTCTTTTCTTGATTATCTAACTTGACTATAAAAAGTTCATGCTCAAACATTAATGAATCTATCTTGGTTTATAATTGAATGCTCTCATCCTCTTTAGCTCTTACACTTGAAATTTCAGCCATTAACTGACCTATGAGAACTTGGATAGTCTCTTTATCAATCTTAGATTCTTTAGCATGTCATCCTTTATTCTACATGCTTGTTTTATCAAACTTCCCTCAAGAGAACTAACTTGTGCTTCAAGACCTTTGATCATATTTTTCATCTTATGATTCTTCTTATTTTAATCCTTGAGTTCATGAAGTGCACCCATGAGCTTAGCTTCTAGATCAACTTCTTCTTCACTGTCATGGAAAAATTCTTCATCACACATGATGTCCTTTTTTTTAACAACTTTCCTCTTTTGAACTCAAACTTTCCTTGGAATATTCTAGCTAATCCTTAAGGTCATTGATAACCTTATCATCCTATTTAACATCATTTTTCAAAGTACATATAACTATTTAGCCATCACAACCTTCCACTATTGATTCTCTTTCAATAACTATTTAGCCATCTTTGTACCTACTCAAAATCTTCTTCAAGCTATTAAGCTTCCTGCAAAGGACCCACTCTGATACCAATTATTATAAGTATAATCACTGAGAGTGGGGGGGGTGAATGAATGAGCCTAGATAATCCAATTTCATTTCCAATTCCTTCAAACCCTTGATCATTCACTACATACATTCATGAGGCATACATCATTCATAACAATGAACAAGAAAGATAATCCAAGATCAAGCACATAACACATGACATATGCGGGAAACCCTCTTAGGGAATAAAACCCATTAGAACCTATAATTAGACTACTATCTTATAATAATAAGATCTAATTTAGACCATATATAAATTAAGTAACTACCATTCCTATTTTTAGTGAGACTGTAATCCCACAAGGAACTACCACACCTATCTAGTTGAGCTACCACAACAACTAGACCTTTATCAAGTTTCACCTTGCAAGGAGGCTGCTACCCCCTTAGATGATAATATTCCACAACAACAACTATGAACAAAACTTATCCTCAACACTAATTTCTTACCAATGAAATGGAGATATAAAGTATATTATCTCTCTTCAACTCTCCACACTCAATGCATCTAAATCCACCTTTTGGACCACTCTACACTTCTATCAATAACTCTATCACCATAACACTCCTTATTGGTGAAATCACATTACATACTTGAAACAACACACAAATATCAATTAAGACACATTACATATCCAAACTATCCCCACTCTTTAACCCTTTTCTCACACTCACTTCAACACACCTACAATAACTCTTTCATAATAATAACAACATGACCAGATGATCATACACACAGTCCACACTTTGATCTACCTCTCAGATCAACCACCAAGCTCATACAATATTCACCTTGAATTATCTCAAAATATACTCTCTCAAACAACCTCTTGAGCAACTTGCTCATTATGCCTCCTCTAGGCTTATTAGGTCCACTGCCCTGTATTTATTCCTACACTAACTTAATCAGACAAGCATGTTTGATCCTCTTCACTCTCTGCTAATCCTCACTAACCTGTACTTTCTCTTTCAAAGGTTATTACCTTCACATGGTTCCACATTTATACTCCATCATCCAAGTTTTACAAGTCTTACAAGTCTATAAGACAATAAAATTAGTTTCACTAATTATAGAGCAAACATGATAATCACTACCATGGTCATCCATTAGGCATGCTTTAATCCTTAAGTCATTTATCATAGGAAGACTCAACTCAATACAATGTTCATAGGTTAGACATAACATGTATGGGTCACCCTTAAGCAACTACACATTTTAATAAGGACCTTGTAGCTCTTATAGGTCTCATGAAGAACTATTCACCCATTTAGCACTACACAGATCAAAACAAGAACATATGAACACTTTCAATTACATGATTCCATTTCGTATGTTCCCTTTGACATCCTCAAATGATCACAATAATATTTGCTCACCATTACGTATGCTCAAATAACTCAAACACTAACCTGGTACATAGGAACATTATGAATGAAAACATATTCAACTTATTAAGCATTGTTTATACTTAGCATAGACTAATCACACCTCCAAAAACCACATAGATCATCCTTATGGAGTTTAAAACACTCCCCAATATCTAATTCATCAATAAATATTGAAACAATATCAAAACAAGCTCGAAAAAATTTCTCGAGTCACTTACAGTCCATGAAAAAATAAATAGTCAACTTTGAACCTTAATTTATTTGATTGTACACACTTACAACTATTTAAATTAGGTTAATTATATGCACCATGGATTCCTCTTCAAATTTTATTTTTACTCCATCAAGAAATTTGTTCTAGATCAAAAGTTATAAATAAAATACACATATTTAGTTTTTCCCTTTATAAATTTGAATATTCAAATGCCAATATTCATAGTTAAAATTCAAACACCATGCTCACATCTCGTGTCCTCTCAAAATTAGATAAATCTCACACCATCGATATTCTCTAAACTTTAATTCATAGGTGTCAAAGCTCAAATGTTAAAACTTAGTCACTTTAACCTTATCTCATGCAATTGTATAATGTTGACTCATCACACACCGTCAATCTCTTGTACATAGATTAGTCTTAAAAAATTCTAAACAACTATCACATTGACCTCTTCACTTTAATATGCACCATTTATCTCTATCTATATGATTTCCTACTCACTTTTGATCCTTGGAAGAAGCTCGGTCTTTATCTTTGCTTAGTGTTAAACATCATGCACTTATCCTCATCTTTCTACTTCTTGAATTCTTAGAGTAATGTACACCATCGATGTTGTTTGAAATTTAACTTGTGCAAATTTGAATAAGTATGGGAGCCTTACTTATCTACCTAGAAGGGAAACTTTACACAGTCATATATTTTATTGTGCTTGGATGCATGATCTAAAATTTGGACCATATTATCTCCTTACATAGGATAATCTAACCATGTAACAATTTTCTCCTAGAACCCACACATGTGTGAGATATATAAAAATTAAAATGCCTTCTCAAAATCTTTTATCACAAAGCCAACTATGTTTAGAACTTGTTTGGGAGACCAACTTTAAACATGCATAACTTTTACTATGCTACATTGTAATACCTAAAATTTAGTGCATAAGAACTAGGCATAAAACTAAACAAACCCATATGATCAAATTATCCTAAAATATCCACATGTGTGATATATTCCATCATCAAAATTATTACTTGACTCTTTTTTGCCTCGTGCAAATTTGACTAAGTATGGTAAAATACTGTCAAAATTCCTAGGATCCCAACTTTGTACTTGCATATATTCTGATGTGCTAAGATGCATGACCTAAGATTTAACACATAAAAAATAGGTAATAATGTGATATCAACCATATGAACAACTCCCCATGACTCATTCCCATGTGGTAATAGTGATGTCATCAAATTACCCACTCAGATTTTTGCCATTGGACCTAAAGTGTCTAGATGAAAACTATGGACAACCAGATGAATTTCACTTATGCACACAAGCATTAAAAGTTTATAAAATATACTAGGGAAATATTTCACATGATCAATAATTTATACTCATCCTTGAACATATTTAACCATGCTAAAATATAATATCAACCAAGCATCTTTCAAGCATACTAGGATAAACACATTGCACACTTTTTCATTGTCACTTAGACTATCAAGGCACTTCATCCATTAAATATGGAACCTTAATGACATCATAATTACATAATTTAAAACTCTTAAACATATATTTGGTTCATTATTTTGGTCATATAGGCCTAGTTGGTCTTTTGGAAAATTAGGTTGAGTGAGTAGATTGATGATGTTAGCATTCACACGTGTAAAGTTATCAGAAGAAAATGGTAACATGGGTTTGTTGAGGTTAGTGCATAGATTTTTTTTTTAAAAATTTAAGGTATTGATATGGTGTCATTAAAAATTTATTGTAGTGAAAATTTGGTTTCCTAGGTATATTTATTTGTTTTTTGTAGCCAAATTTGCATTAAAAAGTGACCATTGGAATTCAAATATTTGAATTTACAAAGGAAAACCAGTCCTCATTATTTTGGATGAATTTGATGGTGGTATAAAAATAAAAGTGGTAGATAATTTCAAGGGAAATATAGGAAAAATAATTTGGAGGTTTGACTAGTCTTACACCTGCATTTATTATGGTTTAAAGTTGACTAAGGGTTTGAATTTCTTATGCAATTGACCCAAGAAGGATGTTTGAGTTTTTATTGATGATATTTGGATGTTTCAAAGTGAATTATATATTTTAGAGTGTTTTATACTCCAAAAGGATCATCTTTATGAATTTTTTTGGTTTGATCAATCCATCTTCAATATGAATAATTGCTTACAAGTTGACTTTTGGTTTGTTCATGGTGCTTTCATGTAGAAGACAAATGTTTGATAGGTTTTGAACATGAAAAGGTGTGTAGGCACGAATTTAATAATTTAAGGATGTCTTATGGGTCATGTGGTATGGAAATATATGCTTTTAATGGGTTTTGTGTTCTTATTTTTGCTTAGTGAAGTGCTGAGAGGGTGAATAGGTCTCCATGGACCTAAAAGGGATTCTTAAGCCTAATTGAAAGATGTTGATGTTTAAAGGTGATACATAAAAGATATGAATGAAATATGTGGATGATTTTGATACTATATTTAGTGTAATATAATCCTTAAGGGCTAAAGTATGTCTCATGGCTGACTAAGAAGATGATAATCATGAAGGCTCTATAAAGAGTATTAACAAAGATGAAGGTTTCTAGAGTTGGGATACGAAGTAATAGTGAAGTGTGAATGTGATTGATGGATATATTGAAGACTAGAGAAGGTTGATGAATATGTGAATGACCTATAGGTCATATTTTAGATTTTATAATAGTTTACTTGTAGGGTTGAATATTGAATATGAATGAATAAGTATAAAGTGATCCAAAAGGGTGTTTTGGTTGCATTGCTTATGTTTGAAGGCTTGAAAGAGTGTGAAAGATTGAATAGACATGTCATACATTATTTATCCATTATATTTAAATTAAATTAGAGTTTTGGATCTATTAATATTAGAGAGGTTATGTTGGTGCTCAACATTTAGGACAAGTTGGTTCTTGTTCATGCTTAGGGGTGGGTGTTCCTTGTGAAGTGGGTGCTTCAATAAAGGTATCTTGTTTGTGATCTCTTATAGGAATTTAGTCCATGTGTTTTTAGTATTGAGAGTGGGTTATATCCCCCATTAGGGTTTACCACATAATTCATGTGTTATGTGTCATTGATCTTACATAGTTTTATTTATGAATGGTTTATATGATTCATAAATGTTTATGATTGAGTGCTTGAGAGTTTAAAGTTTTGAAATTGGATTTGAATTGATTGCATCAATGATTCACCCCCCTCTCAATGATTATACCTCTAACACAAGCTAGATCAAAAATTAGTTTGGTATAGCTTACAAGTAATGGTGTTGTCGTACTTCTCTTTGTTCACACCTAGAAACATCCTTGACCTACCCTAACACTACCCAAATGTAAATAAATTAAATAAAAAATGAATAATCATCCCTTCTAGTTAAGATGTGCATCTCCAACTATAAGGTAGCCCAAATTCATGTTTATATTTTATGCCAGCTTACTCTTACTCCATGAGTATGGATTAAATACACAAGCCCCCTTTTTTGATATTACATATTGGGTAAAATCATGTTGACCTTTCCTGATCAAATCTACCCTACTAAGGAGAAGACTTCTTGTATCACACTTCCATCGATACTATCAGGGTAAACTATTATGTTAATGATTATAACTACCTTTGGGAAAATTATTATTTTTTAATCTAGCTACCCTATTAGGATTTTTTTTTCATTGTGATAAAGATTATAACCACATTTGGGAAAATCATTATTTTTTGACATATCTGCCCTACTAGGTCATTTTTAACTATACCAATGATTATAACCACCTTTGGGAAAATCATTATTTTTATCTTCCCTACTGGGACATCTCACTATGCTAATGAATATAAATGACTTTGGGAAAATCAATATTTATATCCTTGTTACCTATAAGTCACATCATTTCCTTATTTTTGAGGGAAGATTCATTCACTTTATTTTCCACCTGATCCCTCAAGGGGGTATCCAAGGCTCGTCCATCATCTTCTAGGGAATTAGCCAAGGTAATAATGAATTTTTCATTCTTTGAGAAGACATTACTATGCCTATATCTTGAAACATATTCCAAAATAGGGGTAAACTATAGACACTTCATTTGGCCATAGCTATGTTCTAATTAGACTTTAGATTGATTTCTACCAAATAGTGAAAATTAAGCTTAGGATCATTAAATGTCTTAATTTTATCCACACATTAGACATTAGTTCTCAAAATCATGTTAAGGCATCCATATTTGGGGTATTATCCTATAAATAATAGTAACCTATAATATATTCATCTCTAATCAACTTGAGACCTAGCAAATTGATAGTTTGGCCTTTGGACCCATTAAACGGGGTGCTTAAACAATTCTTAAAGTGCAAAAATGTTAAGCAGAATGAATTAAATAAGCAAATAAAATTAAATGCTTAAGTGAAATTTTCATGTGTAATGAGTGAAAATTAAAATTAAAAAAATAAATTCCAATAAAAATGAGGTCATGATGATGTCATCATCCTCAAAGTCAAGGACTTGAAAATATCTCCCCTAAAGACTTAAATTCAAAAATGGAGAGCCATTTTTAATAAATGGTATATCTATCCCAAATATTAATTACGTGTCCCCTCCTTAACTCAACTAGGGTTAATATAAACTTAACCATAGTTAATTTTAACCTAAATGCACTTGGGTTAGAGTTAGTTTGAAAGGCTAAAAATACAAGGCTTCACCCATTATTCAACAAGATCTTTTGGTGTAATGTTATGATGAAAATATAAATTAAAGGAGCCTATTTTTTAGTGTTATAATGTTTATTTATTGAGAGAGAGAGTCCAATCCAAAGCTAAAGTGAATCCCTACATTGAAAAGGTGACAAGGAGAGATGATGCAAGGAGCACCATTGCCAAATATTCTTTAATCACATAATTGAGCACATTTATCCATGGCCAACATATAAATATTGATCTCAATAAAGGTAAATAATGTTTATTTTGTCTTGTATAGATAGTTACTTGTCTTGTTCTCTTGCTCCTTGAGTATCTAGTCTTGATGTGTTAGTTTTATTAGTGTGTTTTTTGTTTGATTTTTAATCATACTAACACAAAATTAATATCCCTTCTTGGATTATTATTGATCAAAAGTGGTATAATAATAAGATGATAATTAATACTAAATTAATTTATCATTACTATTTTATATAAATTATATAAGGATAATTTAGTCATAAAATTTATATCAAGAATAAATTATGAAGAACATAGTCCATTGATAGATGATGTATTTTTTGGTGAACATATTTTTACTTTGTTCATTAATACTCCTTGGTTTACATACATTATTAGATATCTTGCTACATGATATATCCCACAAAATTTATCACTAAGAGATAAATGTAAATTCATGGAAATAATCCTTCCATACTCATGGATCTTAGGTTACTTATTTTATACTAAACCTAACGTAGTCATGTATAGGTGTGTAAGGGAGGAAAAACTAGTTGACATCCTCTAAGCTTGTCATGATGCACACTAGAGGGGTAATTTTTTATCCAAGAGAACTACCTCAAACATCCTTACTATAGGATATTAATTTACCACCTTATACATGGATGCTATAACATATATGTGATAATATGATAGATGTTAATGTATAGGTAAACCCACATGTTTTGATGACATGTATCTCAAAACATAGTTGGAATTAGAACCTTTTGACAAATGGGTAATTAAATTTATTATACCAATAGATCCAACATATAAAAATAAGGGGTAATTATTAGTATGTAATATTACGTCACCAAATGGATATAAGTAAGAGCCTTAACACATGCAAGGGATGAGAAAGTTACATAATTTATTTATGAATAAATCTTTACAAGGTACAAAGTTCCAAGGGAAATATTTATATCTCAAGGAACACAATTTACATATAATTTAATTGAAACCTATGTTAAAGAATATGAAATGAAGACAAAAATTCCAATCCATAATCTAGTGGCCAAGTAAAGGTCACAAACAAAGAATTATAGAAAATTATTTAAAAAGTAGTTGTGCAATGCCAAGATTAGAAGACACACCTTAAGGAGGATTTATGGGCATACAAAAATACATAGAAAAATGCAACAAGGTTTACACCTATGATATGGTTTATGGTAATAAATATGTTTTCTCCATAGTGTTTGTACTTAAAACTCTAAGAATTGCCCTAGAAATTAGCATACATTTGTCTAAAACATAGAAGGAGAGGATAATGCAACTCAAATAATCATGAAATTTCAAGGGAAGTATTACAAAATATATAATAGTATATAAATATATAATTGAGTGGCATGATTGATTCATGTAGACACATGAATTTCAACTTGAATATTGGTCCCTATTCTATGAATCTAAGTATAAGGACATCAAAGGAAAGATGCAAACTAGATGGATTTTTCCTTATGAGATAGAGAAATTATTCCAAAATGGATCATTTAAGCTATGAATAATCCATATAGTAATAATTTATGTATTATTTAATGGCCATTTCCTCAAGCTGTATAATAAACTACTCTTTCAACATGACTTCATAATAAAAATCATGGGTGAAGAGAGACCCTGCATGGATTTGGATCTATCCAAAACATTAGATGAACATATTATCTTAGAATTTTATCCCTCATATGATCATATTCAAGTATTATATGATCATTTTAGCTTATCCTCCATTCCATTAGATAATGGGTAAGTGTCATTTCATAGCCTTGACTAACAATCAATTTTATAGCTAGACAAGGGTTGATTAAAAATTTTGACACAAAAAACAATATTTTGGTCAATTAAAATTGAAAAATTTATCAAAAATAAAATAAAAAATGAAATAATTAATACCATTGGAATTTATTGATATTTTTTGTTATAAAACCAATTTATTGGCTGACCAAGGGATATATAATGTCACATCCCAATTTCACTCTAAGATAAATAACTTGTTTAATCCATGGACTATTATGATAGATTAGTTGATTAAATAATACTTGATTTAATATTAATGACATATGATGATTATGGGATAGTTTGTGATGCTTAATTTACATGACTAGATGCTATGATTTAGCGGTACTTTTATATTTTGTACTTTGTGATCATGTTTGATTATTATATAACATTATTTTTGGATATAATGATGTTTTAGGCTAATTACCTTCATTGGAATGAGGTGGATATAGGACATATTATTCCCTTAGATGGTGATGAAGGGAGAGTATCATTGGAGAGGGTGGTTAGATGGAGAGGTTGGGGGATGATAGAGAACAAGTCTATAAACCCTTGCACATACAACTTAGTATATCATGTTTCATAATTATTTGATATGGATAACATAGCATGTTTGGTGTAATTTTCCTTTAGATGATTATTCATATGTTTTCTAGTAAAATATTAATGGTTGATTATGATCATGTTGATTGTTTGAGTGATTTCACCATTTTTATGATCTTACGTAGCTCATCTTGTTTGGCTAAATAGAAGAATTTATTTATGTTTACTTATATCATTGCCTTATTATGTTTGATGAATAGTAAAAAAATATGATGTTGTGATAGATTCCATAATCATTATTCGAGCTATAATATTTAAATAATAATAATTAAATATTGTTATTATGATAATTACATTATAATGTCAAAAAATAATAACACTGTGTTTAAAGAGATTATATTGGATTAACTATTTGTTTTAAGTATTTATATTAATATATACAAATGGATATATTAATGTTAATTAGTGAATGATTTTATAAATCATTGTAATTGTTATATATGTTAGTGGATAGCATTTAATGTAAACTCTAAGTCTTGTTATGCATAGTTGCATTGCCAAAATTATATGATTTTATTGTGTAGTCATTGCATGGGGAAATACATTAGTCCAGGACGAGTTTAAAGTCTTATATGGAATATAACATAAGTTTGTGACTTATGTAATTAAGGTGGTTGATGATAAATTGATCATTATCATGTAGATTTGATAAATGAATATAATATAATTGATTAAGGATTTGGTAGAGAAGAATTGATAATGATTAGGTAACTAATCATTCATTAACTTTAGTTAAACAATGTTTTGGGAGGAAGTTATGGGGTTTTACTATATATGCATGGAGGTGGACTGTGAGTTGGTTAAGTTATCTAGGAATGCATAATTTTGAATGAGCTTAATCAGTTGAGGAGTATGGGAAGTGAAAGAATATAGGTGATGGAAAAATAATAAGAGGAAGATAATGGAGGCTATGAATGGATGGTACATGGCATAGAGAATGCATGACATATTATGAAAATAAGTTAGAAGGTGATAAGAGGTGAAAAAGTGTAGAGGAGAGAGAATTGGTTTGGATTATTTAATATACATACATTTTATTAGGTCAATTTTGTAATTTAAATACCTATGTGTGATAACTTTTAGGAATGGGTTTTAAAATTGCTTAGGTTATTGGTTGTCCAATTATTTATAGTTTTGGAATTTTATAATGGGATATATATAGGGCCCTATGGAGATCTCAACCTCCATAGAACCCTATATCCAACCTAGGGTAACCTAGGAAGGTTGGGATTAGAACAATAGGTCTTGGCCATGATATAAATAGAATCTTAAAACTTTGTCTTATCCTTCCTTATAAATTTGATTTCACTATTTAAAATGGGGTTTTACTATGTTAGGTATATATACAATTTGGTTGAGCTATTTATCTTAAACCAATTTGTTATATATTCTTGCTCTATTTTGAAAAATAGAATCAACTTTTTATATATGTAAGATAATTTAACTAATAACCAATTCATTATGTATGTGTACACACACACACACACACACACACACACACACACACACACACACACACACACACACACACACTTGTTTGATGAATTGACATACTTAAATGTGATAGTATATATATAAATATAATTCATTAGTCAAAATTTAACAAAACTATGTATATTACAGTTAGAAGATGGCATTATTATTTGACTGGGCCTAAATTTTAGTTGGAATTTAAAGCTTGGTTATGAAATACTAATTATCCATATTAGATTTAGTGTGGGATTGGGATCTTCTGCATAATCATTTGGTGTTACCTAGGTATGGGTAGATGAACAAATCAATTGTAGGATTACTATTTGTCTTTATAAAAATATGAATATTAGTGGACTTATAAGGTTTTATGGCTAAGTTTAGTTATTTTATGAATATTTATCATACATGAATAGGATTGTGTATAGTTGTTATTAAGATTAAATATGTATATAGATTGCATAATTCATAAAGGTACTAGGTATATAGTTTCTTAGAAGTTCATTTACATAATAATATTATTTATTTAGATTTGTGTTGAGTTTGACTTAGTCGGTCAAATCTAAGATATTACAATTGACACCTGAGTAGGTATTCAACTATGTGTTAATTAATACTTTGTTAAAATCTAAATAGGGTAAAGGCAGTTGTGTTTAGTTATATTTGCATTGGAATTTCATACAATTGGTAAAACATGAATGATTTTTTTGATTTTAAATGGTTATAATGTGATGATAGATAAATGAGAAATGTTTGTGTATTTATTTATCATGGCAAATGGAAATTACTCAATTTAATAAAAGGTTATGGTGCCTTTGTTTATGAATTGACTATATACTTAATGCATAAAGTATACTCTAAGGTAAAAGATAGTGGATGTCACTTTAGTAGTGTACTATATAGATGAAGCATGTCTAATATGATTGGATGTATGCATTAATATATATATATATATATATATATATATATATATATATATATATATATATATATATATATATATATCATAAATACAATGAATGTTTTATATTTAAACATTTAAATGCTTTTATAACCACAAAATATAAACAAGTATCTAATACACACACACACACACACACACACACACACACACACACACACACACACACACACACACACACACACACACAACTATGTTATAATTATTATAACAATGAAAATAGATACTTGTTTATATTTGGTGGTTATAAAAGCATTTAAATGTTTAAATATAAAACATTCATTATATTTATGAGATTAAATATGGAACATAAATGTATGTATGGACTGGCTATTGTTATATGTGGAATATGAACAATTTTTTTAGCCAAGGTTATAATATTATTTCATGGAGAAATAATATTATAAGTTTCTTAATGGATAAAACAAATGGTGGTCTAGATATTCATTACCCAAATGATGTGTTATATTGAGGGATATTTTTAATTCTATTTATTAATTATAATAAACTAGATTATTGGATTCCATTCACTTCATTTGATGGATTAAATGAATGTTTGTGATATTTATAATTTAACCTATTTTTGATTAACTAAAGTGAAATATTAAGAATGAATCTTTTGGTTTTTATATTATTATTTATTGTACCAAATTTTGCATTCATGAACCTAATTAAGTAGTGGAAATATTATAATGGCTTAATTATCACCATCAATACAAGATAAGAGGTAATCCAATCAAGTGGTGTGTATGAATCTGATTGATCCTAAAGATCATTTATTATTGAGAACTTTGGCCAAAGTAATGTTCAATAAATATTGTCATTTCATATGTTAATATAGTTTTCATATTTGTGTGATATCATAATAGAACATATTTATTTATGGTACACATTATGTATAGATATATTTGACACATGGGTTCTGGTTTGTTACTCTAGATTCTCACACCATCATTATTTACCCATCCATGAAGGGAGGGCCATCCACTTGTTTGGGACATAGTGCAGGGGATCTATGGTCTATGGTTGGTGTGGAAAAGTTCTTAGATGATGCTCTCCCTCTTAGATGGAGTAATATACTTGAGATTACATATTGATACTTGAGTCATGGAGACTCTGCTTAGAGGAAATTTATATCATGTTTTATCATTTGAGATATTTTATATATTGCTGAAATTAATAATAATTATGCATTATACTTCTACAACAAATTCTATAATATTTTTTTAGTTATGAATGAATTTGTACTATATCATTTATGTTGAGATGAAATATTTATGATTATTCAATATTGTTCATTATTTTGATATTTATTCATGGTGATCCTTAGCTAAGTGGATTAGCTATAACCTTTAGGGTTAACTAAATTAATGCAGTTAGTTAAAGATCACTAGTTAGGATTTATCATGGTAAAATCTATATGTTGAATATGTATATTTAATTTTAAAAAAATATTTGAATATTCTAATAAAATACAGTGGGGTTGTTATATTGTGGTATCAGAGGTGAGGTTAAAAACTCTAGGACTTAATGTGTCCACTAACATAAAATGTATTCTCCTAATAAACATGAAGAACAATTATTTGAATTAGACCAAGAGGTGAGGGTACTTTGAATACTAAACCCCCTATGGATCCAAATTAGTTTACAACTGATAAAGCTATGAATTTAGACCAAATCCTCATAACCATGCAAGAGACTAGGTACCAAATCATGGCCTTAGAATATGAAGTGTATGGCCATGAAGAGGAAAATGCTCAAGAATAACTTGAAGATAATCTTAATGACCAAGAACATATTTAAGAGTAGAGGCATGAATAGGTGCCAAAGGATGCAAGAGATTGAGTAAATGTAGAGTTAGCACATGATATGAAAAATGTGAATCCAACCAAGTTAGATGGAACTATATTGGGAGATGGAGATAAAACATAGCTAATAAAAATGAAGAAGTATTTCAATATTTAGAATTATTTTAAAGTCATAAAAGTATTTTGTGGAGCTTATCAGTTTATTGGTGAAGAAATGACTTGGTGGGAAAATAAGAAGCTTTAGATGAAAGTTGACTCAATCACCACCAATTGGGAACATTTTGTGACACTATTCAGGTCATGATTCTTCCACTGTTGTAGTTCGACCAAAAATTTATGGATTTATATAATATTCAGCAAGGGGATTTATCAGTGAATGAATATTGGTATCAATTCACTAATATTATTAAGTATGTAACTAAATATTAGGTATATTAGAGGTTCAAAATCAATAAATTCATCATGGGATTGAAACCCCAAATAGGTAGTGAAGTAGATTACATGGTCCATCTACCATGGATTAGGTGTTCAAGAAGGTAGTAAAGTAAGAATAGAAATTGAAATCTCTTTTCCAAGTTAGAAATAAGTTCAAAAAATAAATTTGGAAGTTCTAAACCAACTTTCAAGAATAAGAACTAGAAGCAGAGGAGTGTAGATTCCAAGGGTCAGTTCAAGAATCATAATGCTAAGTTCAATAGTAGTTTAGGGAATAAGAAGCTTGGTAATGGTTTCAAGGGTTAGTTCAAGGGAAACCAATAGAATGAGAATAAGGGACTAGTTAGAGGTTGCTTAATTTGTGGAGGTGACCATTTTTATCGAGAATGTCTCTAGGATAAATCAAAGAATAAGGGTTCATCTTCTCAACAAGTTACATTTCAGAAGTGGATTCATGCAGCTATTGACAATCGATAGGATGAATATCAAACCTTACCCATAAAATTATCAGGTATCTTATTTAATCATCTAATTTATATTTTAATTGATATACGATCCACAAAATGTTTTATTTCTCCTACAGTTCTTAAAAAATTGTCTAGAAAGGCTAAAGTAATGGTGAATGCATGGTCGGCACAATATGGGAATGAGTCAAAAGTCAAAGTTGATAAGTGTCTAGTTGAAGAAGAGATTAGATTGATTGATCTCACTATATTAGTATATTTTTATGTAGCACTATTGGGATCATATGATGTGATACTAGGAGCTAATTAGATTGCAAATCATAAAGCCAAGGTTGACTATTTTCTAAAGAAGGTTGAGTGTCAAGATGATTTTGTAAATTAGACACAACTTTAGGGTGATAGAAGGGAGTTAAAAATAAGTTATATTTATGCAATTCATCTCAATAAATCTCAAAAAAATGGATTTCAGGTATTTATTGTTAAGATAGATGATATTAAATAATCTAAGGAACCATCTATCAAAGATTATCCTTTTCTGAGAGACTTCCATGACATGTTTCTATAAGAATTAATAGGATTACCATTTAAGTGAAAGTTTGATTTCTAAATTGATATCATAACTAGATCAAAACATAGTCTAAGGCATCGTATAGGATGATAACCACTGAATTGGTTGAGTTAAAGGCACAAATTTAGGAGTTGTTGTCAAAAAGTTTGATTGGATTGAGTGTGTCACCATGGGGTCCTCTATTTGTCTTCTTTAAGAAGAAGGATGACACTCTTCACCTATGCATACAATATAGGATGTTGAATAAAGAAAAAATCAACAAATAGATATCCATTGCCATGCATTGATGATCTCTTTGATTAAATGTAAGGATATATAGTCTTTTCTAAGATTGATCTTAGAGTAAGCTATCACCATTTGAGAATTTGTGAAGAGGATATCTTGAAAATAACATTAAATCATGAATATGTGAACTAAACATTTATAGTGTTACCATCTAGATTAATGAATGCTTTAACAACATTCATGAATCTTATGAACAATGTGTTCATATATTACCTATATCACTTTGTGTTTATCTTTCTTGAGGACATCCTCATTTATTCCAAGGATGAAGAAGAGAACTTATGGCATCTGGAATTGGTTTTAAAATGTTTGTGGAATCATAGATTATATAAAAATTTGTCTGAGCGTTTATTTTTACAAAATAAAGTGTAGTATCTAGGACATATTATCTTAGTAGATGGTATTTTAGTAGATCCAACAAAGATAAGAGCCATTATGGACTGGCCAACACCAAAGAATGTGCATGAGGTAAGAAGTTTCTTGGGATTAGTAGGCTATTATTAAAAATTCATTCCAAATTTTTATAAGGTAGCTAATTTGATTACCTTTTTTTAGAATAAGAATCATAGTTTAATCTAGTTAGATAAGTGTGAGGTAGCCTTTTAGAAGCTAAAAATGAGACTTCAACACTAGTGCTAAGAATTCCTGATCCTAATGGTCAATTCGTAATGATTATAGATGCATTTGGGGATAGACTTGGAGGAGTTATTATGCAAGTCATTTTAGTGGTAGATTATGAATCTAGGAAACTAAAGCCTTATGAGGTCAATTATACCCCTCATGACCTATAACTTATGGTAATTATGCATGCTTTGAAACTTTGGAGGCATTATCTACTATGAAAACTATTTGAGCTCAAGATTAATAACTTAGGACTCAAGTACATCTTCACCCAATTGAATCTAAATGCTCATCAAAGATGATGGTTAGAGTTCTTATCTAAATATGATTTTGATATTAACTATATCAAAGCCAAGGAGAATAGAGTAATTAATGCTCTAAGTCATAGAAGGTACATAGTAGTTATGGCTACTATTAGGAGTAATTTCAAAGATCAAGTGATCAAATTATCTCTAGGAGATGAATTCTATGATTAGCTCAAGAAAGTATTGTTTGAGAAAACTTAAAATCCTAAGTTTAATAGATTCAAAATAGAGAATGATGGTATTTTATGGTATAATGGTAGCAGACATGTACCTAATAAAGAGAATATGAGGATCATAGTGCTAAAATAACTACATAATGCCCCATATTCAAGACATACAGGAGTAACCAAGCTCATGGTTGAGATTATACCACTTTATTTCTAGAAAGGAATCAAGAGAGATGTAATGGATTTTGTCTCATTGTTTGGAATGTCAATGTGTGAAATCTAAACATATGAATTTGGAATGATTGTTGTATCCACATGACATGCTAGAGTGGAAGAGGAAGGTGATTAGTATAGACTTTGTCCAAGGGTTACCATTATCATCAAATAGCCATGACATGATCTTGGTAGTAGTTGAAAAACTAAGGTAACTCACTTCATACTGGGAAACTTGATTGATGATGCACTTACTCTTGTGAAGAGATTTGTAAAGGAAGTGTATTAGTTACATGGTTTTCTAAAGAAGTTTATTTTAGATTATGATCTTAAGATGAATTCTATATTTTGGTTGACTCTAAATGTAGCTATGGGTACTCAATTAAACTTCATCACTACATATCACCACAAAATGATGGATAGAAAAAGTTAGTTAATTAGATTTTAGAAGATATCCTTCATATGTATTGCGTGGATCAACAATACAAGTGGGAGGAGTACCTTCCATTTATTGAGTTTACTTACAATAACTCATATCAATAAGCATTGAATATGGATCCATTTGAGGTATTATATAGAAGGAGGTGTAGAACACTAATCAGTTTGGACAAGTTAGAAGATAGGGTAGTATTTAGACCTGAGATGCTTTTAGAAATGGAATAGCAAGTTAGGACAATCAGGTAGACGTTGGTTGAGGTCAATGATAGACAAAAAAGGTATGATGATCTAAAAAGAACAACTATGAATTTTTTTGTAGGTGATAAAATGTTTCTATGGGTTAAACCTTAGAAAAGATCTATTAAATTTAGGAAGTCAGTGAAACTTTCACTAATATATGTGGGAACTTTTGAGGTTTTGGTAGTGGTTAACCCTATAGCATATAGGCTTGTATTGCCACAAGATCTAGCTATTTTACATAATGTCTTCCATGTTTCTTATCTTTAAAATTATATAGTTGATCCTTTACACATGTTAGATTAGAATGATTTATAGGTTTTAGATCCCAAGGTGGTCATGGTAGAACCAATTAGAGTAATTGACACTCATAAAATTTATTTACATAATAGAGAAGTGTCATAGTGAAAGGTCATGTGAGACTAATACTCTAAGGATAGTACCACTTGGAAGGAATATGATGAGTTTAAAAGGCTATTTCCACATTTTTTGATTGATTTACCACTACTTATTATATTATTTTCTATAGAACAATGTTTTAAATTCATAACTTGTGTTTGAATAAATGTCATTGGGATGATGACCAACTTTAAGGGGGAAGGATGTCACATACTAATTTATCTCTAAGCTAAATAAATTGTTTAATACATGGATTATTATGGTATATTAGTTTATTAACTAATATTTGATTTAATCTTAATGACATATGCTGATTATGGGATAGTTTATGCTGTTTAATTTACATGACTAGATGCTATGAGTTAGTGGTACTTTTATATTCTTTACTTTGTGATCATGTTTTATTATTATACAATTTTTTTTTGATATAATGATGTTTTGGGATAACTAACCTCATTGGCATGAGGTGGATATATGATAGATTTTTTTTAGATGGTGATAGAGGGAGAGTATCATCAAAAAGGGTGATTAGATGGAGATGTTGGGGATGATAGAGAATGAATCTAGAAACCCTTACACACACTGCTAAGTATATCATGTTTCATAATTTTTTGATATGGATAGCATACCATGTTTTTTATACTTTTACTTTAGATGATTGTTAGTATGATTTTTGGTAAAATCTTAATGGTTTATTATGATCATGTTTATTGTTTGAGTGATTTCACTATTTTTTTGATCTTATGTAGCTCATCTTGTTTCAATAAAATGAAATAATTTGTTTGTGTTTACTTATATCATTGCCTTATTATGTAGTTTGAATATTAAAACATTATAAGGTTGTGATGGATTTCATAATCATTATTTGAGCTCTAAGATTTAGATAATAATAATTAAAGATTATTATTATTATGATAATTACATTATAATGTTGAAAGATAATAACATTGTTTTTAAAGAGATTATACTGGATTGACTATTTGTTTAAAGTATTTATATTCATATATAAAAATTAATGTTAATTAGTGAATGATTTTAGAAATCATTTTAATTTTTATATATGTTATGGATAACATTTAATGTAAACTCTAAGTCTTATTATGTATAGTTGCATTACCAAAGTTATATGATTTTATTGTGTAGTCATCGCATGGGGAAATACATTAGTCCATGACTAGTTTAAAGTCTTGCATGGAATATAACATAAGTTTGTGACTTATGTAATTAAGGTGGTCAATGATGGATTAATCATTATCATGCAGATTTGATAAAGGAATATACTATGGTTAATTAGGGATTTGGTAGAGAAGAATCAAGAATGATTAGGTAGCTAATAATTCATTGACTTAAGTTAAGCAATATTTTGGGAGGAAATTATGGGGTTTTATTGCATTTACATTGAGACAAATTGTGAGTTGGTTAAGCTATCTGGGCATGTATAATTATGAATGATTTTAATAAGATGAAGAGTATGAAAAGAAGAAGAATATAGGTGATGGAAAATGAATAAGAGGAGGATAATAGAGGCTATGAATGGATGGCATATGACATAGAAGACACATGACATATTGTGAAAAAAAGACAAAAAGTGGAGAGGAGGTGAACAAGTGTAGAGGAGAGATAATTGGCTTGGCTTCTTTGACATACATACATTTTATTAGGTCAATTTTGTAATTTAAATACCTATGTGTGATAAATTTTAGGAATGGGTTTTCAAATTACTTAGGTTACTAGTTATCCAATTGTTTATAGTTTTGTAAATTTATAATGGGATGTATATAGGGCCATGTGGAGGGCTCGACCTCCACAAAACCCTATATCCAACCCAAGGTAACCTAGGAAGGTTAGAATTAGAATAATAGGTCTTGACCATATATAAATAGACTCTTAAAACTCTATCCTATCCTTCCTTAGCAATTTAAATTCACTATTTAGAATGGGGATTTACTCTCTTAAGTATATATACAATTTGATTGAGATATTTATCTTGAATTAGGTTGTTATATATTCTTGGGGTGTTTTGAAAAATAGACTCAATTGTGTATGTCTGTAAGATAATTCAATTGATAACCAATTCATTCTTTTTGGGGTTAAGAATATGGGGTTTTTAGTGATACTCACACACATGAATATATATCTGAGTATATATTTAGTTAATTATGATTCTATATAAATTAGTATACTCATATATATATATATATATATATATATATATATATATATATATATATATATATATATAAATACTATCACATTTAAGTTTGAAAATTCATCGAACAAGTTGTTCGATGAATTTTCAAACTTAAATGTGATAGTATATATATATATAATTCATTAGTCAAAATTTAACAAAATTGTGTGTATTTTAGTTATAAATTGACATTATTATTTGAATGGGCTTAAATTTTAGTTGTAATTTAAATCTCTATTATGAAATCCTAATTATCCATAATAAATTTTATGTAGAGTTGGGATCTTCTGCATAATCATTTGCTATTACCTGGGCATGGGTAGATGAAAAAATTGACTATAACATTACTATTAGGTTTTATAAAAATATGAATATTAGTGTGCTGGTAAGTTTTTATGGCTGAGTTTAGTTATTTTATGAACATTAATCATACATGAATGGGACTATGTATAGTTTTTATTAAGATGAAATATGTATATATATATTGCGTAGTTTGTAAAGGGACTAGGTATACGGTTTCCTACAAGTTTATTTGTATAACAATATTGTTTATTTGGATTTGTGTTGAGTTTGACTTAGTTAGCCAAATCTGATGTATTACCATTGATAAATGAGTAGGTATTCAATTGTGTGTTAATTGATGATTTGTTAAAACACAAATAGGGTAAAGGTTGTTGTGTTTAGTTATATTTGCACTTATGAATTTCATACAATTGGCAAAACATGAATGATTGTTTTGATTTTAAATGGTTAGAATGTGTTGATAGATAAATGAGAACTGTGTCTGAACTATAGAAATTTTATGTATTTATGTATCATGGGAAATGGAATTTACTCAGTTTAATAGAATGTTATGGGGCCTTTGTTTATGAATTGATTGTATAATTTATGTATACATTATACTCTAAGGTGAAATATAGTAGATGTCACTTTAGTAGTGTATTGTATAAATGAAGTATTTGTAATATAATCATATGTATGCATTAATATATATATATATATATATATATATATATATATATATATATATATATATATATATATACAGATGTGTTATAATTATTATAATAGTGAAAATAGATGCTTGTTTATATTTGGTGGTTATAAAAGCATTTGAATGTTTAAATATAAATCATTCATTGTATTTGTGAGATTAAATACAAAACATAGTTGTATGTATGGACTGGTTGTTGTTATATGTGGAATATGAGCAAATTTGTTAGCCAGAGTTATAATATTATTTTATGGATAAATAATATTATAAGTTTCTTAATGGATAAAAAAATTGGCAGTCTAGAAATTCATTACATGGATGGTGTGTTATATTGAGTGTTGTTTTTGTATTCTATTTATTATTTATAATAAACTAGATAGTTGGATTTCATTCAATTCATTTGATGGATTAAATGAATGTTTGTGATGTTTCTTTATTTAGCATATTTTTTATTAGCTAGAGTGAAATATTAAGAATCAATCTTTCGGTTTTTATATTATTATTTATTTTATCAAATCTTGCATTCATGACCCTAATTAAGTAGTAGATAGATTACATTGGCTTAATTAGCATCATCAATGCAAGATAAGGGGTAATATAATCAAGTGGTGTGTATGAATTTCAATTATCCTAGAGATCATTTATTATTTAAAACTTTGGCTAAAGTAATTTTTGATAAACATTATCATTTTATATGTTGATATAGTTTTTATCTTTATGTAGTATCATAATATAATAGATTTATTTATGGTACACATTATTTATTAGATATATTTGACACATGGGTCATGGTTTGTTACATTGGATTTGCACACCATCATTAAATACCCATCCATGAAGGGAGGGCCATCCCCTTATTTGGGAGATAGTGCAGGGGATTTATGGTCTGTGGTTGGTGTGGACAAGCACTTGGATGATGCTCTCCTTCCCAGCTAGAGTAATATACTTGAGACTATACTTGAGATTACATATTTATACTTGAGTCATGAAGACTCTACTCAAATAAGCTTTGTATCATGTTTTATCATTTGAGATATTGTATGTATTACTAAAAATTGTAATAATTATGCATTGTACTTATATAGTAAAGTCTATAATAATGTATTAGTTGTGGCTAAATTTATACCATATCATTTATGTTGAGATGTAGTATTTATGATTATTTAGTATTGTTCATGATTTAGATATCTGTTCATGGTGATCCTTAGCCAAGTGGATTAGTTATAACCTTTAAGGTTAACTAAATTAATGTAGTTGGTTAATGATCACTAGTTAGGATTTATCATGGTGAAATCTATATGTTGAATATGTGTATTTAATTTAGGAAAAACATTATTGCAATATTTTGGTAAAATATAGTGGATTTGTTACACATAGATCCTTGATTAGAAAACTAGCTTGCTGACCAATCAAGGGATTTTTTTAATGATGTTATTTCATTTGGTCACCAAATCATATCCTCTTAGGATTTGAATAGTTATTATAGGTATTTTTTAAGTATCTATGGCTTGCATCCTAGTTTTCATAAGTTGTCCACAAGTAGTTATGGGTTGCATTCTAATTTCTATAAGAAAGCTAGTAGGTTATATGGGTTAGATAATAGTTATGATAGGGTAATAGTAGATGATATAAGATAAATGAAGATGATAAATAATGTATGAATATAGTTTATACATGTTGGGGATGGATTCTAAATGCAACACATAGTTTCTATGAGTTATTCATAAAGTGTTATAGGTTTCCCAAAAAGTGTTGTAGGTTTTACTTATAAAAACCTACAAAATATCAATAATCCCTCATTAAAACAACATACATATACATAACTTATCAACCCCATACATATTAAAACTTTAGGCACTAAAGGAATATCACCATAAATACTTGGCCCTATCAAATTATTAAAGGACCTATACTTATGTATCTCATAAGGCTAAGCAAAAGCAACACCACTCTCAACTATTATCACCAAGATTAGCATTACTCCAAAATAAATCAACCACGACCAAATTTTATTTCATATTTCTCATGTATACTTTATATTTATCTAGTACATGAAGATATAATCATTACTCTAGGAAGATAATAATTGGTTTCTATAGTAAGCTATAATCCAATCAAACATTCCCACTAGAATTCAAACTTAGTCACCAATTGAAATAAAATATTAGTTATTGATATTTAAAAAGCTAATTTTATAAAATAAATTCTTATTTAAGTCTCACATCATCATCTATGACCACTAAATAAGTTCTAAATATTAATATAGAGACCAATTAAAAACCATCCAACTGGATGGTACAAATCAGATTCATTGGTAAACTAATACATAATAGGTAATGATATCATTATTTTTATAAAATAATCATGTTTGTCATATAAAACATTTAAAGCTATGTAATTAGGTACGTTAAGAAATATTTACAATACTATGACTTTTAACTCATGGAAAAACAATTTTTTTTAGATATTATGTTAAATTGATCTGATTACTCAATTACACATTTAATCATTCAAAATTATTCCCATGTGTGTTCCCAACATGTACTGACCATTATAACATGAAACTTGAGGTTGATTGATTTTATGCCTTGTTAGAATAAATGAATCCTCATGATGTTATGGGATGGAAATAATAAATTGAGGGAGAGGTGCCTTATCATGATTATTTTAAGAGTGCGTAAAACTAGATAAAATATTAAAATGATGAAAATATAAGTATCAAATACCATCACACTAGCCACACGAGATCATAACAAGAATTTTAAAATATACAACTCTCTTTTTCTATTCTACAACTTGTGAATTATTCCATGTTGTAGGAATACACATCAAGAAACATGGTGGAGATGTACTCAAGATAGAGTTGATATACTTTACACCATTGACAAGGAGACATGATCGGTTTGACATCTTAGATATGAAGTTTGGTTGAATTATTTTGATAAATTGACATGATATGATGACCATATTACCAAGGATTTTTAGAAATATTGAAATATTGTGTAGATACCTTTATGGGGATACAATTATAGGTCATTGAATAATTATGGGCATAAGTGATTGGACTACCATGAACTTGGAATATATGAAAAATAAGACCAAGTGTTATTGTAATGAGAGATATATTTTATGCAACTTATGAGAAATTAGAGTCTTCTAACCATGACACACTTTGATCTTCATTACCTTTATTATGGGAAAAAATTACTACCTTAATTATAAAATACATCATGTATGAGGGAAGGAACTTTTTTCTCTATTCAATCCATTGTATAATTATTAATCACTTCAGGCATGATAGGAGGGAAAATATTTCAAATTTTCTATTGGATATACATAAAATAATGGCTGAAAAGTATGATAAAGGAAGAGAAAAATACTTGTCTCACAATTTTATAATTTATATTATAGTATAGAAGTGTCTAAGGGATAAAATTCATAATTTATCATTGGAGGATTTCTTCAGAAACAAACAATTACCACCTAAGGAACAAGAGGAAAGAGTGGTAGTAGAGGAATATATAACCATAAAATTAATTGAAGAAGATGTACCAACTAATGAACAAGAAGGAAATATAGTAGCTAAATAAAAATAAGATAATGTGAGATGGAATACCCTAGGTTGAGAAGAATAAGAAGGATACAATTATCCCCTTCTTCCTCATATTCATAAGATAAGGGTAAGGAGCCAGTTCAGGAAGAAGGGTAGAGGACATGTTCTTAACCCCAAGACCCAAGAAAATAAAAAGTGTTCCATTGCCAAGTTCTCCCAAGAGGTAATGATAAAGGTTTATAAGTAGGGTATAAAAATAATAGACCCTCATGACCCTTATTATTATCCACACTAAAAGTGGAGGATCATCTATGGAGGAAGACGAAACTAGAGAAGAAGAGACCCAAACTACTAGTAGTAATGAAGAATAAAAATATACTTCATCCAAATCAAGGTTTTTAGCATTCATTGAAATGGAACATTGGGGCCCTACATTTAAAGCAACATAGGAATAAAAAAGAGTAAAAAAACCATGGAAAAGTAAGAAATGAAAAATCAACACGAAAGCTCTATTCCACTAAGCAAAGAATGAAACACAAAATTTCTATCTACCCTACTATAAATTGAAACTCTTAAGGCATAGATTAGGGTTTTAAAAATCAAGATAATGGGATGGATGCATTGATGAGGATGGAAGAAATAGAATATGGACATATTCAATAACCAATAGCAACATAATCTATTATATCTTCAGCTACCATTGAAATAAGTTTTTAATATGTTTCCACTCAATCAAACATACCAATTAAAGAGGAAATAATTATGAAAAGAGATGTTAAAATTCAAGCCTTATAGGTCTAGTGGCATAGCCACTATAATCAACTAATGGAAGAAAATGATACTATGAAGGGGAAATTGAAGTAAACATAGTTGAAATTATATGAAAAATAAAAAATAAATAGTCGAATTGAATGGAAAAATGAAAGAGTTAATCCAACTAACCATCTAATTGATAAAGTGTAGACCACTTGCAAGGTTATATGCCCTCCACTATAAGGAGAAATGACTAAAATTAAATTTCATGCAGCTATATTGTAATCTACCTAAAATAGTAAGTGATCCCCACTCCTTTTTAATTTCTATGAGAAGAGTACCCTTGAAGTAAAAAATTAGATGTGTGAGATTTATTTTCATGAATATGATGTTATTTATGATTTACAATGGAATCCCAACCTATATGTGGGAGATATATTATAAAAATAATTTTATTCATATCTAGTAAATGAAAATAAAATAGGTAAGGAAATAAATGAATATCATGAAAATGAAAAAGAAACTAAATTAATAATAAAGGGAGAAGCTACTAAGCCAACTAAGGTAGAAGATAACTGGGACACCCTAATGAAAAAATCATATGTGGCCTTACATTTTGTAATAAAAAAATTTCAAACCTAAATTCAATATCTTACATATTTGGATAAATTTTTTAGATAAATTATTACTTCATGCATAAGAAGATGGGATGATTTAACCCTATAATTGAGAATAAATGAACCTTTCTCTAGTTATAATATTAAGAAAACACTCATAAGAGTGTATAAGTATATTAAAGTATTTTAGAGATAGAGGACATAATTATTGGCCATCACATTCCAACATCTACCATTCTAGTTTCCTATCCTTGATAAGATAAAGAAGGAATAATTAGATGAATTTGTATAAATTAAAATAATATAAAATTTTGAGAGAAATAAAGGGTTATACTTAAGGCAAGGAGAGGGTTCATATGAACCTTTTGATTTTTAATCAATTATGTGCTCAATGTATGATGGGGTTTAATTATAATTAATTTTATAGAGGATGAGTAACACATTAGTTGGGAGGTATTATGAGATGATAAATCAACCCTAAAAGACCTTTAAAAACCCCTTATATTGAGCCTTTTGAATAAACCATAACATATCAAAGTTGCCTTTTGTACTCATTTTTGATATATACTACTAAATAAACAGGTTGTATATAACTTTGGTGTTTTATGATTAAATTATTTATTTTATGAATAATATTGTATCATTTAATTCATTACTATTTTGGTTTTACTAAAAATCTAGTGTATATAGATCTTATAGATAGATATGAATCAAAACATATATCCATAGAAAATGAATAGCATATATGGAACACTTATAAAATAACCTATAGCAACTAGGTAGCCAAACCATAATAACTAGATAGATTAACCCATAACAACTAGGTATCCAGCTTGTAACAACTAGTTAGGCTAACATATGGCAACTATATATCCAACCTATAACAATTGGGCATGATAAATAATAGAAATTGGGTGACCAATCCTTAGAAATGAAATAAACAAGTATTTAAACATATAATAGTAGCCATGACAACTATTCTAACTAATATAAATAGCCATTATAGTTGTTATAACATGTATCAACTTTTGTAGTAGTTATTCTAACCTATAACACTTGTTTATGACTAGTTGTGATTTCAATGGCTGTCAGGTAGTGTAAGATGGATTTCCTCCATAAATTTAGGAACAAGGTGGATCCTAAAATATATGAAAATAGTAGATCGATGTCATAATGAATCATCATTACTCCTCTATTAGACACCACCTCTAAACTACTATAGCCATTAAATAGATTGTTGTACATCCCATTTTATGCTATTCTTTGATTGCTAGCTATAAATTTGTCACAACACATATGGAGATTGTTTATCCTAGATTTTTTTAATAGCCAAAATGTAGTTTATATATATATATATTTTTATCATAACTAGATGATAAAAATAAGAAATTGCACTTTGTATTTAAAGCACATACACTATGGTATAGGTTATCAAGTAGTAGATATCGAATAACAATTATAAATTTATAAGATTATTGAATCATGTTCTATAACTTTGTAATTTTTTTATAACAATATTCACATTGCTACAAGATTGTTAATGCAATAATTGGTATGAAGTGAAATATTGTAACAGGAGGAAGGGAATGTGAGATAACTTTAACTGAGGTATTTCCCACTAAATAGGGTTGTGGTAAATATCTTGTATTTTAGTTTATATTCAATTTTGCATTGTATATTGCATTTTTCGTTATTTGATTAAATCATAAAATCAATGATGTTCTATTTTTATGCATAAACATTTTTTATTCCAGAATTTCAATTCAATATTATGTAAGGAAGCTTTTGAAATAGTATTAGATTTAATTTAATTTAATTTAATTTACTTTCCATAAAAGTGTGTTGCTTTGATTTATGTGTGTTTCCCTATATGCAAATTTATCACCTCATCCTTTAAAAGAAACTAGTGTTGCATATACAATATCGATATATTTCAAAATACATACCCCCAATTTAAAATTAATGAAAGTATTGGTTTTAATAAATCAACAAATTTCCCCTTGGGTAAACTTGTTGGTTGTAAATGATCTTGTATGGTTTATATTTAATTGATGGTTTAATTTTTATCTTTAGGCCATACTATATAGTATCAAAATGGAAAACATTTCCTTGATAACATCAACCAAATTTATATTTTACTAGCCATGATTTTATTTCATTTTTACTATATCAACCACCCCCTATAGTACTGACCTCCTAAGAATATTTATATTTACAACTATATTAACCAACATATACATTACCTACCAAATCAATTACTTATTTTACATAAGTGAATTGGTCATACCATATGGTATTAGCCTGGGCTGTGATTTCCCCCTGCCCAGTTACATTGGCCTGGATGATATAGCCTAATGATGTCAATTTATTCCTCAGGCCCTAATAAGTTAACTAGCACTGATTTTAACATTCCATGACCTATACATTACCTATCACATTTACCCCTACATTTTATTGCTTGTTGAGTTAAATTCCACATTATAGATTTGGCCTAACATGTATATTTCCTATATCTCACATACCTACTCAAAATGTGAAAAATAAAACATTTATTAAAATAATTACCTACATGGATCTGGTGACAACACCTAGCTGACCTCATACACATCTACCTCATCATCTTTGAGTTGTTGTCTCTTGTAGTGAAAAGTTTTGATACACAGAGCTCTGGTTTTCTAGAAATAGTAAATGGACAAATGAAATTATTTGTATCTATTTATAGTAAAAAATTATATTTTGAAACTTTTAGTTATTTACCTCTAAATTTCATATTTTCCCCTATATTTGTCTCCCTATGTCCTTTTCATAAACTAAAATAAGAATTAGGATCCTAGTGAGGTAGATAATTTTTAGTTAATATATTTTTTTGCAAAAATTTAGATTTTCCTCTTATTTTTTCAGGTTTTTCCTTTGTTCTTATTTATTATCACCTTATGTTTACTACAACACACACAACATTAAATATAAAATCAATAAGGTAACATAATATACATATTTTTATTAATTTACTTTGATTTAATATAATTTATTTCAACATATATTAATTATGCTCTTTTGTGTTACTACGTATCTATCCTAAAACACTATCCTACATTACACTATTGTGATACACAATGAGATTAGATTGGGACACACACACACACACACACACACACACACACACACACACACACACACACACACACACACACACACACACACACTTGATATTTTTTACTTTATCACTTTAGGAATAGTCTATCTTGTAGGGGCTTGTTGGTGCATAAATTTAACTAAGTTTAAGGTGCATCAGGAATGGGGTGGGATCAACTCATGGTAATTTTCAAAATATGTTTGCATATTATTCTATCACACCTTCATTACTATCATTTTGTCCTCCTTTGAGTATCTATCCATCTCATCTCTCCATCTCATTTATATATAAAATTTTATATCTTTGTTATATCCTGCTATATTGGCCTAGCTAATATAATTTATTTCATACTTGTCTTCCCTATACTATACTGACTTGATTGATATAATTCTAGTTTGTCTTATATCATTTCTACTATATCAACTTGGTCAATACAATACTCTATTAGCCAAAACTTTCTAATGGTCTGGTTAATAACATCAACTTAGATTTTATGGTTAGTTTTAAATATTATATCCATATATATAGGGGTCATATGCCATTCCTAAAGAGATATAAAACATTCATCTACTTTTATTGGGTGTACATTTTTTCTCCTAAGTACTATTTGTAAGATTTTATAGGTTAGAGCCTTATCTTAAAGCTCTAGTATTGCTTATGGTATTTGAATTCAAATATAATAATTAAAAATAAGGTTGTACACTTATTATTTGGAGATCTAAACTAAGGATATCTAGGTTTTCATCTTGCTATTTGAGGTCTTCAACCTACAACATCTCTTGCCAACTTCCACTTGAATTAAATGGGGAGATAAAATCATCGATGGGTCCACCCAAAGGTAATTATTTATATACCACCTAAATTTAATTATTTATATTCCTACTCTCTTTCATTTATTTACTTAGTATATTAGACATTTCTATGATCATTTATATTTTATATGTGTTGTTTATCCTTATGTTTCTCCTAAAAATAAATTGATATATTTAATATTTACATTTATCACTTTAGGTTGCATAGACCACCCATTGGTTGACCATTTCACCAATCATATTATTTTTAGTTTATTAATTTTAACTATGTTGAAATATTTTACCTTTTTTATCGATTCTTTTCATGTGGTATCCTTAATATATTCTTGATACACCCCTTTACAATTATTGTTATAATCTCTTACCCATCATTGATACCTAATAAGAGATATATCCTATGTTATAGGCATAGGATTTATAATCCTTTATTCTTAAAATTTGATTTTAGATTACCCAAATATAGGTCTACATTTATTTTAGGTCCTAACCTGATTGGCCAATTATACATAGGATTTATTATCATGGCCTTATTCAAGTCCTAGTGAATTGAGAGAAAGAGGATAGTTATATGTCATCCTATCCCATGGCATATAATATATATCATGAAAATTTAAGAAAGAATATGAAAATATTTGAATTTTATGGATCATGTAAAATAAAATAGTTCATGCAATGTGACAACATGACCAAAAAAATATGAAACTAAGAAAAAACTTAAAGCACAATAGACCAGATGTATAAAAAGAAAAAAATCACAAAATAATGATCAAGGTGAAAAAAATAAATATATGATAAGAAAATATTTAAAAAATATTAAAAATGATCAATATTCAATATATGTAATAAAAAAACTATATCCAAATGTAAACTATAAAAACATACAAACAAGATAATAAATTTGAAGATAAAGTAACTAGTCACTACATGAAAAGAGTAACAAAGAGATAATAAACCATTTAGTAACATCATAGAAGATGAGTCTAAAATATATAATTATCACAAATGCATAATATTAATTGGATTCTTAAAAGTTTTTCCTTATAATTTAGCAAGGCCTAGCCAATTAGGCTTGAACTTTCCAATGACAACAAATGAACCAAGTTAGTTAGGCTTGGATTTTACTTTTTGCTCTTTGTCTACATCGGTTTATTTTTAATTTAATTTCAATATTTTATCACTATAATTGAATTATATTGATCAAATTTTATTTTTTAATCTTTCTTAAGGTGATTCTGATAGACTCTCAAGTGTTTAATAAAATTAACCCTCTTTTCATCTAACATTTATAATTTTTGTAATCTTTTTTTAAATATCCATTATCATCAACAATTCATTTAATTATACTCTCAAAGATGGAATATAAAGCTCAAATTTAAATACTAATTTAACCAATAGATTAAGGAATATGGATTCCCCCCATAGATGTTATAACACATGCTATATACACCCTTAAATCTAGATATATTTGATTACACCAATCACTACCATGTTTATTCACTATTTTAAGTAGAATATTGAAAATAGCCTTAATAAAAGATTCAAATTGACCATTTCCATTCAGGTTGTAAGAAATAAATAATATATGTTTGATATTACATTGATCACATTTTTAAGTGTCTTATTATTGAAATATGAACCATTATTAGTAATAATCAAATATGGTAAGATGAATATTATGATAATGTGTCATAAGGAACTTAAAATATCTTCACCTATAGTAGTTTTGAATGGTGTTGCTTCTATCTAATTTATAAAATATTCAATTGTTGTGATAATTAACTTATGACATTTTGAAGAGATATGGTTAATCTTTAAAACTAAATCAAATTTCTATATAGAAAATGGTTGTAGTGACACTGTGGGTTATAACTTTTGAGATGGAATATATGTAGTATTAATGTATTTGGATTTTTTTACATATCTTTCCATATTCATTACAATCATGTTCCTTTTTATTATATTAATATCCCATTATAATCAACTTATGTGACATGGAATTTCCACTATAATGGCCTCCACAATCACTATCATGAACCTGTTGTAATGTAATTCTAGTTTTTTGAGATCCAATACTTATAAGTAAATTTCAATCAAAATATCTATAAAAAAGTATACATCTAATAATGACATATTTATTAACACACACATGCATGTGTGCATGTGCACACATGCACACACAAACACACATGCACATGCATGCACACACACACATGTACACACACACAAGTTATTTCTATCATTTTTTGAAAATTATGGAGGGATTATTTTTTCTTATAAATAATTGAAAACATCAATATAACATTCTAAATTTTTTGTACTAATTTATATTACTATCACATATAAATATTTTATATTTTATAGCTCAGTGGTTGGTTATTTTTAAATATTTATAGTAAATACATCATGATCACCATCAATATAAATATTAATTAAAGAAGCAACACTAGCTAGAACATGCATTTTTATATTAATATTTATAGGAATATTACCAATTTCAATCTAATCAAATTGGGAAATCAAATTCTATACAAAATTTATATATGGAATAAGATTATCCTCTTTGGCTTGATAATAAATTTTTAATTGATTAACCACAAGTTGAGAATCACCATACAATTTCATATATTTCACTTTTAATGCACATGGTACATAAAGTATTAGAGTACACACACACACACACACACACACACACACACACACACACACACACACACACACACACACACACACACACACACACACACACACACACACACACACACACACACACACACACACACACACACACACACACACACACACACACACACACAATAGTGGGAAAATATCTACTTAGTGGACCATAAAAATATATAGTCTATGTGTTTTTATCATTTGTTATTCATTAAATTTTCATTAGGAAAAGTATCATGTAAAGGAACATAGTATAATGAGGGAGCATTAACTAATTAATCTGCAATAACTTATTCATTTACTTATTTTTATGAGATAAAAATGATTTAAAATTCCATACACAACATGATCTAATTTGATATTCTCATTTAGATACATGTCTTAGACATCGTTAATTTCAAAGGATTAATTTTAACAATCATGCATTTTACTATTAAGCATATAATGTAAAATATTATGAGTTGTAAAAAACATTACAAAGTATAATTTTTCCATTAAATTTTAATTATTTTCATAATAAAACAAGTTTATAATGATGTGAGAAATTTCTTTTTCCTTATTATCATCAACATTTTTTCAAGTGAATTTCCCAAAGCATGTTAAGTTGTAAAAATTTAGAGAAATAATAGTCTATCTAGAATAAGTGGCATAATTAATAGAGGATTGGATATATATTATTTAATTACATAAAAATAATTTAGACATTTATCATCCTCTTCAAATTTTATATATTTCCTTAATAGTATAGAAAATAATTGGTTTCCATCAACAAATTGAGAAAAAAATGTTAGAATAGATTGAATTTTCCCTTGTAAAATTATTAATGACTTAAGATTCTTCGGAGGCATCTAAATTTTACCTTGTAATTTATTTGGATAAAATTATTTTCCTCTTATAGAGAATTAAATCTATCATTTACCATAAATCACATTAAAAACACATTTTTGGGGAATTAATCACACTTTATATTGTCTTAGTCTTTAAAATATATTTCTCAAGTCATACACATGATTTTATATTTTATTTGAATTTTTAAATATATCATCTACATAATCCTATAATATTTCATGAATATAATCATGAAAATTATGAGTCATATACATATGATAAGTAGCTCATGTGTAATTTATTCTAAAAAGCATAACCATGTAGAAAAATGTAACCAAGTTATGGTAAAAATAGTCTCATGTCAATCACTAGGATTGATCTTCATTTGATTGTAGCTGAAGAATAAATCTATAAAGTAAAACATATCATGTCCAATAATATAACTAACATTCATAAAAATATAAGTCAATGTAAAGTAATATTTGGAACATACATTATTAATATCTCAAAAATGTTTTCATTTACTAATGCAGTTAGTTGTTTTAATAATTGTCACGGTGTTAGGTATTGAATCAAACTAATCAACATGTATAAATAAACACATAAATTTTGTATTATACTCTTGGTAAAATTAGTTTTGACCTATCTTTGACATACATGTCTTGTGCTTCAAAAGTTGACTCTTGTTCACAATCTCTCTTAGCCATTCATTTGTTTATGGACTTGGCCAATCCAGTTTTTCATCATTCATATTCAAGATATACCTATAATGTGACTTAATTATCTATTATCCTAGGTAGGCTCTCACCATATTCTAGATCATTATTTATTTCATCCTTTATAATTCTTAAAAATATTTAGTTACTTTTGGTTACCAATAGTTTCTACTTTTTATGTCATTATTCCAAGTTCATTAAATGAATATTTTAAAAATTCAAATCCTTCCTTTGGGTTGACCTACATGTTTCACATGTTAGTTATGAGAGGGAGTTATTAAAAAAGTCATCTATATAAACAAGACATGCCTAAGGTCTTATTCACCTGGTCACCAGTAAAAAACCACTTGAAATTTGAGGAATACATTTGCACTTACTTGAGGAACTATCCAAAAACATCTAGATATGAACAAAACTCAAATGAAAAATCCATAAAGCCAATTTTGAATGAAAAATGTAAGTTTAAGTTTTCATGCCATCAAATTTTAAAAATAAAAAGAGCTACATCACATTCTAGTGCAACACAATTGAGCACACATGTTAGAATATGTTATTTCTCATGCTTGATAGGTCCTAGCTAGGTTGTTTGTATTTTTTTAGTTTTATCCTATGTGAGGATTTATCCCACATTGGCTAGTTAGGATTGAGTCTTGTATCTCATTGCCTACTTAAGCAAGGGCTCTCCATTATATTAAACATGATTTTTTTGAATATCATTTGATTTGCCTTGTCTTTTTTATTTCATTTATTTTAAATCTTATCATGATGTTCTTGTTGTCAATACTTTATAATTCTAGCTTGGGATAATACTATTCTCATTGATTTCATGGTATTAGAGCCACAAAGGGTTTCACCCATCCATTAATAAGTTGTTCTTCAGATTGAAGAAGCTATTTCTTCTGGCACACCTCTATCCTTGGTGATATTTATTATACATTGAAAGAAGAAAGTCTTGGAAGACTGTAACATTTTCTTTGTTAGGGAAGACAACCATACCTGCTATTCAAACTTCCATTTTGGGAAATCTATTTTTTGACAAACTACATTTTTTTACTAAAATGTGATATGTTTTGATCAAATTCTCTATACTCGTAAGGAATGTTATGAAAATATTTTAGGGTTATGAGATCCTCTCTCACATATTTCAATAAAATTTTACATTTTAAATTATGATGAGTATTAAGAAAGTTATGGTCATTTTAATTTGATGTTTTGGGCATTTTTCTCTTTAAAACATGGTTTTGATATAAAATAAGTGGTTTTGAATTTCAAAAATGGTTTGGAGCCCACAAACATCAAGAGGGATATTTTTTCACTTTGGTTAGATTTTCTATGTCGACAAAAAGATTATGGTTCTAATGAGTGGTTGTAATACTACCTTAATTTCCATTTTGGTAATTGAAATCAATTTATAGTATAGTTTTTAATGTTATTGACCCATTTATGGGATTTCATAAAGCCTATATATTTTGAAATGTAACTCAAAATTGAGTTCCATATTTTTAAAAAAGTGTATGGTTTTCAATTCTCTATCCATTGGTGCCATCACTTTGTAAAAACACACTACTTTTATAAAGTGCCAAATTCTAGGGGGCTTACACATTTTTAGGGGTTTATTTGTTCATTATCATTATTTGAATTAGGAGTTGTTATTTTAGGGGGATAATTATTTATTATTCCTAAATTATTCCTTGTATTTAGATAATGGAGACCCTCAACACCTTAAATTACACCACTTGAAAAATAAAAATGAAGATACACCTTCAGCTAAAATGCTTAGGAGAATGGTACTTGGTAATATTCCTAACTTCACTGATGAGGAATATATTTCTTATATTTCATATATGTAATATGAGGTTCTTCACTTGATTGGACTCAATGTTTCAAATAACTTTCACATTCATATTTTGGATGTCACATCACTAAAGGGATCTTGGGATGCTATTGTAACCTTCTTTGAGGAGGATATTGAGCTTTTTGGGTTTTCTAAACCCTCTCTTACTCCACCTCCTCTTCCACTTTCTTATCCTTCTATTAGTGAGGATTTGTATTTTAACAGTGACATGGATGATGCTTCTCCATCTCTTTCTCCTCCTATCAGTGAGGTTTTCTCTTCTGATCATGTGCTCTCTCCTCTTATTATATTTTCTTGTGATGATACATTCCTAATGGACATTGCTCTTCTTTTTGTCAAGCCACCTCTATGGCAATAGTTTCTACCAGACTTGGGATGCATATTTATATAACCTACCTTTGTTCCTATGAAATATGTTGAGCCACTACAAATTATCACTTCGAAGGAATATACTAGTTTCAATGAGAGAATGCTTGTTGGTCATTATGATCCACTTCCCATGGACATTATTTCAATGAATATTCCATGTATTTATTCTAATAAATACACTTACATGGCATTACATACAACTCATGTGCATGATCTTGCTAGACCTATGCCACACTTTAGATTTAGACACGATTCAAAAATATTTGTACTATTGCCTCCTTCATATTATATTATAGAATGGGTAGACTTATAGTACACCATTAATGTTATTATTTTGGAAAAAGGAATAAAAATTATTTTATGTAGATGGAGCTCCTATAGTCTTCTAATTGAGGATTTCAACATCGACACTAGTCATCTTGTAATCTTAACTTGGAGTATCGATAGCTTTAGTATCAACAAAATTTATCCTTGGGGGGATTCCATATGAATTCCTTCCTTATTTTACATCATTTTGGAGGTGATTTTTGTTTTTATGAGTTTTATCTCTTTCTCCACTTCATGGATATATATTGTACATGAGTACCTTATCAAGGTTAGTTTCTAGGACTCATACTGTGGATATGCCACTATATCTTTTTTTGGCCATTTTTAAATGATAGCTTAACTTGAAGGGGGGGGGTGTTAGAGCATGTTATTTCTCATGCTTTCTATGTTCTATATATGTTGTTTTTCTTTTCCTAGTTTTGTCCTCTATGAGAATCTATTCCATATTGTCTAGTTAGGATTGAGTCTTGGTTCTCCTTGCCTACTTAAGCAAGGGATCTCTATTATATTAAAAATGATTTTTTTTAATATAATTTTATTTGACTTATCTTTTAATTTCATTTTTTTATAAGATTATCATGATGTTCTTGTTGTTAATTCTTTAGACTCCTGTCTTGGAATGATATTGTTCTCATTCCTTTCAATACACACACAGATAGGTGGAAGAACTACATATGGTTTGAGATCTCTTCGAGGTATTTAAACTTAGGAAAAAATAAATTATTATGGAGTGGTAGGTCCATCCTTACCATATTTATAACCCATTTTATAGGTTAATCAAGTGTTAAAAGTGAAGCCAAGTTTTTGTAGGTAAAAGAAGACAATTTTAGAATTGACACATAGGATTAAGAATAAAAAAATCACTAAGAAATTATCTTGACAAGAAATAATAATGATTTGTAGTAGAAAAAACTATAAAATTACATATGTAAATTTATATAAGATGATGTAAATATTTGACTAATGCAATGGTATGATAATTAACTAATAATGTTTTGAAAAAATTGATAATGAATCTCCTAGACTAAGCAACCACAAACCCATTTTAGACTATTTGAGATGATTGTTCACATACAATGATCAAAATATATCAATCTATAAAGTAAGTGCCTTATTATTTTATCATTTATATATTTATTAAGTGTAATAAATCATTTATTAGAATTTATATTTTTATGGTGAATAATATATCTTAAATGCAATCTAAATTAATTTTTTTATACTTTTTTATATCACTAAATATAAAATAAGTTAAAACATTTTGTTGAACTTGATATTTGTCTTGAGCATGGAAAGCACTATGTATTTATCAATTAGGGGTTCATCCTTCCTTATTAGGGTTTTATATTTCTATTTTGGGATTTTAGGAATGATTTCAAATTTCCCCTTATTATGGTAAATTAATCATGTCTATAATGGATATACATAATATATATTTTATGATTAAAACTATAAATGTCATAATTACATCTTGTTTTCCTAAAATATGAAACATGTTTAAAAATAATATAATTAAAAGGGTTAAATTTATTTTCAATAAAAATAACGATGATATTAACAATATAAATTTATTAGCTCTCCTTTATAACACATTTTCTCTAAATATCTAATCTAATATGTGTTTGGTTACTACTCAATGTTAAATGGAATTTGTAAATCATTTTAATCATGAACATATAAATAAACATAGTTATGGTTACCATCCCTCTCACATTATTCTCCCTAGGATTATATTGGATGTTGAGGTCCATATTGGCATAGCACTAAGTGATAGGGTATATCATTCTTTAAAAAAGTGGAGGCACTTAATTACCCTCCAAATTTTCTTCCCATAATAAGGTGAAACATAATATGATTCATAGGTATATGGAATAATCCTATAAATAATAATCTTGGACATGAACTAAGAATAACTTGATCTGTATTTCAACTTCTCTAAACCTATTTTTTTCACAAGGACCAACTATGAATTGATCTCTCTCACTTGCTTACTAGGTTATTTAGTTTCATTTCAATGTTTTACTTGTAAATCACTTAGGCATATTATATCTATGATAATTTACCAATTAAAAGTTTCCAATAACTTTTTTAAGTCATATCCATTCACTATATAACCTCTTTCACAACCCCTCACTCACTAGCTCCTTGTTAGGCTATCCTCTTATTATGTCTCAAATACCAAATATCTATATAGGTTTAAATGACTTAGTATTAATTCATAAATGGTATTATATGATGTTATCACACATTTTATATCCTTGTTAAAGTGATAAAACAAACTTTAACTCTCATTTCCACATAACACACTCATAAAGACCTCACTAGGCTTGTAGCCTTTTTCTATGCAATTTCTCTTTGTTTGATAAAAATAGGAAATATTATGGAGATATAAAACCATTTATATCCACCCTATGTCTCCTTACATGTTTTTTTCAAGTTTCAAGGTCTAAGTCCACATATAACTAACACTTTCTTTGTTAACTTCCCCTCAATTAGGCCTAATTAGCCCCAACACACACCCTCAGTCCTAGAAACCATACTGTACAGCCTAGAAACACACCAAAAACAATTTATTATATATAATAATATAAAAAATGTAATATTATTAATTTTAATGGAATTCCATTAGTTAGGATGCAAGTTATAGGTTTTTTTGTTTTGAAACCATAGGTTCAAGATTGTATAGGTTAAGAGCACCTTAATTCAATTTATTGAGCTTGGAAACGTTTCAAAAAACACCAAAGACATGTATAGGTATTTTTTTACGTATTAATCCCATAAAATTATTTTTTAGACCTTTTTAAATTCATTAAATGCTTAATAATAAGACAACACAAATGACTGTGTCCCTTTGGGTGGACTATGTAGGGTTTCCAAGAACCTATATTCATTCAAAAGATGGTAACCACTTCCTAATGGACATTTTTAGGACACTATAATATTTTAAAATGGAAAAATACATAAAAAACTCAAGGTTCTTGTCACACCTCATGTCTATACATTCATTCTTACCTTAGACTGTGCAAACAAGATATGGCTTGTGCAACAAGGGTCTTTTGTAATCAACAGCTTACAAGACTAAATTAAGGGTTAAATTTGATATTTTTACACATTTATCATGAAAATATTTTATCAAACAAACCATAAATATCTCCTTCAACTTTTACTTTGTCTCCAAGTCCTTTGTCCACACACATAGGGGTTACTTGCAATGGGGATTCTGCTTCAGCCAATAGGGTATCCTTAAGGATGACTATGTATCCAATGTCTATCTATCATAAAAAATTAAAATAATTTAACTTATAATTACTTAAAATTTATTCATTGAGAAATTATCAACACAAATCACTACCACAATATATGCTTTAGGCAATATAAATTCCTTTTCACACTTGATTGTTATAAGAGTTTGCAGGGTTTCTCCTTTACTATAAACCTTCTTTAAGTTAATTTATTTGAGTAATACACAACCTAATTCCTCAAATTGTTAGTACTTAACTCTTTTATATTAATGAATGATAATCCTTCCTCTTTTATCAAACTTAACAACTTCACCCACTGTTCCTTTGCTTGACTATAATCAACAGACCTCTACTCCAAAACCTGTACCTTTACAAAACATCAACAAGATTCATGGCCTCAAGGGACTCTCAATAATAACATGAAATTGATTATATCATACACAATAAATGGAGAATATACATTAAAAAAAAATTATTTTATTCATTTGGAATAAAGCAACATTACATTTTTAGTCCAAACCTGAACTTGTCATCTTTCATGAGGTTTTTTTTGACATTCTCTCATTCTCTATTTTTTCTCCCTCTTCTTGGAGATATATCTCTCTCCCTCTCTATTTTATCCTCTCCACCATTAACATACAACTATATTATTCAACCAAATCCAAAGTTGGTTAAGGTGGTAATAAGTCAAAACTCCCTTACATTACCACTTAAATGTGAGGTTTTGAGAGTTACATTATTCTATTTGATTCTTGATTATTTTCACCCTAATTACTTAAGCATTAGATGACTTAAAAACATGATTAACATGACTCCTTGGACAAAATTAACTCACCTAACCACTTCAAACCATGGATATGGCCCTCCTATCCTTAGTTACAAAAGGTTGTTTGGTACCATATACTCTTGCCATCATCATTATATTCAACTCCTAACTCTGTTCAACTTCACCCATGAAATATATTAGCTTATCAACTTGCTTATTCTCCCATTGTTTTTTTTCTTGTGTACTTGATTGTGAAATTCCATGTGCTTTCCTATGTTACCTCATTATTGATCCTTATTTGAGCTCATCCATGAGATTTTCTTGTTTTAATTCACCTTATTTCAGCCCCTTTGATGGACTTAATATCTCTTTTAACATCTCCATTTATTATTGAAATTTGAGAGCATCCACCTCCTCACAATCTTCATGAAATATTGGTCCCTTTTGTCCTTAATTTTCTTAGACACCTTATTTTACCACTTGTCCTTGGACTCCTTCATTGATGAGAGTCAAATAATTCCCATTTTTCTACATACCATGCTTCTCAAGCACTCTTTGAGATGCTTCATCCTCACCTTATCTTTCCATAAAATCATTCATCAATGCAATTATTTCCATATAAAAAACGTCTTCATTATTTGAATTAACTTCAAATCAATCATCATAACTAATATTTGAAAGCAAATATTGATAACAATTATCTTCTTTACACTCATATTATTTTTCTACCTTCATCTATTTGGCTTGGTTTTCTTGCACCATCTCTCTTGTTTGCTTTATAGGCTTGTACTCTTCCTCAATATTCATGATTTCTTGGGATACACCTATAATATGATATTTTTATACCCTTTTCATGCTATTTTCCACCCACTTTATGCCTTGTACCTTCCTAGATTACCATTTACTTCTCTTTGCATCTCCTTCATGCTTCTTGCCTTGGTTATCTACTATGCCAACTTGGTGTTCTTTTCCCATTTTTATTTGTTTCCACACTTGTTCTTGCTTTCCACCTATGGTCTTGCTTGGATTGACCTCTTGATTGAGTTTCACCTCTTCCTTCTCACCACCTATTTTCTTGATCCATTTTGGCCAAACATATCCATGCCCTTGTTCTCTCCTTGAGGGATATAACTTGTCCTTATTTATCCCAATACATTTATTATCCTTTTATTATTCATATATGAAATAAAAATCAATTCTTAAACACTCATTTAACTTCAAAGATGATTGCTACAAGGTCATTTCTTCATTATTGTCCTCATGGTTTGTCTTTATGGCTTCTTGGGAAACCATCTCTTTTGTTTCAACTTCTATACTTGGTAAGGCATCATAGTATTCCTTTCTAATTCATATTAAATATGTTTAATTCCTTAAATATAAATCCATATGTATTATATAAGAGGTTTTATTTCTTTGTCATCCTCTTTCCACTTGATGGGTGATGTTCTTGACCCATCCTTCACCAACTTTCAGGCCTAATTCTTGGAATTCACCAATATTTTTTTCATACTTTCATACACAAGTTAAAATAAATGTTAGCATATAAAACAAGAGACCATATAGTCTCTTTTAATGTCTCTTGCATAGACACTCTCCACCTTTTATTCTTATCTTCTCTCTCAAGCTCTCTTCTTGGAACTTTTCTCTCCTTCATGTTCTCTTTAATGAAAACTTTTTTCTCTATCTCTTTGTCTTATTTATCACTTGGAAACATATCATCCATCATACCTCTATGGGATGTCATCTCTTTATTATTATCATCTCTCAAGACACTCATCTTGTGCCTTTTCTCTTTCACAAGTGACTCTAGTGAGCACTTCACCCTTTTCCTCACACTACAGCCAAGACATTGGCTTAATTTTCCTTTCAAGAGATTCACCATGATATATATATATATATATATATATATATATATATATATATATATATATATATATATATATATATATATATATATTATTAATAATCTTTCCCAAATATCTTATCATGTCTTCCACTTCTCTCTCTACATCCATCTTGTCTGACTTTTCTTTGCTTTTTAGGCCTATCTAGACCTTCCTCTTAGCAATATTATCAATATTTCCTCATAGACATATATTGGATCTTTCATCTTATTTTAATCTTCACTCTAGGAGCTCTCCTTATCCTTATTGAATCTCTCTTAAAGTCCTTACTCTTCTGTTTCTCTCTTTGAGCTCTAAGGCTCTCTTTTCTATCCACCTTATCTAGTCCTTTATTGACTAGCTTCAAGCTCCTCTCATAAGACTTTGGGGATTTTATTACAATATTTATCAATATTATTTTTTTTAAAAATGACCTCAATATATCATACATACAAAATTATTCTCCCATAATACCTTGTAAGGTGTCATCTCAAGCATTCTTCATAGCATCATGTATTCATCTCAAATCAACAAGTTTCTCTAACCAAGATTACCTTGATATGATATCAAATTATGTAGTTGTATATGGAATAATCCTATAAATCATCATCTTGGACATGAAATAAAAATAAATTGAGTTGGATTTCAACTTTAAACTTGATTTGTTCACAAGGACCAACTGTGTATTGATCTCTCTCACTTGCTTACTAGGTTATTTAGTTTCCTTTAAATATTTTACTTGTAAATCACTTAGGAATATTATATATCTACTAATTTACCCCTTAAAATTTTCCAAGAACTTCTTCAAGTCATCTCCATTCACTATTAAACCTCTTTCACAACCCCTCACTCACTAGTTCCTTGTTAAGCTATCTTCTTCTTAGATCTCAAGTACCAAATCTTGATATCGGTTTAAAGGACTCAATACTCATTTAAAAATGGTATTATATTATCTTATCACATTTATTATAAAATACTTCAATTTCTCAAATAACCTTCAAATCTCATTT